>OY755253.1:39600670-40200670 GCA_963576725.1 Azorinus chamasolen | reverse complement strand
CAAGATAACCTGATTATCACAGACACAGCTGCTCCAAATATCAAAGTCTTCAGCCCAACCGGTGAATATCTGACTAATTACGGACACTACGGCATGAGGAAAGACGAGATATTACAACCGTATGGGGTTTGCTGTGATGCTTATGGCTACATATTCGTTGCTGATAACAAGAACCACAGAGTTCACCTACTTCTACCTGATGGAAAATTTTCAAAGTTTCTATTGACCAAGACCGACTGTCTATGGCATCCAATAGGACTTGCAATCAACCAGAATGGACATTTAGTTCTCACTGAAGCTTTAGGTAAAATCAAAACTTTCAAATACATCTGAACCATTGTTTCATGTTTAAATGCACACATTAGAGCAGACCTACAGGAACTGTCTGAGCAGGGTCTGCTCTGTTTGCTCATGAAATCATAATAGATCATACGCTACAGTTTCTACCAATACCAAAGTTTCATGTGCACATAATTATATGCCATAGAAATTCAATAGGAAAAAGCGAAACAGACAAAAGTATGGATGTTGAATTTGTAAAGGATGGAATTATTACAGGTGACATTTGCTAAGGAAGATCAATGTTCAACAAACATGAAAAATGTTGTCATGTACATATGTCATGATCTGAGTCATCTCTATTTGCAGCGTAAAAAATAGTTAATTTGAGGAAAATGGTTGATGTCATTCTACACTGCAAGCCTTAAATGTTGCTTTCATATAATAGGCTCCAGGGTTATTGCTAGTGAAATTGAGAGGAGGGTGTGGCAGCAGTATCCCCCTCCCCCTAAGCAGTGTGATCAAGATTTTTAAATGATATATTCTGAGTAGTTTTAGACCTTTACCCTTCACAAGATGAATACATGTACTCATGGAAACAGTAATGACATCAAAAGTATTTATTTAACTGAATTTTATTTATATGAACACAATCATGAATGTCATGAATTTGTTAGAAACTGTAGAATGATATCTATATACATGTAACTCCATAAGCAAACATCAGAACCTGATCAGATTGATCCTACAAGAGCCGTCTAATCTGGGTCTTCTCTATTTGAAAAGGCATCAAAAGGTGTCTCTATGAGGTAAAGAGTTATATATAAACAATTTTTCACACCTTTGCAAACAGAGTCGACCCAGATCAGAAGGTCCTTAGAGTCCTATAGGGGATATCTGATTTATTTGCTTATGAAATTATAATAGATCAGACTCTACAGTTTCTACCAATACCAAAACATCCTATGTACATACATATACATGTATGCCATTATACGGTTCAGCTAATACACATCCATGATATCATTATTTCTGACATGTATATTCAACAGGCAAAGGGTTAAATAAAGACTTTATAGTAATGCTTGAAGAGTCAATTTATTTCTTATAATTTTACATAGAACAAATTACTGTGTTTTTATTACATTTAGTAGCTGGATTCATTTAATGTAGAGTTTGGTATGTTCCACCTGTCTTTCAGTCTCACACTATTAGCAACATTCCTTTCACAGTGATCACTGACCCCACTACATCTGATGCTTGCTCTTGTATAGAGGTCCAGATAAAATTGAAACACTTTCAGGAATAGCTCCTTTATTTCTCCACTAAACCCTGTACTGTAAATACTCTTTAGAATCGTCTCAAAGAAATGATTTCAAAGAGTGGTCAAAGTAATGGGTATGGTGGAGAAATGGTGATTTTAGTCTTTGGGTAAGCACCTTTATCTGTAGCTCTGTCTTGTAGGAAATAGATTTCACCAACAAACTAAAGAATGCATTCATAGGCTGACTTCATTCTTCCTATGAGCTTTTCAAAGTTCTCCTCTTCTGTCATTCTGAAAACTATACTTTCTACCATTCCATCAGAATCAGAGTGTCAAACAGTTTGGATCCTGATGAAATACCGAGTTACACTGTGTCTCATCTGGATCTAAACTGTTTGCCCCTGTCATCAGTTTCACCTAACAGCTTGTAATTACAGAAGTCTTTCACTAAGCCCTCAATTTCTCCATCAGACAAGTGTAACATGTCTACAAGTGTAACATGTCTAGCATAACCTATGATTTCTATCAAAATATATTCACTATTCAGAATATCCATGTCGGAAATAATGATCGTTTGAATATCAACTAGCTGAATTATTCTAAAGGCATCCTGAACAAGGAGATTTTACCATGGCAGAAACTGTAAAAACTGATCTATATTATTCTAACAGTGCAGACCATGATCAGACAGGGCTTACAAGAGACGTCTGATCAGGGTCTACTCTGTTTGCAAAGAGACCAAAAGTCATCTCAATGGAATGAAGGGTTAACCCTTTACTCAATACATATGCCTTTCTGCATATTTGAAAACAGAGTAGTCCAAGATGAGACTTCTCCTGTAGGAGCTGTCTGTTCATTATCTACTCTCTTTGCTTATGAAATAATATCGATATGACTGTACACTTTCTGACATGGCCAACATTTCCTGTTTTCATACGCCATTAAATGATTATGAAAATGAATTTAATATTCATGACATCATTATTTCTTACATGAATACTCATGGAGTAAAGGGTTAATGTTGACCTACATATGTAAATGTATTCTTTATGACTTTATCTCATGAATATTTATGTAAGAAATAATGACTGTATGAATATACATTAGTTTTTTACAAAAGTACATGAATAACAGAAACTGTAGAATCAGATCCTATACTATAACTCCATTGGCAAAAAGAGCAGACCCTGTCCAGATGGCTGATGGCTCCTACAGGAGTCATCTGATCTGGGTCTACCCTCTTTGCAATGGTATCAAAACACTGATCTATGAGAGAAAGGATTAAAGCAAAGTTTTCCATAAAATCACCACAGACATACCCAGGCATGTATTGATATATATTAATTGGTCTGTAAATTAATATATCAATTTACAGGCCAATTAACATTAACCATTGTATATTGTCACAACATATTCCTTGTCATATTACCATATTGCTGTTATTTCTAATTCATTCTCAATATCTGTTTTAGGGGCAATAAATATATAATTGTATTAAACAAAACTTGTCACTACTTTTGATTTCCATAATACCATCTGAGCTCAGAAGAGTTGATTTAATTACAACCCAGCATTATTCAATCAGAAAACAAGCCTGTTGAGATGCTGTTCAACAAATTGTGGAAACTCACTTGTACTGTTAACTGGTCGATATACTGGGAGTAAAACTGACTGTTTAGTTTTCTAATTGGCTGACATGTTTACTACAGTAAAAGAATTATGCAACCAATATTGAGCACTACCCACTAGGGAGCACATATGTCCCTAGTTGATTCAAAGAATAGAACATTCTTTTAAATAGTTTTTGAACATAATTAATGGCCTGATTTTTTATGTATTGTGTTTTGGAATACAAGGATAAATATAATTGGGTCAACAACATGTTTTTTTGTCATAATCCTTTACCAAAATACGGTTAATCTCCAAAAAAGCAGGGGGGGGGTGTTATTAGAAAAGGGGGGGGGGATTGTTTTAAAATGAATTCAGTAGTTGTAAATAGTGCAGTCTCCTAATCAAATAGCACCTTCAGGATCCCTTTGATCTGGGTCTGCCCTTCTCATGTTATGCATATCCTGACTGGCATTTGCAAACAGCTTAGATCCAGATGAGATGTCATATAAATCAGAGATTGAGCAATCAATACTTAACTTCAAATCTCTAAAAGAGCAATTAGATTATGGTCCCTTTCCCCCAATTATTCAACAGATTACCACCCCATTATTATTCAACAGATTACCACCCCATTAATATTCAACAGATTACCACCCCATTAATATTCAACAGATTACCACCCCATTAATATTCAACAGATTACCACCCCATTAATATTCAACAGATTACCACCCCATTAATATTCAACAGATTACCACCCCATTAATATTCAACAGATTACCACCCCATTAATATTCAACAGATTACCACCCCATTAATATTCAACAGATTACCACCCCATTATTATTCAACAGATTACCACCCCATTAATATTCAACAGATTACCACCCCATTAATATTCAACAGATTACCACCCCATTAATATTCATGAACATAATCAATACAATTTAACATGGAAAAGGGATTTTTTCACCAAAGTGGAAACTGTATAACAAAATATATAAAATTCCATAAGCAAACAGAGCAGACCCTGATCAGACGGCTCGTATAGGAGCAGACTGATCTGGGTCTTCACTGTTTGCCAATGCGTTAAAAGGCATTTATATGACGGAAAAGGTTAAAGCGTTAAAAGGCGTTTATATGACGGAAAAGGTTAAAACTATCAAAATACTGCCAAACTGAATTATTCAGATTTACAAACAAGTAGAAATGGGCAATTGAGTATCTGGATATTTCGAGTATTATTACAAGTTGATTTCATGGATGGAGTGGACAAAGAAAAGACAACTTGGGTTAGAATACTGTTTTACAACAACTTTTTTTGCTAAACTCACCATTTTTAGGAACAGGCTTTTTGGGTATTGCCGGAATGCCTCCTGAGAAATCAAAGTTCTCAGGTAAGTCTGTCGTATCATCTCCGAAGTCTAAAAAGGGCTCTGACTTTGTTCTATCTTCTTTGTCTTCAGACTCTGAAATAATTGAAAGAGTTTTGTTGGAACCAATGAATGCATACCACTTTACAGGTATACCTATTGTTTATTGCAGTCGAGACATACTTATCAATATAAACCCTTTACTTCATAGATATACGTAATTATCCCATACCCTCATAGGCTATTTCTAGATCCAACCACTTTGAATAAATCTACCGGATAGGAGCATTAACTAGAGAAAAGGAAATATTTAGAATTTTGTTGTTTAAAACCATTGTGATAAATAGAGCATTTGCTCCTATAGGAGCAAATGCTCTATTTATCACAATGGTTTCAGTTTCAACAGGTGATTTTTACAGAGGCGTAAAGGGTTAAACATTTGCATTATTTTGCACCCAAAGAAGGCTCTAATCAGACAACTCCTGTAGATCTCTGATCAGGGTCTGCTCAGGGTCTTTATTATGAACTACGGTAATAATGTATGTCCTGATCCGACAATTTCTCCAAAGGCCAAAGATTCCCTTATTCATTGGCCATTATAAAATTTGGTAATTAATATCCATAAAGTAATAAATGTTCGCATGAATATTCATTAGGTAAATGTTTAACCCTTTACCAGTTCTATATATAAATGTTTAACCCTTTACCAGTTCTATATATTTATTACAAATCTAAATACCTTCTGAACCTTATAATGAAATACGGAAGGTGGACCACTGCTGCCATTTTAGAAACTAAAGAAACAAATTTATCAAATTCAATTAGTAAACAGAGCAAACCCTGATCAGACAGCTCCTATAGGAGCTGTCTGATCTATGTCTACTCTGTTCACAAATGTGTGAAATGGCCAATATATGAAGGAAAGGGTTAAAGAAGAAACCAGATAAATATGTAAGGAATAACTCTTTGCATGTTAAGGCCCTTTCATCATAACCTTTGTAAACAGGTCTGTCTAACCTGTGGACCAGTTTAACCCTTTCCCAAATGAATATTTATGTGTGAATAGGTCACTTCATAAATATTCATAAACTCATTTTTCTCAATGTAAACTTTTACAGGAAATTTTTTGTTTTGACAAAACTATAAGATCAATACCATATAATTCTGTAAGAAAACAGAGCAGACACTGGTTCAGGTCTGTCTAGCCTGTATACAAGTTTTAACAAACTGACAAGCTATCCATACCTGTTTTATCATTCTGGTCAATCTGGCATGTGCACAAGTTTAACAAACTGACATGCTGTTCTTTACCCATTTTACCATTCTGGTCAATCTGGCCTGTGTACAAGTTTAAAACACAAGTTGTCCTTACCCATTTTACAATTCTGGTCGATCTGGCCTGTGTACAAGTTTAAAACACAAGTTGTCCTTACCTATTTATACAGGTCCGTCAGGCCTGTGTACAAGTTTAAAACACAAGCTGTCCTTACCTATTTTACTGTTCAGGTCCGTCAGGCCTGTGTACAAGTTTAAAACACAAGCTGTCCTTACCTGTTTTACCGTTCAGGTCTGCCAGGCCTGTGTACAAGTTTAAAACACAAGCTGTCCTTACCTATTTTACTGTTCAGGTCCGTCAGGCCTGTGTACAAGTTTAAAACACAAGCTGTCCTTACCTGTTTTACCGTTCAGGTCCGTCAGGCCAGTATACAAGTTTAAAACACAAGCTGTCCTTACCTGTTTTACCATTCAGGTCTGCCAGGCCTGTGTACAAGTTTAAAACACAAGCTGTCCTTACCTGTTTTACCATTCAGGTCTGCCAGGCCTGTGTACAAGTTTAAAACACAAGCTGTCCTTACCTGTTTTACCATTCAGGTCTGCCAGGCCTGTGTACAAGTTTAAAACACAAGCTGTCCTTATCTGTTTTACCATTCAGGTCTGCCAGGCCTGTGTACAAGTTTAAAACACAAGCTGTCCTTACCTGTTTTACCATTCAGGTCTGCCAGGCCTGTGTACAAGTTTAAAACACAAGCTGTCCTTACCTGTTTTACCATTCAGGTCTGCCAGGCCTGTGTACAAGTTTAAAACACAAGCTGTCCTTACCTATTTTACTGTTCTGGTCGATCTGGCCTGTGTACAAGTTTAAAACACAAGCTGTCCTTACCTGTTTTTCCGTTCAGGTCTGCCAGGCCTGTGTACAAGTTTAAGAGACTAGAGTTGTCCTCAGCTGCATCTTGTTCATCTTTCTCACTCTTCTCTTCCTCTATAGAAATTAATCTGAAGAACAGAAATATCGAGGGTTCAACGCAATAAGGGCGTAACTACATATTTTGTCAAAAATGTTTTTTTTTATATTTTTCACTTTCTTTTCCTGTTAGGCATAAACTGTGAAAATGGGAACAAAATGTTTTAGACATTTATATCATTTTTGTGATATTGCAATAAGGGCTTAACTCAGATAGCTAAAAAATTTACATGCAATATTGTAGTAAGTTGACTTACTACCATATTGCAGGCTAAACAGTGTCTGGTAGCCTTATAATTTTTCATGCAATACAGGCGTAAGTAAACAAATAAATGTTCTGTGAGGTCATCCTGATGACATTATTTTAATATTTACAGGGGTTTTTCACCTTCTATAACTGAGGCCTATAAAAGGCCCCTTCCCAATTGAAAAATTCTTTAAAATCATGCAGTTTTCCCAAAAGTCCAAACTTACACCAGCTTTTTTGTTTCCAAATCAGCATTTTTAGCGACAATTCTTCCTAAAATCAGCAGGCTAAGGCCCCTTCCCAATTAAGAGAGAAAAAGCTCTGATTTATAATATTGACACAATTTATGAACTTAAGACAGCATAACGTGGTCACATTTTATGTCCTTCAAACTTTCGAAGAAGATTTGAAGAAGACTCAAAGGTACCGTATGTTGGTTTTTTTCTTTTTGATTTTTTTTAGCACCTTATTAAAGAAGCTTATTCAAACTTTAAATACAGTAAAAAATTATAATATATATACATATATATAATTTTATACAAATACATACTGAATGACTAGTTTTCACCAGAAATTTCATGACTGGTGGCTGCAAACCAAAAAAACAAAATAAAACAGAATCTAGCTTGATCCAATAATAAGATAATAAATATAATGGATGTCTATTTTCTTATTTTGACTGAAAGTTATTTTTAAAAAATCATTAATCTTAACTAATTTCATCATGTTTAATTTTGTTTCCATTCTGGTGTTGAAGTGAAAAGGTTCACCAAAAATGATGTGAACAATATTAGTTTGAAAAAAAATCTTAATGTCTTTAGAAATTTCATTGTAAGCTTTTTTGTGAAAGGTGCCATCACGATGTTGCTTCAAATCAGTTTTACATCAAGTACACTCTTCCTTGAAAGAAAGACAGAAGCAGTGCTTAGCCAATTCTGCATGTGCTGTACATAAAAGTTATATCAGCACCAACAACATGGAACAAATCTTAGACAATATTCTTAGTGAAGGTGACAGACTGTACCTTAATATTTGTGAAAAGTACCTGACAATAGAGGATATACCCTGCCATGTTAAGCCCCGTTCCCACTGTCCCGGATTAGCCCCCCAGTAAGTCCCGGATGTGTGGTCAGGAGAAAACCGTGTCAAACCGGGAGTACATCCCTAGCGGCACTGTTAACATCCGGGAAGATCCCTGATGAACGCTATTGATCCGGCTTAATCCGGCAGACAGCACCGGATGTTTTAAAATGTTTAAAACAACCGGGAGTCACCGAGAGTAACCAGGAAAGATATCCAAAACCGGCTTAATCCTGGCAACCCCGGTATATTCTGGTGCAGGTCCGGGTCTCTACCCTGGCTTTACCGTGATAGTACCTAGTAATCCGGGATGTTGGCGAGCACCTTATTCACGACAGACTTTTGGTGAACCCCCAGCATTGGACCGGTATAGCTCCGGTGTACGACAGTATAGTCTCGTTTTGTACCGGTGGAGTTAGGGACTGGCAAGGTATGAGACAGTTTGTCTGCCGGTCAACCCCCGTTTATACCCGGATAACGCCCACTTGTCACGGCGCACACCCCGGATATGACCGGGGTCGCACTGAATTGTATAGTGTTCAACAGAGAAAACATCGACCCTACACCGTAAATACACCTTGCCAAACTGGAAACTAACCAGGATAGTCCAGGGTCAAACTTGAACATCCTGCTTCTAAATCGGGGGTCCATCGATGCAGCATAGGGAATATGGGAATGTACATTAATTTTTTAAGAAATAAGGTCCCGTATCATCCAGAACGCCGGCTATTTCTTCGCCGGGAAGTACCGTGGGGTACCGGGACCAACACTGTGACAGTGGGAACGGGGCTTTAGAATAAATTGTCTGAATTCAGAGCTTATGTTCTTCACAACAGCAGGTGTTAAGTGCTTGTGTGACGACTGTAAAAAGTCACCCATACTTCATTCTCAATGTTGTTATTTCTTCAAGTCTTTCGGAATCATTAGTTTCTGTGATTATTTTTAAAAATTGAATACCACTTAAGCCAGTGCTTAAGGGGACATGAGTAGTGTTGCACTTTTCATAACTGCTCATGAACAGACTCAATAAAACCGAGTTTTTCACTTTTCATATTGCTGATTTTGCTTTTGAAGAATCTCTTACTTTTAGAACTTATGAATTTCACAACAGCAGGTGTTAAGTGCTTGTGTGGCGGCCATTAAAAAGTCACCTCATACTTCATCCTCAGTGTTGTTATATTTTCTGGTCCTTTGGGATCATCAGTTTCGATGTTATTAGTTTTGAAAATTGAATATCGCTTAAGCTGGAGCCAGGGGGCATGTGTAGTGTTGCAATTTTCATAACTGCTCATATTGAACAGACTCAATAAAACAGAGTCTGCAATTTTCTCTTTTTGCATTGCTGATTTTGCTTTCGAATGATCTCCTACTTTCAGAACATAATATTATGTTCTTCACAACAGCAGGTGTCAAGTGCTTGTGTGGCGGCTGTAAAAAGTCATCCTGTACTTCATTCTCAGTGTTGTTATATTTACTGTTCCTTCAGGATCATTAGTTTTGATGTTAGTTTTGAAAAATGAATACCGCTTAAGTAAGTGCTTAAGGGGCGTAAATAGTGTTGCACTTTTCATAACTGCTCATGAACAGACTCAATAAGACTGAGTCAGAAATTTTCTCATTTTGCTTTAAATGGATCTCCTAGTTTCAGAACTTATTTACATGGCACATTGTCACCTACTTGTAAAACTGGTCATGTGTTTATGATGGAGGATGCTCAGTTGGAGAAAATCAAGTGCAAAAATATGCTGGCTGAGCTCAAACACAGGTTACTCTTGTGCAATTTCCACCAAACTTTACTTCTTTGACCTGTATAGCCATAATGAATGTGGAATGGTAGTTTGTAATGGCTTTGATACTCATAATAACCTGCCATAAGAATATTGGTGACCTTTGTTTGTCTATTATTTGTTATTAGATTCTTATAATTAGCTGTATCTTTGAAATTATCGTCTGATGTTCAGTTTGAAGTTGGAAGCCTAAAACTTCCAGGTGAATTAAATTTCCATACATATGTGGCCCATGGTTGGTCTGTATGTCCGTGGCACAATCTTTTGATTTGGGATCAAGGCAGTATTCCATCACCTTTAGTGATAGTTGTAGTTTTTATATCTGTTTGAATTCAGCAATTATTGCTGTACTTTCTGATTTTGTCAAAAATAATAATTATTATGTGCCTTATGAAATAATTGAAGCAAAAGAGGCTTTAGGTGACAGCATTTATTGTGAAATTGTTTCAGATTACACTGTTCCAATATAGAGATGTAACTTATATTGTGTTATAGTGACCAGTAATTTAATGTATAGGTTAAGTTTAATTATGAAAATTTAACAGATAATTTGTAATGAGATTGAACAAATTGTTGTAAAAGCAATGATGGAATATTGAGTACTGCATTTTATTATCTAAATAAATTATGCGGACAAAATCAAAAAATATCTAGTGCTTTGTTATACATGTACATAATACTATTTTGAATAACAAATGACAAAATCCTCAAACTTCTTATCAGAGATCTTACTGTAGAAGAGCTTTTGTAATATTTATGCCTATCATGCATGTAAAAAAATCCAGAATAACTTGCAACAAATCTTGCAATAAGGACGCAAGTCAGATGTTTTTATATAATGTTGCAATATTTTGGGTTATCAGTCCTGATCTTAACAGTTTCATTGTAGGTTACATATTAAAGTCCAAAAATGTTTTACTTTAATATACTTACTACCATGTTGCATTGCAAAACTCCACCGAATTCAATAGAAATCTTCCTGCAATAGAGGCGTAAGTGCACTTACGCCCATCTTGCATATAAAATTTCTGCAGAATCACTTGCAAAAGAGTGCAATAAAGGCGTAAGTCAAATATTTTAATATATACTGTTTCTTTCTTAGATTTAATTTACAGTGTTGCATATTTCCTGTAACATATCTAATTTTAAAGCTTTCACAAAGGAACATTTGTATGTTTTTCAAAACAGAATAAAACAGTTTGGTTTTTTGGCTCTCCTGTAAAATTTTCAAAAATGTAGTTACGCCCTTATTGCGTTGAACCCTCGATATGCAAGATAAATCAATCACAAGAAAAAACAAGAGTGCCATGATGGTCCTATTTTGCTCACCTGCAAATTGTAGAACTAGAGCAGAAGTGAACTAGTCCAACCATCGCTGGAACATGAAGATAGGAGGGAAATAGCAGTTTAGATTTTAAACTAGAGATTATTCAATTGTTCAAAATGTCTTGTAGCTATAATTAATCAGTATGTTCACCAGAGGACTATTTCTACCAAATACCATTAGGTCTATTCCTACCAAATACCATTCACCACTATTTTGGAGATGATCTTTAAAGGTTTCCCCATTATAATATAAGGAAATTTAGCCCCACCCTTGGAACCATGGTATTCAGATAACAGTGTGGTCTTAAAATGTTGATATCAAAGTCACAAGGGCACTATTGCTACCAAATGCCATTTAAATTGGACTGTTAATTTTGTTGGAGATTTTTAAACTTTTCCACATAGACAGCCCCATCCCTAACAACAATATTTTTTTGGCAAATCAACTTAGTTTTAGCAATTTTGGTAGAGGATCATTAGAGGACAGTTCCTACCAAATACCAATCACATTAAACCACCAGTTTTGGAGAAGATTTTTATATACATGTATTTATATAAAAGGATATCTAGAATAATCTAGCCCCACCCCTGGTGGTTTCAGCCATGAATGGGTTTTGAGATATCAACACAATTTTAGCAATTTTGGTTGAAAGTTACAAGAAGACTATTCTTATCAAATATCATTCAATTATAACTATTGGTTGTGGAGAAGATGTTTTAAGATATTTCTTTTGGTTGCCATGGCAACCAGAGTTCTACATGGATTCAGATTATTTTACAATTTTGATAGAACATGATACAAAGACCATTTCTGTACAGTTTGGTTACATTATGCCGTGTGGTTTCAGAGGAGATGTCCTTTAACCCTTTACTCCATGAATATTTATGTAAGAAACAATGTCATGAATATTAATTACATTAATTGTTAAAATTATAAAATAGCACATGGATACAGAAATGTTTGGCCATGCTAGAAACTTTAGAAATCATATCTGTATTATATTATGAGCAAACAGAGCAGAACCTGATCAGACAGCTACTATAGGAGCCATCTGATCTGGGTCTACTCTGTTTGCAAAGGCATAGAAAAGCATATTCATTGAGTAAAGGTTTAAAACTTTAAACAATTGTTGACAGAGGAACAGATAAGACAGACAGATAAGACAGGCAGATGGACGGACTGATAGATGCCAGACGAGCATAAAAACTCACCTGAGCAAACTCAGGTGAGCTAATAAAAAGCAACCATGTTTTTGTTCTGCTGAAAGTTCAAAGTGTGTCAAAAAGTATGAGTAACACTAGCTAGACAAAACTAGAAATGTGTCCATAGGACATTGATGCCCCCACTTCAGACCTTTGTCACAGAAAGAAAGGGCCATTTTTAAAGTCATTTTTGCAAGTAAAGGGCCGTAACTCCTAAACGACTAAAGCAATTTACATAACTATCGAACTTGACCAAGATATAGTGGCCACAAACATGTGTGGATTGGACAAATACTTCCAAGAAGAAGTCCAGACAAATTCTAGATGTGCGTACTGACGGATGTACGGACAAGGGCAACCCTATATGCCACCACTATGTGGGTGCATAAAAAGGTGAATAGACAGGCATAACAAGAGGAGGATTACTGACAGATGACGGTAAACTTAATATCAAATCGTATATCCTTCATATCAAATGCTTCTTTCTTGCCTTTTCAAACAGAGCCTCCTGTAGGAGGTTCTGCTCTGTTTGTGTATAAATTATAATATATCTGACTCTACAGTTTCTATCAATACTAACATTCATGTAATTATACAAATTCACCTAATAAATATTCATGATGTCATTATTTCTTACATGAATATTCAACAGGGAAAGGGTTAACCATTTCCCTAATAAACGCTTTTCTACGTCTTTGCAAATAAAGTAGGCCCAGATCAGATGTCTTCCATCAGAGTCTGCTCTGTTTGCTTATGAAATCATAATAGAATTAACACTACAGTTTCTACCAATACCAAACATTCATGTATAATATGCTATTATAAAACAAGAGCCGCATGCGGCATCAACGCTCGTCTGATTTGGTGCTTGTCCAGCTAAATTAAAAAAAAATTGAAAAAAATATAGGAACAAAACTCCAAAATTTTGAAATCAGAGTTATGGTTCTTATGTAGGGGCCTTCCTGTCAATGAGATCTACTAACCTATTAAGTTTCATGTTGATACCTCATACTTTTTGAGTAATGAGCTACATTAAAGTTTTTGCACGCTGACGATGACAAGGACTATGACCCAGTGATCAAAATAGCTAGACTTTTCTCCGAAACAGATGAGCTAACAAGAGCCGCATGAGGCGCCAACGCTCGTCCGATTTGGTGGTTGTCCAGCTAAATTTAAACAAGAGCACCGCAAGACGGGGCAATATACGCCCGAAGGCTGTTCTATAAAATTATGTTGAAAAATAAAGGAGGAGTTAGTTGCACAAGAAATTGCTACCCAAAACTATCAAAGGGCAATAACTCCAGAATGAAAAATGATATGAGAGTTATCTCACTGATATGCACAACTACACATCAATATCTATCATTCCTGAAAGTTTGAAGAAATTATGTTGAAAAATAAAGGAGGAGTTAGTTGCACAAGAAATTGCTACCCGAAACTATCAAAGGGCAATAACTCCAGAATGAAAAATGATATGAGAGTTATCTCACTGATATGCACAACTACACATCAGTATCTATCATTCCTGAAAGTTTGAAGAAATTATGTTGAAAAATAAAGGAGGAGTTAGTTGCACAAGAAATTGCTACCCGAAACTATCAAAGGGCAATAACTCCAGAATGAAAAATGATATGAGAGTTATCTCACTGATATGCACAACTACACATCAGTATCTATCATTCCTGAAAGTTTGAAGAAATTATGTTGAAAAATAAAGGAGGAGTTAGTTGCACAAGAAATTGCTAACGGACGGACGGACGGACGGACGGACGTACTAACAAATGGGTAGTTGTGTGACTTTTTCCTTTGATCTTTTCTTGTGGGACTAGTCCCACAAGAAAAACTATTTTTGGCTCTAACTTTGGAAAAGAATGATCTGGAAGCTAACCCTAACCCTATGTCCCACAACTGGCCAGGTTAATGTCACAAGAAATGGCCAGGTTAATGTCACAAGAGATGGCCAGGTTAATGATTTTACTTGTGTGACTAGTTAGAAAAAGTCACACAACTACCCATTGGTGAGTGCGGACAGACAGACAGACGGACAGACGGACGGACGGACGACATGCGCCATACCATAATACGTCCCTTCGGGCGTATAAAAAATTGAAAAAATAGGGACCATAACTCCAAAATTTTGAAATCAAGAGTTATGGTTCTTATGTAGGGGCCTTCCCCCCAAGGAGATCTACTAACCTATGAAGTTTCATGTTGATACCTCTTATACTTTTCTAGTAATGAGCTACATTAAAGTTTTTGCACGCCGCCACCGCCGCAGACAACGACAACGCCTACGACCTAATGATCACAATAGCTCCGCCTCGACTTTTCTTCGAAACAGACAAGCTAAAAATAACTTTTGGAAGTATTAAATATTATTTTCCAACGGTACATGCTGACCCTATCATGCTACCTTAATGTACAACTAACCGTTAATCCATACAGATGCTTTTTACACCTTTGCAAACAGAGTAGACCTAGATCAGATGGTGCTTGCTGGAGTCGTCTGATCAGGGTTTGATCTGTTTGTTTATAAAAACAGACCTCTTTCTACAGTTGTTGCCATGATAACAATTCAGTTGTTCTTGATGCCATTACAAAAATTCAGCTGATTAATATTCATAGTCATTATTTCTGACATGGATAATATCATAGACTCAGTAAGAGAGAGAGCCCTGTAATCAATGGCAGATAACTATAGACATAGTTAATCTGATTCAACCAAAAAACTATAGGTGTCTTCCTCTGATGATACTAAGCATATATAAAACCAATATGTGAAGTACTGTTTGAGTTATCATGTCACATCAAAACTTCAAAAGTGTTGACGGATGGACGGAAAATGTGATTCCTATAGGGCTCCTGCATTTCCAAGCAGGGCCCTAATTACACCTTTAATTTTATTTTTTACACTGCAAATACTTAAGGCAAAACTTGTATATATGATTAGGGAACTAATAAAGCACATTAGGATGGTTTAAATATGTGCTAAGCCCTTGGAAATTCAAAATACCAGTAAATGCCAGTAAACGCCAGTAAATCCTGGTATTTACCGCTGGAACGGTAAATACTCATAAATGCCGGCATTTTGCCAACCCTGATGGAAATTCATGCAGTGGAGTAAAGGATGAAACACCAATAAAGAAAATTGGAGGGTTCAACCATCACTGTAATAAAAATACTAGCACAAAATCAGATACCTTCTATATACAGTGAACCCTCATTATACCAGCATTTGTTACAATGGCACCCTCGTTATACCGGTAGTATGCATTGAAACAAAATTACCGTTAAGTCTTATTACCGTTAAGTCTTTGAAACAACCACTGAATAAATTGGTGCAATGCCAATAAGACAGGTGATCGCTTAATGCAGAACACAAAGTGCAAAAAGCTCCCAAAGGGAGCTTTTTGCACTTGATGTGTTCTGCATTAAGCGTTCAACTGTTAGTACTAGTTTAAAACTGGCCTTATGGTTCCTTTCATATTTAAACTTGTTATAACGGCAAACTCGTTATACCAGCAAAATGGTCTGGAAACAAACACCTCCGTTGTAACGAGGGTTCACTGTAGCAGTAAAAAGGGAGATGGGTTATAATACTATATAAAAGAAGTTCCACTAATGTGCTTAACCCTTCCTTCATACACTTTTCACACTTTCTCAAACAGAGTAGACCCAGATCAAACAGTTCTTATAGAAGTCGTCTGATCAAGGTCTGCTCTGTTTGCTCATGAAATTATAATAGATTTCACTCTACAGTTTCTACCAATACATGTACCAACAAATACTGTGTACATATACAGTTATTAAATATTCATGATGTCATTATTTCTTACATGAATATTCAACAGGGAAAGGGTTACAGTCTGTACCATCACACACTATAAGAAAGTCAGCTAATATTTGTCATCATATACTAGAGGCAGAATATTTCTATATGATTAACCCTTTCCTTCATATAAAAACACCTTTTCACACATTTGCAAACAGAGTAGACCCTGATCAGACGGCTCCTGTAGGATCTACTCTGGGTCTACTCTGTTTGGTTATGGAATAACATAGATCTGATTCTACAGTCTCTGCCACGGATAAAAACTCCTTCATTAATTAATGCTTTAAAACAGTTTGGCTCATTAATATTCATGAAGTCATTATTTCTTACATGAATATTCAACACGAAAAGGGTTTAGCCAAAACAGAAACTGTAGAATCTGATCAGTATAATACCATCGGCAAACAGACGAGACACAGATCAGACAACTCCTACATGAGCCACCTGATCTGCATCTATTCTGTTTGCAGAGGCACTAAACGGTGTTTCTATGAGGGAAAAGATATAGAGAATAATAGGTTAGTGCCGTAGATGGGACGCTTTATCCGACGAGGGGAGAAAACGTTGAGGCGAGGCTTGCCGAGCCTCAACTGTTTTCTCTCCGAGTCGGATAAAGGCGTCCCATCTACGGCACTAACCTATTATTCGATTTATCCAGTCAATATAGTTAAATGTCTTTTTTATAGACTCATAACACTCTTGAAATAATTTACATTGAAAATGCAGTTTTTCGATCAACGGATCCCTCCCTTTTCACTTCCATTTAGACGTAAATAGATCTAATGAGCTACCGCAGAGGAATATAGTTTCGATACTTGTATTACTAGAAGGGAAACGTGGTTGAATTTGAAAAATAAGATGATTTGAATCGAGGGTCGATAAGTTATTTCAAACAGACATGATCTATATTCTTTGGTCAAATTCGAGTTACGTAGTCTCGGTTTCTATTTTTAGATTCTACCTAACGTCACTCAGAAATCGATGGAACTGAACAGGCTATATTTAGGTTTATGACTATCACCGCCCCTGTAAGAGTTTATCAATCAAATAATCATGAGAGTGAAAAGAAAACATTTACTATTTATCTGTCAATCTTTGCTTCCAGGTTTGATTTTATCAAAAACGGGTTTTGCCAGCGGTGGATTAAATTAATAAAAGTGATAAATCAACGTCATTTTGTATGTGGCCTCGGTGGCGTAATCGGTAAGGGCGACGTCTCTAGAGAGATTAGAATTAGTTTTTGTAGGATCAGGCGCGGGTTCGAATCCAGCTGTAGCCAATTATTTTTATTTTTTCTCATTTGAATAATTCTTCTGGTGACCAAATAGATCTGTTAGATCTATTCCATCGACATGTTTATGAATATTTACAGAAAACTAAAATAGTTCCATGGTTATAGAATCATTACGCCTATCTACTAACCTAATAAACCTTCCACTACCGGAAGTAACCTAATAAACCTAAGTTTATTTGCACCCCCTTTATTATGTCACGAGAGAAGCCTGGTGACTGGATAAAAATGATGGCTCTGGTCTACAGAAAATAAATCAAATCCTCCACCACTGGATCATGCCTAGATGTATACTGTCCTTCCCCCACTGAAGAAAGTAGGAATTCTTATTGACTTCATACCTTTCATAGCGGTAAATATGAGTACAGTCTGGGTCCTTCAAACTATCGTTATCTATCATCATGTCTGACTCACTGTCGCTGTCAGAGCTAGTACAAACACAATATATAAAACTAGAATTATCACCGTCAGAGCTACTACAAACACAATATATAAAACTAGAATTATCACTGTCAGAGCTACTACAAACACAATATATAAAACTAGAATTATCACTGTCAGAGCTAGTACAAACACAATATATAAAACTAGAATTATCACTGTCAGAGCTACTACAAACACAATATATAAAACTAGAATTATCACTGTCAGAGCTACTACAAACACAATATATAAAACTAGAATTATCACTGTCAGAGCTACTACAAACACAATATATAAAACTAGAATTATCACTCAAAGTGATACATATGCTAGCCCAAGCACTTATCAAACTATGTGGTATTCTGAATAATGAAGAGGCTATAACTATCTCTGTAACAAATTCATCTGAACAGAACATTGTATTGTTAAAGCAAGATCCAATTGTATCAGGTTCTGTGACAGGATGTCCCCTAACACGTTACAGACAACAGGTATAGATGAGCAAAATATATGGTTAATCAGTTACTTGATAATGTTGTATATTTACGCATTTGCAGCCCAGAACAAACAGTTTCTGTAGCATACAGTCAAACTTCATTAGGTCGAGGTCGCACAATTTTAAGTCTGACCTCGACCTAGTGAGGGTGCTCGAGCAAGTGAATTTCATCTGAAATTCTCAATATTCTATTACATAGATAGTCAAAATACCATACTACAACATGAAACAGCAATTGTGTTCAATACTCGTTCAAGCCTTTGAAATGTTTCAATTGCTTGTGTTTTTGATGTTGGTTATCAATTACATGATCTGTTTCTATAACATTACTTACTTTAAATCCTTTTGCTCAGTAAATTTGAGCTAGTAAACCCGAATTTCGTGTGTTTTACATCTTTCCCTTCACTTACTTCAATAGGGCATGTTTGTGTATGTGACTGTATTATTTCCCTTTCGGTAGGGTCAAGATTCAGAATTCTTAAAATTAAAAGAATTTTTGTATGCAAATTCCCATTCAAAAACATTTTCAAATTATGTGTTAACTTTAATGAAACACAAATAATATATACTCGTAAGCAAACATCGTTTAACGTGTTCATGACCGAACATGCTTTGATCTGTACCCTGCAATTATTCCATTTAAAGGTGTGATCCGCTAAATTGATAACTGTCTGATTACACGTGAAAACACAGACTGACAGTTGAGAAGTGTCTATCAACAGGTAATTTGTTCACACATTTGTGTCCTCGAGTCAATAATGCTACAAACAACAGATTTACAGGTGAAGGGACATAATTATACCTCGAACCAGCCAAAGTCCTTGAGCAAGCCATATTTGACCCAGCAGTTGTGTATTACATTGAATTAAGAACTTTTTCCGGGACTTCGACCAGACCTCGAGCAGGCCACTGTCCTCGACTCAGTGAAGCTCAAGCTATTAAAGTTTGACTGTATGTCTCATGGTGACCTAATTCTCAGTTTAAGATTTTACATCCCCATGGCCTGACAATTGGAACTGTAAACTCTTTAACTGTTAGAAATAACTGAAGATTAATGTATCCCATATCATGCTAACTTGACTGTCACTGGCAAACAGCCTGGACCCACATGACTGTGACATGAGACACTGATCCCAGCTATACAGTAGAACCTGTCTTAAGCAGCCATCCATGTATTGAACATAGGAGTCTTAAAAAGCATGTGGTTGCTTAACACAGGGCAAAAGTAATGCAAAAGTTCTGTATTACATTTGACCTGCATTAAGCTACCATCTGCCCTGCATTAAGCTACCGTCTGCCTTACAGACCTATAATCAGACCTCTGTAGTATATAACACTGGGTCAAAGCTAGAATGAGTAGGAAGAAAGTAAATATCACAGCAGATCAACAATTCAGCAGACATCATTTTAAGCAAATCATTTTCAGCTAACTTACTTGTCTGGATTAAAATCGTCTCCAACATCTCGTTCTGCTGGCTGTCTGGTTGTGTCTGCTAGTTTCTTTGCTGGTTCTTGGAGCTCCTGGAAAAAGAAGTAAGGCACTATATTGAGAAGTTTAGCTTCATGCATAACATACGGGTCATAGGGAAAACCCAGACCAAATATCACCACTTACTGCCTTGCTGACAAGTAAATTACACAATAGATATGTCAGTGAAAACACTCTACTTACTGCCTTGCTGACAAGTAAATTACACAATAGATATGTCAGTGAAAACACTCTACTTACTGCCTTGACAGGTAAAATACATAACATGCAGGTCACGGTGGAAAACACTCCTCAGACATCACACAATTACTGCCTTGACAAGTAAAATACATAACATACAGGTCAACATGAAAACATTCCTCAGACATCACACCATTACTGCCTTGACAAGTAAAATACATGTATATAACATAAGGGTCACAGGAGAAAACACTTCTCTGTTTGCAAAGGTGTAGAAAGCCGTATTTATGGAGTACAGGATTAATATTTCAGACCTAACTAGCAAATGAACAAAAATACAGAGACAGACAGACAAACAGACAGTCTAAAAACAATATTCCCACGATCTAGGTTTTGGGTCATAAAAAATGTCTGACGGAAGCATATAAACCATGTACAGTAAAACTTTTTATTTTAATAAAGAAGAATAATGAATAGAACAGAAGTCAGGCAGAAAATTAGGAAACGACACATGAAGGCTCATATCAACATGAGAAGCACAAATGAAGTGCACACTAACATATACATGTACATACAAGACCTTCACAGAACTGTTCCTTGCCAGCTCAACATCAACAGCATATTAGGAATGTCGTGTACCAAAACTCAATCAAAATCATCAAAACAAAAGACAAGATGTCATACCATAACTTACACAACAGTAAGGTAAGAACTTTTAAGACAGGAAATCATAAAAAAATCTCTTAGTTGAGCTTTCTGCATGATGTTCACCCTTGCATTACGCTGCTACCTGTCTTTAAACTAATAATGATTATTATTTGAGTGTTCAAGTTAACAAGGTTTTACTGAAATAACCAAATATCAGTAACAACAACTCAAACTAAGTCTTACTCTAGACACAGGATACTTATTTGAGAGTGTGAATTGACTAGGTTGTACTGTAACATGATCCAGACCATCTGACACCTGGTCATTTTGAAACGATAGAGCAAATACCTCAGAACCCTGTACTGCAATAACATAACAAATAAGGACAGTAAGAATGAAAACTATCCCTCATACAAACACCTTTACAAACAGAGTAGACTCAGATCAGACAACTCCCAGGGACTGCTCTGTTTGCCTATATGGAATTATATAGATGTAATTCTACAGTTTCTGCTATTAAAGGTCAAAATAGCATGTGTTCATGTAAAATTTAACAAATATTCATAATGTCACATTTCTTTGACATGAACATTGTACAGGTAACTGGTTAATATGAACAAAGGAATTTTTTAACCCATTACCTCTTAGGCTATTTTTAGATCCAATCACTTTGAATAAATCTACCAAAAAGGAGCATTAACTAGAGAAAAGGAAAATTTTAGAAATTTGTAGTTTGAAACCATTGTGATAAATAGAGCATTTGCTCCTATAGGAGCGAATGCTCTATTTATCTCAATGGTTTCACAGTGACTTTTACAGAGTCGTCAATATGAGGGAAAGGGTTAACCATGGAAGAAGCTGCAGAATAAGATATTTAGTGGGGTGTTTTTTTTAACAAACAGCACAGACTCTAATCAGATGGCTCCTGAGTCTGTTCTGCAAACCAAAGGTACTAAAAGGTATCTCTATGAGGTAAAGACTTAAACTTAAAGTACTGACATAACCCTTTCCCTGTTCTACGTTTATTTCAAATTTCCATACCTAATGAATATTCATTAACAAAATAGTTATAAAGAAATATGCAAGGTGGACCATTGTAGACATTTTAGAAAGTAAAGAAACAGATCTATCAAATTCTATGAGCAAACAGAGTAGACCCTGATCAGACGGCTCCTCTAGGAGCCGTCTGATCTGGGTCTACTGTGTTTGTAAATGCGTGAAAACACGTTTATATAAGGGAAAGGGATAATGTACTGGACTGATGTAAACAACTTTACCTTGATGATGCTGAACTCATAATACTGATATCCCTTGAAGCTCTCAGCTACTGCAGTCATAGTCCGTGATGTCTTTTCCCAGAAGTGGAGCAGAGATGACTGGTAATTGGCCAGAACATGAGAGAACATATTACAACGGCTGGCTGCTAGCAGGTCTATCTTCTGCATCACGTCCAGTTTCAGCTTATCAAAGCGCCCCTTTGTCTTCTTTACCTGGGCTTGTACCTAACATAAAATAGATTTGATTTGGTCTGATGTTCTGTTCGGCTGACTTGTATTACAGTGTAGAAAGGGTTAACAGAAATTCTGCCAGCAAATTTCTTACAAAGATCATTTTATTCTACTTTTAACTTAAAAAAAAAAACCCACCATGAAATTCGTTTAAATTTCTAATGTCAAATAATAAACCAGTCATTCCTCAAAACACTATGTTGTGACCACTCTTCAAAATTGTATGGAATTCATCGATGGTGATATAAAACTATTCTTGACGATAAAGATTAATCAATTTTAACGTCTGGTTTAGAGAGGTTTTCCATATAAGTGCTTGTACCTTCCTGAACTTTTCCAGCTGTTTGTATGTGTCAGGATCCAGTTGTTCTGACACATCCTTCATCCACAGTAAAGCCCCTCTGTATTCTGTCCTTGCGCCTTCCATTCTGTTGATCGTCATAAGCGTATCAGAGATAGCACGGTATCTGAATGTCTCTACTTCCTGATACAGTCGCACTAGCGGTACCCGTAGAGCCAATCTAAAACCAACAATGACAATTTGAAATTCAGAGAGCAAAGGATTACACTGTAGAATAAACTGAGCTGAAGGAAGAGATATTACGCATAATGACATCAAGCATATTTAATTAGATGGATTTTTGTAATAGCATATGAGCACAGCAAACACTGTAGACTCAGATCTATATTATTCCATAATTTCTAATCTTTAGGTCTACTCTGCAAACATGTCAAAAGGTGACTCTATCATGTAAAGGTTTAACTACTGATCTCATTCCAGGGCTCAAGCTACAGGTAGATGTGGGAGAAAAGTCTCCCAAATGTCTCTATCACTGGTCAACCTGTTGACTTCTCCCAGTTTTGAGCTGAGAGAGAAGTTTAAATATATGAAACATTAGGGGTGTCATTGATGGAAATTTCTGTATTGATATATCGATGGCAAAATATCGACAATATACTGATATATCGATTTCTATACACAAACATGATTTATGCGTTGTAGTTACATACACCTGAGTGTAAAAAGTCAAAAGCATAGCAATATTCCAAAATGGAAGAAGACTAAAGTGTTTAGTTGAAACGTCGGAATAAAAACAAACAGTCTACACCATACGTCTGAGATCGTTCGTTTTACTTTTCTTTACCTTTTTTTAGTTTAAAATGAAAAGTGTGCATAATACATCTTTAAGCAAGTCTATAAAAAATTAATATGCCCAGGGCATAATACATCTTTAAGCAAGTCTATAAAAAATTAATATGCCCCAGGGCGGGCCCTTTTTTACCAAAGGGTCATAATTTGTACAATCTTGGTAGAGGACTATATGGTTAAGCTGCATGTCAAATATTAGAGGTACTGGCCTTATGGTTTCAGAACAGAAGATTTTTAAAGGTTTTCCTATATAAGTCTATGTAATACTGATAAGCGCCGGGGTGGGGCCATTTTGGCATGGGGGTCATAATTTGAACAATCTTGGTAGAGGACTATTAAATAATGATACCAAATATCAAAGGTCTAGGCATTTTAGTTTCAGAGAAGAAGATTTTTAAAGATTTCCCCTATGTAAAACTGCTAAGCTCCTGGGCGGGCCATTTTTCACCCGGGAGTCACAGTTTGAACAATCTTGGTAGAGGTCCATTAGCTAATGATACATACCAAATATCAAATGTCTAGGGCATTTTAGTTTCAGAGAAGAAGAATTAAAAGGATTTTCCTATGAAAAACTGATAAGCCCCATGATGGGGCCATTTTTGGCCTAGGGTCATAATTTGAACAATCTTGATAGAGGACCATTAGATAATGATACATACCAAATTTCAAAGGTCTGGGCATTTCAGCTTCAGAGAAGAAGATTTTTACAAATTTTCCTATGAATTAAAAGTCATCTATACAGTCATGTCAGAAAAACTGGCCCCAAGCAAGAGGAATAACTCTATCCAAAAACTTTGAAAAATATTTCGTTCCCCCTAGCCACTGATGCTTCTGACAAAGTTTGGTTAAATTCGGGTGAGTGATTTCTGAGGAGATGTCGTTTGAAAATGTGGATGGATGCAGGACGATGGACCGAGTGCGGTAACAATAGCCCACCCTGAGCTTTCGGCTCAGGTGAGCTAAAAAGACTGGAGATTTAACCCTTTATCTGTTCAATATTTTTGTATAAAATAACAATGTCATAAATATGAATTAACAGTGAATTTTTGTAATGGCATAATTATGTACAAATGATTTTTTGATATTAGTAGAAACTGCAGAGCCAGATCTATTATAATTCCATAAGCAAACAGAGCAAACCTTGATCAGACAACTCCTACAGGTGTTATCTGATCTGGATCTACTTTGTATTCAAATTTGTGAAAAAGCATTTATACTATATTTTAATTAGAAAATCCTGTGGTAAAAAGTGTGTTTTATATTTGGCCGAATACGGTATACATCCTATTTTTTGTTAAGACGAAACAATAGGATCAGTTCTATATAATTTCATAAGCAAAGAGAGCAGACCTGGATCAAATGGAACTGTGATCTGGGTCTACTCTGTTTGCATGGGAAAGGGTTAAGAAAACTATTGACTGAGTGTCAAACAGCTTTGATCCTACAGATATGACTAGTTCATCGATATAAACTGTTTGCCTGCAATGTCTGACTTAGTCTGATAAGACTTCATGTGTACTGCAATAACAATTAACTTCACCTCTGCTGAGCAGCAAAGCTCTGTGACTTTCCGACAGCGGCCATCATTTTCCCAGCTCGGGTTTTATCTGTACCGCTGTGAGACTTCAAGAATCGACCTGTCGCATTCTCTTCCATGGATAGGGCTGTGTATGCAAAAACAGACAGTCATGACAAATAAAAAGGACATTCAAACAAGGACTCTCAGACAATCAAACTGTAAATTCAAGACCCAAAAGGCATTAATGAAATTCCCAGGATTTATTCAATATATGGCAAAATTCCTACTGAAATTGAGTAAAAAATCAGAAAAATTGAGAATGCTGCTTAAAAAGGAAGTAGAATTCCAGTGGAATCATGAACAACAGAGCATACAGGAACTCCACAATTAACACTTTACCTGATGAATATTCATTTATGGAGCTGTAAAATAAGTGCATATGAGTGCTATATCCCTTTGCACGCTAGAGACAAAACCATGATTACCTATGTAAACAGTTTGGATCCAGATGAAACGCCACAAAATCCTGCTACTCATCAGGATGAATACCTGATGACATTATGACCATACTTTTTGCATAGATATGAGAAATATATTTTTAAGAATTGAAGCAGACAGCATTTGTTGGATATTCTTCTTCCAGAATTTATGTATTTCACAATAGCAGGTGTTAAGTGCTTGTGTGGCGGCCGGAAAGAATTGCCCCTTACTTCAATCTCAGTGTTGTTGTATTTTCTGGTCCTTAAGGATCATAAGTTTGAACGCTTTTAATTACGAAAATTGAATACCACTTACGACTGCTAGGAAGCATGAGTAGTGCAACACTTTTAACAACTGCTCATTAAAAGACTCAATTGAACTAAGTCTGCAATTTTCTCTTTTCACATTGCTACTTTTGATTTCAAAGGACCTCCTACTTTCAGAATTTAATTCAGATGAAAAATTACTTAGCATGCAAAGAGTTTAAATCAAAACTAGATGTATACACTTATTTTCCTGATTTTATAAATTCCTACATAATACATGTACAGTGGCTTTATTTCTCCACCAAATACTTACCGTATGTATTGACCACTCTGAGTGTAGTTACAAAATAGAATTTGGTGGAGAAATGATGATTATCCTACCTCCTGCAAGTTTCTAGCTATCTGATTGGTTAAATGACATCATGTGAAAGCCACAACCTAATATAAGCGGTAAACATGACGCTGTTGGCGGTAAACATGACATCACACACTGGCAGTGTATATTCCATAATAGGTAACCTGAAACCTGTGTAACTTATATTCTAATGCTTGTACTTGACCACATCTTTATCTACAACTCTAAGTATAGTAGAATACATACCACAGAGTCTGTCCTGATACTTCTCTATTGTCCTCAAAAGTTCCATACATGACTTCTGTATCGCCTTAAACACCTGTGGAAATCATATACAATAAAATATCTATGCTGCAACACCTCCAACTATGGTGTACACCAGTACAAATAGATCCTCTTTAAAATATACCTGTAACTGATGTACAAACACACCCTCTCTACACTTACATCTGAACCAGTATGGTATAAATAAGCCCTCTATACAAATACACCTTCTGTACCAATACATCTGTAACAGTGGTGTACAAATACACTCTCTCTACACATACATCTGAACCAGTATGGTATAAATAAGCCCTCTATACAAATACACCTGCAACAGTGTTGTATAAACACACCTTCTGTACCAATACATCTGTAACTGGTGTACAAATACACTCTCTCTACAAATGCACCTGTAACAGTGTTGTATAAATACACATTCTGTATCAATACATCTGTAACAGTGGTGTACAAATACGCCCTCTGTACAAATGTACCTGTAACAGTGGTTTATAAATACACATTCTGTACAAATACACCTGTAACAGTGGTGTACAAATACGCCCTCTATAAAAATACACCTGTAACAGTGGTGTGTATATACACCCTCTGTACAAAATACAGCTGAACCAGTGGTGTACAATTAAATACTCTCTACAATTTCACCTGTAACCCTCTCTACAGTAACACCAGCATCACTGGTGTACAAATAAACTCTCTACAGTAACACCAGCATCACTGGTGTACAAATAAACTCTCTACAGTACCACCAGCACCACTGGTGTACAAATAAACTCTCTCTACAGTACCACCAGCACCACTGGTGTACAAATAAACTCTCTACAGTAACACCAGCATCACTGGTGTACAAATAAACTCTCTCTACAGTACCATCAGCACCACTGGTGTACAAATAAACTCTCTCTACAGTAACACCAGCATCACAGGTGTACGAATAAACTCTCTCTCCAGTAACACCAGCATCACTGGTGTACAAATAAACTCTCTCTACAGTAACACCAGCATCACTGGTGTACAAATAAACTCTCTCTACAGTACCACCAGCATCACAGGTGTACAAATAAACTCTCTCTACAGTAACACCAGCATCACGGGTGTACAAATAAACTCTCTCTACAGTAACACCAGCATCACAGGTGTACAAATAAACTCTCTCTACAGTAACACCAGCACCACTGGTGTACAAATAAACTCTCTCTACAGTAACACCAGCATCACGGGTGCACAAATAAACTCTCCCTACAGTAATATCTCCATTACTGGTGTACAAATAAACTCTCTACAGTAACACCAACATCACTGGTGTACGAATAAACTCTCTCTACAGTAATATCTCCATTACTGGTGAACGAATAAACTCTCTCTACCATAGGTCACAGTGGGGTTCTTTACACTGTCTGTGTTGGATGAGAGCAGCTGGCTAATTTGTTTATTTCCATTGGAAACAATACATACTGTTTGCACATTAGGTCTATAAATATCTCTTATTTCACAGTCAAATTCTATCTTGTAAATATTTATGAGAAAGGTTGTTTCTAATGAATACCAGCAAAACAGTACATCGCGGAGAAATATCAATGTTCTTTATTCCAGGCCTTGAGCAGATGCAACATAGGTGAAGTGACTGACTGATTTGGATATTCAGTATTTATAATTCCCAAGTGCCAATCTTATTCTCATCATCCAGACCAAATGTAGGTTAAGAGCTGTACATTAAAAGCATATTAGATAATCTAATTCAACATGATCGATAATTCTGTGACAAACCCTATCTTGCTGCAACTAATTAAATAATCCAGCAGCTCATTAGATTCACTGTTTGAAGGCAATTATAATAAATTGCAGCAATAAAGAGTTTTATAGTTGAGAAATTTCGGTTTGAACCTTATCTACTACAGCTCTGAGTAGTCTGATATTGGAACACCATACATTTCTTTATACAGGTTCTGAATACAATAGTGTGCCATTTAATCTTTTCAATGTGGGAAACGAGTCAGTAACCTTTACAAACAGTGTAGACCCAGGTTAGAGATCCTAGAGGAGCCCTCTCATCATGGTCTGCACTGTTTGTCATGTTACGCTTTTCTTTAAATCCCTGGGGAATATTAAATGTAAGCTTGGCCTGTTTGAATTCTGTAATCGTTTATTTGAAAATTCAGCGTTGAAAGGGTTAAACTTGAATGGTTCATTACTCCATGAATATTTATGTAAGAAATAAGGACACTGATTAGATTAATTGATATAATAGCACACGGACAAGGAAATTTTTGGCCACTGCAGAAACTGTAGAATCGTATCAATTATAAGCAAACAGAGCCGACCCTAATCAGATGGCTCCAAAAGGGAGCTGTATGATCTGGGTCTACTCGGTTTGCAAAGTACAAAGGTGAATTCATAGCAGAAAAGGGAAAGTGGTATACAATAAACTCCTAACCTCCAGTTTGGAGTCCAGTTCCGAGTCTGAAGCGACCACATGTTCATCCTCCTTCTTCCCCAACTTTTGTATGACCGCTTGCTTTGTCGTCCAAAATGTCTCTTTGAACTTGTGCAGTGTGGATGTTTCATTTCTCTCAACAAACCGATCATAGTTGCCACCTGAATACCCTGGGGTACTATACAGAAATACAAATTCCACAAATCAGTTTAGGTATACGACAAGAAAAGAAAGCATTCACAGAATAAGCCTGACATAAGGAAATGCAACAAGTCAAAAGGTATAGTATTTTCTATCCAACAAGTCTGCAGGGCAATAGATGAAGCTGCATATTAAAATAGTGAAGTAATGTAGTCATTTCTCAACCAAACCCTATGTTGTGACCACCTATCATTTCTTTGAGATGATTCTACATAGGGTTTCGCAGAGAAATAAAGAATATAATCTATTATAAATTTAAAATGTTTTGTCTGGTGATTCAGTTTCACAATGTTACACAAGTCCTCAATGTAACCCATAGGGCACCACTTCATGGGAGTTTGTATATAGTATATATAAACACGCAAGAAGCTGTACAGACCCCTATGATAATTTCCTCATATTGACACCTTTGAAGCGTCTGTGTAAGTCCCTATTTGAAGCCATTGTGATAAATAGAGCATTTGCTCCATAGTAGCAAATGCTTTATTTATCACAATGGTTTAATCAAAGCATTGCAGATGCTGAAGTATTCTTTGCATGGGATCAATGTGTGGAAACTCAAATTTCTGATATTGGCTAGACCTGTGCACTTTTGGCATGAAATCGTGTATCTATAAGGGAAAGGATTAACACTCTTTCCAGTGGGTAATTAAGTTGCAGCTGACACTTCAGCCGTTTCCCGCTATGCTTATTATCAAACTGACCACTCGCAGTTTATGGGCGCGATTACCTAACCACCTGCATACCGTCATCCGATGCGCACTTCTTTATTCATTGAGTAACTGCCTCTAAGAGAATGCTTTCATTCATATTACAGTCACCTGATTTCATCATGTAACTGATATTTGTGCGCCCTTCTAACACATTGCTATATTTTGTGGATTTTGTTGCACATACTAAACCAAAGCTACATGAACTGTTATGCAGCATTTTCATGTCAGAAAAAGTACACCATGATTGTTTCCAGATGCCATGTTATTAAACGCCTTTTGTATCCATCAAAAGCACATCAATATATTGCACTAGACTGCTATATGCAGAATAGTAGTTGTCAGGTATGTCAGTTAGACATGGGATTGATAGTGGGAACCACCTATGTATTCACTTCTTACGCAAAGAATAAAAAAAACCTACAGTTCTAAAATATCCCTTTTTTTCTCTCGGAAAATGCTCTTTTTCAGGATTTATTCAAAGAGGTTAGGCCTAAAAATATCCAATGAGGTAATAGGCTAAGTTAACTTACGTCATCTTTTCTGTCGGTTCAAGATCTGCAAAAGTAAAATAAAAAAAATGATTCAAAGGTACCAACAACAAATAAAATGCATACATGTATATTAATACTCAGGATCAGCTGCAATTCTTAGCCTCATTTCATAGGATAATATTTATTTAACACTGGAATTTGGCGAGGTACATAATCAATATAAACCCCAATTAGGCTTTTGAACCAACAATCAATTATAGAATATTATATTGAAATATATATATTACAATTTACATTACAAACCTTTGCACTTCTGTAATTACTTTTAAGTATTCTGACACAGGAGACAGCTGATTTCTTGATTGATTGTCTACACTACTTGCTATTTCTTAAATCTAATTCAAAGTCATCAGAATGGTGCCAAATTGAATCAGACTCTGAATATGGGACATGAACTCACATTTGCAGACAGTGTAAACACATATTGCAGACAGTGTAAACACATATTGCAGACAGTGTGTTTACACATTGCAGACAGTGTAAACACATATTGCAGACAATGTAAACACATATATGATTCTCGATGAGACCTCTGATAAGTGTCTGACCTGTTTGCCATTTAAAATCATTTATACTGAGTAGACTATATAATAAACATGTGGATTTCCATTAAATATTCATTTTACATTATGTAACATACTAGAGTTAAGTCAGTGTTAGGATTTAAGTTTGTGTTACTGATGTAAAATGCTAAAATTAGATGCCCACAGATTCTCAAAGTGATCCTCTGGTTATACTCTGTTTGCAAAGGTGTAGAAAGGCGTATTTATTCTATGGAGTAAAGGATTAAGTGCTGACTGGATGACCTACAGGGTTAACAAAGTCTCATAGTCATGCTTTTACATCATTTCCCCCTACATGAAATCTGGACCAGAAATATGATACTGATGTAGCCAGATAGAGGTTGTGGTGAAACAGTTGACAGGCTTTACTGTGTGGCTTGGTCGCTCAGTCTGTAGTGTGCTGGCATGGTATGCCAAAGGCCCTGCCTTCAAGCCACAGTCGAGTCACAACTTTTTCACAATGTTATATTTGGCGCCCAACATAAAATAACCCATAAGGTGATTTATATGTAAAAATGTAATAATAAGAAACTTGTGGAGTGTTCTTTGAGTACGAATTCAGGACGAATTTTTGTGTGGAGGGAGTGTGGTAAAATATATTAGAACCCCTCTAAACCTGACAAGGTGGGGGACAGGTAAAAATTCCGGTTTAGAGGGGATTCCAGTTTGGAGAGGTTTTTATATATGATTATATTTATCATCCCGTGTACATGAACACATATACACTTTCAAATTAATCATTGTTACAATTAAATTTAGTCCTGCAAAAAATCCCACAACATAAATTTTCTTTCCTGGAAATGATTTTTTGATACTGACCAATCAGAGTTCACAAATCGACAGGAAATAGATTTCATAGCAGCCGACTCAATATATTTAGCAAGCAAAATTAACACTTTTGATGATTTTTTTCGAACAATTAAATGTTTCAAGATATAATTATGTCACGCATAAGATAAGGAACACGAATCGCCAGGAATAGAGCATAGGAGCAGTCTGATCAGGGTCTGCTCTGTTTGCTAATTGTAATGAATTTTGTTTATTTCTTTACTTTCTAAAATGCCCAATCTTCCATACTGTATTAAAACTATTCTGTACACGAATAGAAGTTTCTGTAGGTATCTAGTTTTGGAATAAACATGAACAGGGAATGGTCGTCATCTAAACCCCAGTCGCCATTGTAGCGGCTAGCCTCGATGTAAGGGCGTTAAAGTACCACTGTCAACACGATTCATCTAATTAATATCATAGATTCATTAATTCTGATATGAATATTCATCAGGTAAGACTTTAGTTGTTGATGAATGCACCGATTTTATAACGACAATCATTCGATTCACTGATGGCATCAACAGACCCTCTTGAAGTCAAACTCCATCCAACGTATATGGCAAGAAAGGAAAGTCTTAAACAACCTACACCAGATTGCAACATTTTTCCACAACTTACCAATATATGATGACACAGGTCGCTGTATAACGTGGCAGACTCCAATTCAACACTTCATCAATATTTGTGTTCCACCATTTTATGCTAATGGTAGACTGTGTCAGTTGTGTCGCGTACCAGTCTACAGAAAAAGCCGGAAAGGAAATAAATATTTAAAAATGGGCGGAAAGGACGCGACACTGCGACACGGTATTTCACATCCTGAAATTTATGGTGATGTAATTTACAAGCTTCGTAAAGTTATTGGACATACAAAATTCTCACTTTGTTCATCAAAAAAAGAGATCCGATAGTACGATACACAATACAAAAAAACTTTATTTAGAGTCGGTTCTGTAAACATTATAGCTAATTCCGACAAACAGAGCAAATAAAAATAACAATTAATCAGAAAATAAAAGAACAACAAATATACCACATGGTGAACATTTGAAGAATATTGATGGCATAGTCTCAAGATTTGATATAGATAATTTTGTTTAGTGAAAAAATTGTATTATGGGGAAAAGATAAACAGCATTTTCATCTGTAAATAAGAGTTCACAATCTTTTCCAAAATTTCCAAAAAATAAAAGTAGCGAAACACTTTTCGAACAGTGGCCTCACAGCATGAAGTATATATAAAATGATGTCGATGGCTAAAAATAATACATTATCACAGACACTGATTTTTTTTAATAATCTAGCATATTTGAAATATAGAATGAATAGAAATAGTAATGACAATTCTTTTTTAGGAACATGCAGGACATCTGTGGCAGGAATGGGTTTTATTTACTGCTCCTTTAAGTTTCACATCTACCTGTATGTATCTCTTTAATTAAGATAGTTACAGTGTACATGCTTCTCATATTGGTTTCCTATTGTATATGGTAAGCACAGATATAATACAGGTGTACTTTTCAGGTAGTTATTATTGTTAAATGATTTTCATGTGCGAAGCATGCTTTTTACCCAGATGAGGGTATATAAGCTCGGCTATTTTGTACTTTCTTCAGTTTGGTTCAGGACACTTAAAGGTAACTTATACCTTCCGTCAGAACTGGCTCAACCCTGTCTCCCTCTCTCTTTCTATATCTCTCTCTGTTTGTTATTTAGTGTACAATAAAAGAATCATTCCCTTAGACAGATTTATTGAATACTTTTAGTCCCTATAATAAGAAATAACCTGGTTAAAGTAACCACCCAACTCACAAACCATGTAGACAAGGCAAGCCGGTTACATTTTTGGGGCTCGTCCGTTTCTTATTAAACACTTAGACTTAAATATGGATAGTAAAAAAGTAACTTTTGCTACCTTGGGACCAAGGTCTAGGTCTTCGAATTTATTAATTGACTGTGCTAGTGATGATACAGCATACATGAATTTACCTAATCACCTGTCCACAGGGTTACACATACATCCTACATGTATCGTCAAGTACACCCAGGACACGGGTAGTAGGCAGGAATGAGTTATATACACAGCCTACATATACATCTTTCATGTGCGACCTCTTAAATCCAGAAATGGAAGGAGAACGTCGGATATCTGTACTATTTCATTTTTGTCGAACCCTTTATTACTTTTCTACAGTTACTCTGTTTGCAGCTCAATCATTGAGTACACTAGCGATAGGTGGATACAGTATGTTCACTTAAATGTTTTCGTTATACATGCACTTTACCACTGTATTTGCCGTCGCAGTTGTTGTAGATTAGTCGGAGAGGGGATACGTTTATTTACACTGTTTGTCTTAAAGATTAGGGTGGGGATGGAATAAGTGTGAGGTTGGGCGCCCATAAACCGGTTTAACCCCCAGTGACTTTTGTCACTGACCGTTCCAAGGCGGTACTTCCATCTTCCTCCTATTGTATGTTTGTTTTGTCTTTGTGCGTCTCTTGTTGTTTTTATAGTTATGTACATTTGCTGTTTCCTTGTGTTGCTGTTCGGGCGACTGTTTGTTCTGTATGTGGCGTTTCCTGCATGACTCATTTTTGTACTTTCAATACACCCAGGACACAGGTACTGGGCAGTAATATGCTATATCCACAGCCTACAGGTGCACTGGTCAATACACCAACAAACAATCTAGCAGACAACACTTTGGGTACAGGCTGTTCACATGTACAACAGGGGGCGTCTCAAAAATTTTGGGATCTGTCAAACTTAGGCAATGGTCACTCTCAAAATTACTTTGATCTATCATCAACAATGCATAGTCAACCCATGCCTAGACTTGACTTAAACTCAGATAATGACTTTAATTTGATTGATTTGCACTCAGATATCTTAGTGAAACAAGATTTACCCTCTTTAAGCCTTAATCCAAATATAAGGAAACAAACAGCTTGCCACACAATAACATGTTACATAGGTCTCCCTATAGACCTGATTTGACTAATCAACACTTTCCATCACATCCCACAAGGGATCCATATGTTCAAAATAAGTCATCAACATCTGGCATCCAAACGACCTTTATGCAATCAATCAGATTCCAGATCACTTTAACTGCCCCCCCCCCCCCCCCCACATTAGGCACAAGTCACGTCCCTTTGCAGTCATCTTACATACCTAACACACAAATGAGTATAGGTAATAACTTGCATCACACCAACAATCCTCAGCTGTGTAACTCAGACACACATCAACTTTCTAATGTAGGGTTAGGTCAAGGTCAAAGTATGCCATATGGGAATACACAAATGCACTCACTTCAGCCAAATAGGGTTCCCATTATGCAAATATCAAGCCACAAGGCTAAGGATCCAGACATGTTTGATGGTAAATCTACTGATTGGCGTGACTATAAAATTCATTTTGAGAATGTAGCCAGATGGAATAATTGGGATAACTTAGAAAAAGTCCAACAATTAGTCATGCGCTTAAGGGGCCAAGCACAGACATTACTTAGTGACTTGTCACCAGAGCAACTGCACAACTATGAATACCTAGTAGGGGTCTTGAATAGAAGGTTTAACCCAGCAGAACGCGAGCCGGCTTATCGCTGTGAGTTTAGGAATAGGAGACAGCATAGAAATGAAAGCGCATCTGACTTTCGCTATGCCTTACAAAGGCTTTGCAGTAAAGCCTTCCCTGGGATAGAGTCAGAAGCTAGATATATTTACTCTATAGATCAGTTTATTTATGGTCTCTTGCACCCAGAGATCCGGAGTCATGTACAGTACCGCCACCCTAGGACAATAGAATCTGCCATTGCTCTTTCTGTTGAGTCTGAGTTTACTGCTTTCAATATCATTATAGTAATGAGATGTTCAATTTTGATAAGGTAACTGTAAAGAACTGATATTCTTGTGAGGGATTATGATGTAAACAATACTCTGATTTGTGCGGGTCACGTATTCACTTCAAATTTGCTTATCTCTAGTACAAATGGCAGTTGCAAATGTCTAATTGTTGAGATGCAAATTTTGATTTTGATGCTTAGGCAATACATACATACTTTTTCAAAATAAGCGTGTTGACCTATAATGGTGTTTATCCTGGAAAATAATGTTGACCCAGGCCAGGAAACATTTTAGGTGTTCCTTATATCACTTCTCACTCACAATATTATCTGAAGTGACATATTTACTGTTTGTTTTCTTGGTTAACCAGGATTTAATGCGGATATCATAATTATAGGGGCTACTGTATAAGGATATGAACATAGTCCTACACAGTTAATTCCCCTTTTTGTAATTCTTAGACTGTGTCGACGATAGGAACTATCTTGGAAGTTTATGAGAACCACCCGGTCCAGGACATTTTTGTATTGTTTATCAAAGTTAACAAATAGTTAAATGTGTTCCTATAATTTTTCTTACAGATGGAAATCCCTGATCTTTTACATGGAGTGGGTGAAGAATTAGAGGAATTTGCAAAGGAGAATATGCCACTTTGGCCAGATACTCCTACGCCATGCCCGAGTTGAACCTCTATCTCATACAACACGCACACTCTTTTATGAGGCACTGGAGGGCCAAGCATGAACCTGAGATTAACTCGTTTCAGTGCCCTTGTTGCCCAAAGTTATTTGGCAGGCCAGACAATGCCAGGAGACATCTCAGGATGTCCCACCAGCTTAATGTGGACGTGTCTCCCCAGAGTGCTCCTAACAAAAAACTTTGAGGATCCGAAGGGACAACTGCCTTACCGAGTTGATCACCGTGACAGACTGGCGGGAAAACGAAGGGCAACGCCTGTAACTGGGAACGCCCTAGTTACAGAGAAAGCGGACTGTCGGGACGAGGAGGTGATATTTGATGACCAGGGGACAGCCAGGAAGATTTTTAAGAGGAAATAGTTCGGGGAATAGGGAGGGAATATTTAATATACAGAGGACATAATAACAATAGTAATAATTTATTGGACAGTGTTTAGACAGTGACAGTTAAATCCTATATCAGTGTGTTAGGAAAGTGACATATTGTGAATAATATATATAAACAGTATCCTGTGCTTTTATATCTACTATATTACTTGTTAAAATTTAAGTGTTTGATATGCAGTAACTATTTCAGACAATACATAGACATTAGACCGGGCAACATCTTAACATCATCTGTTTTGTTATATCTTATTTGGTAAAATATATTGCTGTATGTTCCAAACATTGAATATTGATTACTGTGCTCTACCAGATATATACTTGTATACAATTAAGTCCTCAGTCAAATCTTTGAATAATTTCTGCGTTTCTTTGTAATTCCTGCCAGTGTAACATTACATTGACAAAATTATTTCTAATTTGAGTCTTAAGGTAGGAGGAATGTGGCAGGAATGGGTTTTATTTACTGCTCCTTTAAGTTTCACATCTACCTGTATGTATCTCTTTAATTAAGATATTTACAGTGTACATGTTTCTCATATTGGTTTTTTATATGGTAAGCACAGATAGAATACAGGTGTACTTTTCAGGTAGCTATTATTGTTAAATGATTTTCATGTGCGAAGCATGCTTTTTACCCAGATGAGGGTATATAAGCTCGGCTATTTTGTACTTTCTTCAGTTTGGTTCAGGACACTTAAAGGTAACTTATACCTTCCGTCAGAACTGGCTCAACCCTGTCTCCCTCTCTCTTTCTATATCTCTCTCTGTTTGTTATTTAGTGTACAATAAAAGAATCATTCCCCTAGACAGATTTATTGAATACTTTTAGTCCCTATAATAAGAAATAACCTGGTTAAAGTAACCACCCAACTCACAAACCATGTAGACAAGGCCAGCCGGTTACACATTTACAGGTTGGACCGCACCATGTCCCTACCAACCTCACAAACTCACTATAGTTGTCTGTTTGTCTCAGGTGGTTTGGGAGGCTGTTCCAGACTTGGGCGACCTGGAACCTGAAAGACTGCTTTCCATAGGTACTTGTTCTGACTTTTGGAATGTTAAGCATGTATATAAGTATACCGAAAAGAGTAAGATGATGAATGTGTTTTGAATCTGACTAAATCATGCAGATAGGAAGGAGAAATTGTGTAGAGACATTTAAATGTTTCAATAACCATAGATCTATTTCTGCTTAAATGCAGTACGTGTTGGCATATTAGCGTTTTGTAGCAGATCCTCATAATTTGATGTAAAATCGTTGAATACTATTCTGAGAGAGCTCTGTGTTGGATTTTTCCATTTTCTCAGTGTTTGCCTTAGAGCAGAAATGCCAAAACAAGTGCACAAAAATTAAAATTTGATTTCACGAATGACTTGTAGATGAGAATTTTGCAATCCAATGGTAAAAAACTTACTTATTCTAAGCAGAACATTTAATTGACCAGCAGCTTTTTTGCACATTTTAGTAACCTGATTGTTAAAATTGAGGAGACTATCTATCTCCACACCTAAATTTCCCACATTGGCTTCACACTCAATAGATACATTATTTATTTCATTTTTTTTTCAGTTGACCTTTTGTTTTCTTTCAAACAGATATAGCTTGGAATTTGTCTGGGTTTGCTTGCATCTGATTATCTCTAAACCAGTCAATCAAAATTTTACTTTCGGTTTCAAGGGTAGTTTTGAGTTCGTTAATATTTGAATTGCTATATGAGATATTGTTGTCATCAGCGTAGTTGTACAGACTGGATTTATCAAAAAAGAAGAAAATATAATTCATGAAAATGTTAAATATTAGCGGTCCTAAAATAGATCCTTGTGGTACACCCTTAGTTATGTCAAGTACAAAAATGAGTCATGCAGGAAACACCACATACAGAACAAACACTCGCCCGAACAGCAACACAAGGAAACAGCAAATGTACATCGGTAGAAAAAACAACAAGAGACGCACAAAGACAAAACAAACATACAATAGGGGGAAGATGGAAGTACCGCCTTGGAACGGTCAGTGACAAAAGTCACTGGGGGGTTTAAACCGGTTTATGGGCGCCCAACCTCACCCTTATTCCATCCCCATCCTAAAAGACAAACAGTGTAAATAAACGTATCCCCTCTCCGACTAATCTACAACAACCGCGACAGCAAATACAGTGGTAAAGTGCATGTATAACAAAGAAAACATTTAATTGAACATACTGTATCCACCTATCGCTAGTGTACTCAATGATTGAGCTGCAAACAGAGTAACTGTAGAAAAGTAATAAAGGGTACGACAAAAATGAAATAGTACAGATATCCGACGTTCTCCTTCCATTTCTGGATTTAAGAGGTCGCCTTCATAGAGTACTAAACCTTTCTTGTCGGCGTACATGCAAAGAGGCCAGCGTGATTGCCAACTGTAAAAGGGTTCACAACCAAACATGCAGTATGTTGTAGTACTACAGGATCATATCCCTTTTTAATGAATTGTTTTATATATTTGATGAACAAAGTGAGAAAATGGGTATGTCCAATAATTTTACGAAGTTTGTAAATCACATCACCATAAAATTCAGGATGTGAGATACCGTGTCGCAAAAGTACCTTGAGATTACATTTGTACTTGCCAATAAGCGAGAGATTTCGATAGTAAAATTTAGAGAAAGTTTTTCTTAGTTTATGGTATCTATATCCTTGTTTAAGCAGTTTTTCAGTTAAAATGAGATTTCGACTGTTAAAATCGTCAATAGATGAACAAGCTCTAGCAAAACGAATAAGTTGAGATATATAAACCCCGTAAGATGGAGCACGGGGAACATCCCCGTCAAGATGAGGAAAATTTACAATATTAAAATCAAAATCATCTCTTTTGTCATATATTTTAGAAGAAATCATTCCATTATTAATTTTAAGGTCTAGGTCAAGAAACGCTGCATAATTGTCGGACGGGTTAGCTTTATTCAATTTGAGTTCTTTAGGATAAATTGTAGGAATCAGAGCATCAAAGAAAGGGTTATCTAAGTTAAAAATATCATCCAAATATCGACAAGTTTCATTGAAGGCTTTTATAACATCTTCTTGTGATTGAGGATTCAAACTCAACATGAAATCTCTCTCATAGCAGTACAAAAATAAATCTGCGACAAGTGGTGCACAATTCGTACCCATGGGAATACCAATTACCTGACGGTATATAGCATTCCCATAACGTACAAACATGTTATCCAAAAGAAAGGTTAGTGCTTCGCAAACTTCTGAGCAAGTCCAATTGGTGTAATATTTCATTTGCTCGTCAGTAAAGAAAGCTTTTTCAGCATTACATGCCAAGAATGATGTTTTTTCTCGGGCAAATACTTTCTGGATCAAGTTAGTAAGCTTATCCTTAATTAAAATATGAGGAAGAGTTGTGTACAGAGTAGAAAAATCGTACGTGCTTACAGTGGATGCAAGATACCTTTTGTTCTTAAGTTTGTTTAAGACTTCTGAAGAGTTCTTAATAGACCAGAAGAGATTTATTCCAGAATTTTCATAAGTCTTATCACAGTAAAATTTTACATGTTCCTTTACCTTCGTTAAACAAGAAGTCAAAAGTATAGACAATTTAGTAGTTGTACATGAACTAGAATTTGCAATGAAACGCGCTTTATATGGTTTTTTATGTAGTTTTGGTAACCAATACATAGTAGGAAGTTTATGTTGTGTAATTTTAATATCGGTTCCAAATTGTTCACACTTTTTGACATGGTCTGAAATGATGGTCTTTTCGTCAGTGGTATCTGAAATGTATGACTTGGTATTAATAATTTCCTGCTTCAAGACATCGATATAAACACGAACTGTTAACTTTTCAAAGTTTCACGCATTGTTTTCTACATGACAGATAATTTTGAATTAAACAGCATGCGTTTTCGGACAAACCATAAGCTTTCAGTTTGAGAATGATGAGGTCATGCCTCATGGTAGGAGCAGAGTTCAAGTAGCAGTTTCCCGTTGTCATTGCATTTGCCCACGCCAAACTTTCCAAGACAGTGGGGCCAGACATCGCTGTCGTTGCCAACACGAGCATTGAAGTCGCCTAATATTACCAGCTCATCTTTGGATGGAAAACGTTCGATAAAAGCATCAAGTTCATTGCAGAACATGTCTTTCATGTCATCGGTGGACATTAGAATTGGTGCGTAGACACATGATATGTGTATTGGTGCAACATCTGTAGTATCCAGTTGAAGGGATATCATACGCTCTGTAGCTGAATGACGAAGTTGCACTTTGACTAGCAGAGTATACCGGACTGCAAAACCTACTCCATATTCCCAAACCTCTCTATATATATCTATCTCTATAATATACCTATTATGAAAGACCATTTTATGCCTTCACAAGATACCTAATTCTGTACATCTTCACATTGAATCCTAGCCTGCCAACGAGTTGCAGAGTATCGCTGGATAGTTTGAACTGTTTGGCATTGTCACTGATGATCTCCAGGTGTTCTTCTGTAGCTTTAATGTGGCGGTGGTCTAGTGGTAACGCGCTTTGCTATCAGTCCGGAGGTCCGGGGTTCAAATCCCGGTCCCTCCCGGAAATTTCAGAGACGCTTTTCCGTGTCTCCCACCCGCACATCCTCTCCACCAATGGGTTAAAATGTGTACATGTGAGGTACTGTGGCTGCATGATTCCGCCATATGTAAGCAGTGCTAAATATTGTAGGCCAATGACTCAATGACCAGAGGAGTAAATGTACAGTCGACTGAGCGGTCATTCGGACTGAAAGTAGACTACAATTAGGTACTTTACTTTTTAATGTAGCTATAGATATTCTCAATCAATAAGGAAACGTAGTTGCAGACATGTCCACCGGTTTCATCCAAACCTTTGCTGGAGAATCGTGTGTATTCTGAAATACGTGAGGATGGTAATGGAGCCATGTTTTGAAGTTCATATGGTCATCACTCTGCTTCCACGCAAACTTTACAGCCCTGTAACACTTTTCTAACATTGGCTCTTCCATGTGGTACCCAGAACCTTTGCCTCAATTCACTTAAACTATGTGAAACACCACGATGTAGCATTTTCCCATGAATATTTTATATATGCAGGTTTGTAATGTGTTCCTGTTTCCCATCGCATCTCACCTTGATTGCCAATAAACAAATGTAGCTGTCTGGCCATGTTGTTTGATGTCTTTGACTCAAACACGTCATGAAAGTGTTTCCTTTGAATGAATAACAGCCATCTCTTTTCAGCCTCAGCTAGCTTCTCGCTAGTTAGGTAATTTGCTCCTACTTTTTGTCCTTTCAGCTGCTTCACGGAGCGATGACACTATGCGGCAAATTCTGTACAACCTTTTGATCGACGAGTAACTGTTATCATTTATTCCAAAGGGAGACTGATCCTTTAGTGTATGTAGCGAGCAACCACGGCTAACAACATCTGCAGGGTTTGCACTGGTATACACGTAACATCGTCACTTCTTATCTCTTTCAGTCTGTTCTCTATAAAACCAGGTTGGAATGTTTTCGAAGAAATCCACTGAAGAACACATTGTGAATCACTGAACAATACAACATTGTTGAACGACGATTTCATCATTGACGCAGCGTAGTTTATATATCGAACACCAATCAGAACGGCCATCAGTTCCAGTCGTCTTGGAACTGTCGTGGTTTTTACCGGAGCAAGACCACACTTCGAGAATATCAAATCCCACTTTGAAGATTGCTCCAAGATTTTCACAAGATACACTGACGCCGCGTATGCCTTGTTCTAGGCATCACAAAACACACTATTAGTTATACAGATCATTGGAGGGGTATCTGACTTTTTATGTCCTGCTGAGAAACTCCGTAAGATGGGACACGGGTAAATCTCCGTCAAGATGAGGGAACCTTACAATGTTAAAATCAAAATCATCTCTTTTGTCATATGTTTTGGAAGAAATCATTCCATTTTCAACTTTAAGGTCTAGCCCAAGAAAAGCTGCATAAGTGTCGGAAGGGTTAGCTTTATTCAGGTTGAGTTCTGTTGGGTAAATTGTAGGAATCAGAGCATCAAAGAAAGGATTATCTAAGATAAAAATATCATCTAAATATCGAGAAGTTTCATTGAAGACTTTTATTACATCTTCTTGTTATTGTGGATTCAAACGTAACATGAAATCTCTCTCATAGCAGTAAAAACCAAATCTGCGACCAGTGGTGCACAATTCGTACCCATAGGAATACCAATCACCTGACGGTATATACTAGAGCAAGAAAAACTGCAGAAGTGTCGGAAGGGGTGTTCTAACCAATACATTAGGAAGTTTATTTTGTGTAAATCTAATATCTGCTCCAAGTTGTTCACGCTTGTTGACATGGTCTGAAACGACGGTCAGTGGTAACTGAAATGTGTAACATGCTTCAATACATCGATATGATGCAATCTTCATATATAATGACATTATTCGATGCCTTATCAGCAGGAACAAGGACGTACGTTGAATGGAAACCCTGTAAACTCTTTTTAAGATGTCTAAAAGAAATTCTAAATTCTAGGTTTAGAGAAATTAGTTTTTTTCCAATCCGAAATACCATTATAATCAACATGTTCTCTACGATACCATTTAACACTAAACGTTTGTAAAGCCTCAGCAATCTGACCTCGACATGAGTGAAAGTCTATCAAGGACGGTGTTCTACATGTTGGGACCTTTATTCAGAAGTGATCGTAGACGTTTATCTTTAACTATCTCGAAGTTACCAGTAATCACATGACCATCTTGAGAATAGCAAAATGTGGAGGTGGAGCAATCTCAACTATGAGGAATATTATCATTAATACATGTATCAAGGTCGGCAATGATCTTATTAAAATTGAAAATTATATTTCTGATGGTTTTGTTATATTTGTAGCAGATAATCGGTGATTCTGTATTTACAAAATATTTAGGAGTAGTGTCAAGTACATTTTTGTCTCCGAATATACTTTGGAGTTCAATACAATCATTACCTTTATCAATAAAAGGAATTTTCAAAAAGAATATTTGGTACTCAGATATCTTGTCAATGTGTGGTCTGAGAACAAAGAGTACAACTCGATATCTAAACATGACTTTATAGGCTTGACATCGGTTACACTGGTAATATTAACATTGACATATTTTCAATTTTCTTTATCAGAACACGCAAAACGAAACGAAATCACATGATATACGTGAAAACGTTAACGCCAAACGCAAATCTCGTCTCAGAACTTCTGTTTTAGATCTACACATACGTGTACAATCAGATAAACAGGTTTATGCTCTCTCGATTGTATTCCTTGTTTATGACACCCATACAAGATATTGACAAAGAAGCAGGCAAAGCGACCTTACGAAACGATCCTTTGTATAACACCGCTTCTTTCATTTAAAACTACACACGGCATTTTCTTCGACCGCACGTTGATTCAGTTTCCTATCTTAAAAGGTATATAAAACATCTATTTGTTAACAAATGCATAGGCGTTATCAATCTACATTCTATACTTTGCGACCAAACAGTAATTAAGACCGTCCCAGCCTATTTGAAAAACATACACTGTCCAATTATCTGCTATAAGTACAAAAGCCTATTAGGAATACTATTTTTAAGTATAATAAAATTACACCGGAGCTTAATACTGACAATAATACTCATATTAGCTATTGTTTTAATTAGAACTTCTAAATTCTGTTACTCCGAGGCTGGTCATGTTATTACATGTACAGGCAAATTTGATACGTCTTCGTACTTTATTAACTAAAGGACCTACATATTATTATATATCTTCTTTAATTAATTTCGAAATCTGTTATAGCAAGATCGTAGAATCTTTGTTAGACCTCAGTATCAACTGGTGTCGCCGGTAACATGCTAACATAAATGACCTTTCACGATGAAACAAACATAGTTCAAACACCATTGATACACGTATTGCGTTTTACGAATCAAAAATAACATTCTTCCGCCTAATCCTAGGACCTCTTAAGAACAGAGTACAAGAGTTTCATCCTGAGCACGTGTTTGTTCCAGCTGATAAAGCATCGAACTACAATTTATTAATCGTTTAACGACTATAGTGTGTTGACGTTTTAGACCAAACACTTACTAGCATCAAATCATAAACTGTGGTCTCTAAATATGAACATGACATAATATCTGAACATGTTGCAAAATGTAAACAATTCAATACTGGTGTGAAAATCACATGAAATAAACTTCTGACAATGTACTGACTACCTAAACTACACAAGCGCGATACAAAGCACGCTCTATAACAAACTCGGTCTCATGCACTACTAATTACACTTACCAAAACTAATAACACATAACATCGTGTCTAACAGCGGTAAGCAACACGTCAAACCTTACTGTGATAAAGCCTATGAGAATTTTGGAATTAACCTTGTTTGGTCAATAAAGACTCCAATGAACTCCAAGCTAACATGTTTGTCTACACTTTATACTACACTAGCGCACGATCTAAAAAAATAGTCATATAAACCTTATACGTGAAATGTTTTCTAGAGAAAATGTATCATTTAAAGCTTGTAATTCTAGACATGCATTCTTCACTAATGCTAGTGTAGATAGGTATACTTTGTGGACCTGTTCTGATCTTTGTTATTCAACCATCATTCTGTTAGACTATATATTTGTTCCCTTTGGAAATTCTGTATATCGCCAAGTTGTTTGTACTGTGCACGTTTAATTGTATACATGTGTTTGTATTGCTATGAGCGGGATTTTATGCTTTACCTGAAAACCGATTCACGGTCAGATGTCATCAGTGCTTTTAATAATACATCAAGTTATTCAAATTAATCATGATAAACCGTTCTTTGATTCTATCCTAAAGAGCTCAAACTAAATAAAGCAATTAGTTCTGACATATTTGCAGCTTTAAATTTATTATAAAAAGTGGAAAGAGTTCTTCTAAAACTTATGACAAAAGAGATGACTGATATTAACATAGTAAACTGGATGGGAATGTTCCCCGTGTTGCATCCTGTTGGGTTTATATTTTTCAGCCTATTCGTTTTGGATGGGCTTAGAACTTCTTCTGTTGATATCGAACCCTGTTGAACAATCGCAACCTAACTATCACTGGAAAAATGCTGAAACGGGGCTACAGATATGACAAACTTTGAAATACCTTATCACCGTTGTGTTTCACTCATTAGCACATGCAACTACAATTAACGTATTAAACATTCATTAGAAAGGGATATAACTCCTTTACACTGTAGCGCACTGCATTATTGGTGGTGGTCCCCCTTACAAGTGGATACTTTTTCTCTTCCCGTCCTCTTTGCTTGTGCGAAGACGGGAAAGACCTAATACTTTGTTACGGTGTCCTCTTAACCCCACATATGGAGGCAAGAAGCTGGATGTTTGTATTTTGCCATTTATGTCGTACCCCAAATGACTTCTCCACTATTGCTCTGGCCTCTGACCGGTCATCGATTACATGTTACCGATGTCTTCTTTGTTTTCTATCCAATAGTTATATCTTAAAAAATCCTCTACTGTATTTATTTCCAACTTTTAACAATGTCGGTGTAACACTAGAAGGTGCAACGTCACTTTTTAATGTTACTGGTTTTACAGTTATGGTTTATTTGGACATCACCTGTCATTACGTCGTCTCTCATGCTGTGGAGTTAAATTTCTAGATGGGGAATTTTACTTTATATTTTGCCTTGGGTAAACGTGGGATAAGCGCGAGGCTGGGTATCCCCAAACCTGGTTTAAACCCCAATCAGATTTATTGTGACTACTGACCGTCACCCTATAGTCTACTTTGCTTGTTATATGGTAAATGGTTGTGTCGTTTGGTGCGTTTCATCTCGTTTCCTGTTTGTTGATGTTTGTGTGCCATGCCTTTGAGAACTTAACCCTTCCCCTAATATAGAAGGTTTTTTGTGTCTTGATCAGACTTTAACCATTTTCCTGATATAGATGTATTTTTGGTGCCTTGACAATACCTTAACTCGTTCCCTGATATAGATGTATTTTTGGTGTCTTTACAATACCTTAACTCGTTCCCTGATATAGATGTATTTTTGGTGCCTTGACAATACCTTAACTCGTTCCCTGATATAGATGTATTTTTGGTGCCTTGACAATACCTTAACTCGTTCCCTGATATAGATGTATTTTTGGTGCCTTGACAATACTTTAACTCGTTCCCTGATATAGATGTATTTTTGGTGCCTTGACAATACCTTAACTCGTTCGTTGAGAGAGACGTCTATCGATGTCTTGGTCGGATCTAACCGCTTCACTGACAGAGATTTCGTTTGATGTTCTGACCAGACTTTAACCCCTTCCTTAATAGCGACGCCTGTTGGTGTCAAGACCGGACCATTCCCCTGAAGATATGCCTTTTAACACGTTTGCAAACAGAGTAGACAAAATCAGATGGCTCTTGTAGTTTTCAAGACACACTCGGTGGAATTATTGCATAAGCGGTTAGGCAAGCATTTCCCATGCATATACACATGGCTACATCTCTGGACAATTAAGTGAAATAACCGTTTTGTCATTTAGTCGGCAAGTGATGGACCGATTGAATCGAAAAACAAAATCGTTATTTTACGAATTTTATTAGATGTTTGTTTTGAGTAAACAAATAGGATATACTGAAATTAACAACACCAGAATATAGATATGATCATACAGATACATGTATACGGCCCAGTTCAGCTTGATACAGTCATACAAAAAGTATTATAAAAAGCTTGATACACTAATATACAAGGATTCAATGGGACCATGAAAAACACATATTTTTATTTCCGGTGGCAGAGTATCATTATCATTCGAGTATATTAAAACATCTCTACTTAACCCTTTACGCCATGAATATTCATGAAAAGAAATTATGACTGTGGATATTAATGGCATGTTTTTGTTATGGGTTCTTATCTGGGTCCATTCTGTTTGCAAAGGTTCCACAATATGTCTGTGTGGAGTAAAAGGTTAATGTATAACGAACGACATCAAAACTCACAAACATCTGAATAGCTCATCTGAATAGCTCATCTGAATACTAGTAGTTCATCTGAATAGCTCATCTGAACAGCTCATCTGAACAGCTCATCTGAATACTAGTAGTTCATCTGAATAGCTCATCTGCTTTCTGTTTAACATTGTACTTCATGAATATTCATGTCAGAAATAATGTCTGAATAATGATTAGCTGAATGTCTATACTAGCATTAAGAGCAAGGACCTGTAGAAAAAGATCTATATTATACCATACCTAAACAGAACCAACCATGATCAGATGACTCCTATATACAGTGTCCGCTGATCTTAGACTACCCTGCTTACAAAGATGCCTCTATAAAGTTGTCTCTATGGAGTAAAGGGTTAAATGATACTGACTCCCATTGAATGCTATGTGCTAATTACAAGGCAAATATATATATCAATGATTGAATGGACGCTACACTTAATTTGACGCGTTTTCTGACGTTAATTATTTCAATGTTTCTCAAATTCTGAGAATTTTATTTTGTCTTTATTCTTTATTCTGTAGCACTGATGACCAAAGCTGAGGACGTTTATACCCTTATGAGGTCTGAAAAGTACAAACACATACGTATAGGTAACTAGGCAAACAGATTGGATCTAGATCAGACAACGAATAGGCGACTGATCAAGATCTGCTCTGTGTGACACTCGGAACATACTAATTCTGCAAACACAGTTAAGTAAAATATGAATAAAACATGAGCAGCGGACACAAATCGCAGACAAATGTTTTAAGGTGACAGTTGTCAGTCACATGACTTGCAGTTGCCACATGACTCAAAACTGTCAATCACATGACTCACAGTTGTCAGTCACATGACTCACAGTTGTCAGTCACATGACTTGCAGTTGCCACATGACTCAAAACTGTCAATCACATGACTCACAGTTGTCAGTCACATGACTCACAGTTGTCAGTCAAATGCCTCAAAACTGTCAGTCACATGCTGCATCACAGTTGTCAGTCACATGACTCACAGTTATCAGTCACATGACTCACAGTTACTAGTAACATGCCTGACAGTTGCCAGTCACATGACTCATAGTTACTAGTCACATGACTCACAGTTGTCAAAAAGGGTGCTTTTTTCCTAATCCCTCTCCTGCTAAGTGTCACGTGACTCGCATTTTCGCGCTGAGTTCAAGTTGTTGGACACCCGAATTACAGTTTCTCTATCTGATCGAATTGTTATAAGTCAACATTGAAACAGGCTGGAGTCTAAAGCAGATAACATACAGCAGGATACGGTCAATACTCGCCAGACAAATGTTTTTTCTGTTTTATTCTATACAACAGAATGACCTTGACACTTTCCGGCAATGGTGTACCAACGTTATTAAATACTCATTAAATACACGCCCACAGATTGTCACATCGTAAAACATTTGTCCAATTGGAAAGTTTAACAATATCCCAAAAGGCACGAATTATAATAACATGGGCCATTGGCATTATTTATAGTTTCGCACAATGGCATTTGAATGTAATATATAGCTAATCATTGCCTGTATTTCGTATATTCTGTTAGCAAAATGAATAATCCTAGAAAAGGTTATGAGGGAATATGATCTATCTATGACTACGGAGGATGTATGCTAATAGTAGACTAGAGCAGAAACACAATAGAAAAATAGAGTATAAGGCAAAACCTCTATAACCGACCACTTATCTGATATACTCAGCCAATTAATTGGTATACTCATATTGCCCAATGGAACCATTTCCTTAATGAACATTTTTTAAGAATATTGACAGCATGAATATTTATTATTATCTGAATATTTATAATGACATTATGCTTACCATGACACAAAAATGTAGAATCATATTTACATTATTTCTTAGGCAAACAGAGCAGATCCTGATCGGACGGCTCATACAGGAGCCGTCTGATCTGGGTCTACTCTGTTTGTAAATGCATGAAAAGGCAGAGTGTTAGTTAAGTGGTCACTCGTAGAGGCATCAGTGTACAGAATCAGCAGTTTAGTTTTAAGGCAAACCTATCAGCAGAGGTATAGAGAAGATTCGTACATTAAACCTTTTTTCTAAGAATATCTCCTTTATATCTCCACCAGTCCCTATATTGTAACCACTCTTTATAATCAATTTAAAGAATGATCACATAGGTAAAGAAATGACGTTTGAGTATTTTGAAATAAAACTATAACATGTATCTAGCTATTGTTTGTGCTAAAATGTGAAAACAACCCTTCTAAAAGGTGTACACAACTTCTCTAAAAGGTGCATCCATCCCTTTTAAAAGGTGTACACAACTGTTCTAAAAGGTGTACACAACTGTTCTAAAAGGTGTCACAACGATCCAAACATATGTGACAACGCTTCTAATAGGCATACATAACTCTTGTGAAAGGTGCACACACCTGTGCTAATAACTACACAACTATTTTAAAACGTGTCGCAACTCTTCTAAAAGATGTGCACAACTCTTCTAAAAGGTGTGTACAACTCTTGTGAAAGGAGTTCATAACACTTCTAAAACGTGTCGCAACTCTTCTAAAAGGTGTACGCAACTCTTTTAAAAGGTATCGAAAATCTTCGAATAACAACTCTTTTAAAAGGTGTAACAACTCTTTTAAAATGTGTCACAACTGTTTTAAAAGGTTACACCACGCTTTTAAAAGGTGCACACAACTTCTCTAAAAGGTGTACACAACTCTTTTAAAAGGTGTACACAACTCTTTTAAAAGGTGCACACAACTGTTCTAAAAGGTGCACACAACTGTTCTAAAAGGTGTACACAACTGTTCTAAAAGGTGTACACAACTGTTCTAAAAGTTGTACAGAACTCTTTTAAATGGTGTACACAACTGTTCTAAAAGGTGTACACAACTGTTCTAAAAGGCGCACACAACTCTTTTAAAAGGTGTACACAACTGTTCTAAAAGGTGTACACAACTGTTCTAAAAGGCGCACACAACTGTTCTAAAAGGCGCACACAACTCTTCTAAAAGGTGTACACAACTGTTCTAAAAGGTGCACACATCCCTTTTAAAAGGTGTACACAACTGTTCTAAAAGGTGCACACAACTGTTCTAAAAGGTGTACACAACTGTTCTAAAAGGTGTACACAACTGTTCTAAAAGGCGTCACAACGATTCTAACATATGTGACAACGCTTCTAAAAGGCATACATAACTCTTGTGAAAGGTGCACACACCTGTGCTAAAAACTACACAACTATTTTAAAACGTGTCGCAACTCTTCTAAAAGAAGTGCACAACTCTTCTAAAAGATGTGTACAACTCTTGTGAAAGGTGTTCATAACACTTCTAAAACGTGTCGCAACTCTTCTAAAAGGTGTACGCAACTCTTTTTAAAAGGTATCGAAAATCTTCGAATAACAACTCTTTTAAAATGTGTCACAACTGTTTTAAAAGGTTACACCACGCTTTTAAAAGGTGTGGCAACTTTTCTAAAAGGTGTACCCTACTTTAAAAGGTGTCTCAACTCGTCTTAAAGGCGTACACTACTCTTTAAAAAGGCATCGCAACTTTTTTGAAAGGTGTACACTACTCTTTTGAAAGATGTCACAACTTTTCTAAAGGGTTAAACAATTATCTAAAGGAATACACAACTTTGTCAAAAGGTATCACAACTCTCTAAAATATGTACACAACTCTTCTAACAGGCACAGACCTCTTCTAGAAGAGTACACCACTCCTCGGGTGTCAGTGGCAGCCACATTGTATGCTACGTAACTGTTATTATATGCTAACTCTTATTGTATGCTAACTGTTATTGTATGCTAACTTTCCAACTATTTAACCTAACTAAAACAGACCTTAAACCTTACCGCCTGTTTTTAAAAGCACCAACGCTTATTTTTGAATGAGCGTTGTACAGTGTGTTGTGTACTAAATTCTTGTTAGTATATATAAACGTCTTAACAACTTTACCAACAAATAAACGTATAGCATAAAAGTAATTTGAGAATTCATATAAGAAATAATGACATCATGAATATTTATAAGCTGTTTTTATAATGGTATGGGAACACATGCTTATTTCACCGTGGTAGAAACTATAGAATCAAATCTACATACTTCCACATAGAATCCGATCTCTATAATTCCATAAGATAATAGAGTAGACCGTTAATCTGACAGCTCTTAGCGGAGTCATCTGATGTGTGGGTCTCCTCTGTTTGCAAGTGTGAGAAAGGGCGTTTATATCAGATAAAGAGTTAAGCTACACGGTTTAGAAATAGTCAAACATTAGGTAATTAACGTACCCAAATACTCTAAATATTTAGCAATTTGATCTATAATTATGGCATTGGCATTGCCATTTGGCATATTGGGCTACATATCTTTTGTGTTTGCTTTTTTCTATCACTTGTATGTTATAACTTGAAAATATACTGCTTGTTATAAAGTGACCGAAAACAAAATACGAGTATGAACCAGTGATAGAAGGGACAGAGGCATAAACGCGAACGAATCGTATCCATATTTAAATGTGTAAATGCTGACTTTTTCAAAGTGGAATGGTCCATCATTGTTTGAGAGATTACTTGAATGACGAACAGTGCAGACCCTGATCAGGTGGTTTATCTAGGAGTCCTCTCATCTAGATCTACATTGCTTGTAAACGCCTATAATTTTACATTTGTGTCCTGCATTCAAAGGAACAATTGCAGATAATTATATACATTTACACACAACGAGGGGCGCAGAAGAGAATACAAAATCGACAATCACACATCTATACACGACAAACGCACATACGCCACTTATGTCCAATCCTAGAATGAGCAAAGCTGACAGCCTTTAACAACTAAATCAAAACAATCATCACGTATTATACTATCAGGCACTGGAGAATGGTTACCATAACAACGGTGATAAAAACTACGCTGATACAATTTCTGGATAATAGAATGGGCTGATTCAGCGAATGAACTAAAAATAGAAGTACTGGATCAGCTACGTGCACGATAGTGACGCACTCGTCACAGCCCTCTTTGACAGTTTGGATCCAGATAAAATGCAGACAAACTCTCTCTCTCATCAGGCTCAAAACTGTTTGGTACTACGGTTTTGAAAAGAATTGGAAGAACAATTGACTTGTGAGGATTGTGACAGAAACGACACCAGTAGCAGACGATAGTTGCGGAGCTAGCTCTCTTTCACCCAGCTGTTGCTCTACTGATGGTATTTACTGCTGTCGGATAGCTTATTTACCCTACGTATTCGGACATGCCATCTCACCTCTCCATGGGACTGTAAAGAAAGCTTCATTTACAATGATTCAACATGGCAACATTTCGATAACCGACATAGAAACAAATAGTGTAGAACCTGATTAAACGGCTCCCTCGTCAGCGGTTTAATCTGGGTCTGCATAGATTACATATTTTTGTCTGTACTAATACGTATGGTGAACAGGCTATTCACAAATGATTCTGAGAAAAAGATCATGCCAAGTGAAACTTATTTCAGCAACATTTTCAAACCTTATTTCGATTTGCTTAACTTTGTTTATTGCAAACTGATTGGACTTGATGGCAAGCCGAATTAGCCGGGGGCCGAATTAGCCGGGCTCTCATATACAGTCAAACTATTTATTCCGACGAGGGTCATTACAAACTGGACATACGACAGTTACGACAATAGTCCGTATTTGTTTCTTAAAAACAACCTAGACTAAGCTAAACATTACATGCAGTATAAAATACTAGAAGTAATGTCCATGGGTGAAAGAGTTCAGCGCCTCCGCGTGCAGATGTCGCCATATGGTTCTTTGCATGTTGAGCTTGCGCAATCGATATCCACCTTAAGAATGTATGTTTAAGACACAGACACTGACTGTTAACCCTTTCCATCATAGAACCGACTTTTGACATCCTTGCAACAGACTAGACCCAGATCAGAGTCTGCTGTAGGACTCCTCTGATCAGGATGTGTTCTTTGCTTATGGAATGATATGCATATTTTACAGTTTCTGCCATGCCCAAGTTTCACGAGTTCATATGCCATTATAAAAAAAATAATCTTGTTATCATTAATGATATGCGTATTTCTTACATGACTATTCATGAGGAAAAGGGTTCACAACACCCATGCAATTCTTTCACTTTTCATAGCGATTACAATTGTATTATAAACGTTTAATTCTTGCACTTGCATCTAGCACATCTATCTTCCTTTGTGACTATTCTCTCGCCATTGATGCTGCCTGTGGCGTCATGCCCTGGATCTCCTGAGCTTCCTGAGTAAGGGCACAGAAAGGGCAACAGAACCAGTAAATTAAGTCCCCTACAAAGCTCCCTTGAATTCCCTTCGATTCTCTAATTTTCGACCGGATGTGAGCTCCGAGTATAATATCAACCCCTGGTATCAGGAACCCAAGGCCGCACATCAAACAGCTATCTCCAACGGCTTCTGCATTCTTGCCGAACTGGTAGCAGGGAGCCAGCCAGCTGATGATACAGATGGTGAAGTTATCAAAACAGCTACAAAGACCGTGTTGCCACTCTGCCGACATTGTTCTTCACAGTTACCTGAAAAAGTATTCCAAAATAATTCATCTAGCTCACATTATCTCACAATCTAGTGTGCAACAATTACGGCTAACTTCACACGGCAGAAATTATCACCAGTTCAATGCTTCTAGCATACGACTATCGCAACTTCCGGTCGCACGAAGAGCAACATATAAAGGTACGTATTCAAATACTAAAATCGCCATTTCTCCACCAAACCCTATGTTGTGACCACTCTTTAGAATCGTCTCGAAGTTGTCATAGCAACTAGGTTACTACAAATTGGTGTAAACTAACATTGGTCGCAATGGCAGCTGAAACAGATACAGCATTGTGACTACACATTTATAGATACATTATTTTTCCTAAAAAAGTAAAACACACAAATATTAACCCATTCCTCCATAGGATAGTTTTAGACCCAACCTTTTTGAGTAAATCTACCCAAAAGGGGCATTAACTAGAGAAAGGAAAATTTTAGAATTTTGTCGTTTGAAACCATTGTGATAAATAGAGTATTTGCTCCTATAGGAGCAAATGCTCTGTTTATCACAATGGTTTCAAGAAGTGGTTATTACAGAGGTGTTGAAAGGCGTATTTAAGGAGGAAAGGGTTAATAAAACAAGAGGGCCATGAGGCCCTGAAGCGCTCACATCAGATACCCCAGGGACGGGGCCATCATTTGTAAACCTTGGTAGAGAACCACAAGGCAAAGCAGTATGCCATTAATTAAAGGTCTAAGCCTTATGGTTTCAGAGAAAAATGATATAGTTTTCCCATGAAAACTGATAAGCCAGGGCCAAGTTTCGCCCAGAGGTCATGGTCGTAAGTTGAACAATCTTGGCAGAGGACCACAAGCCAAAGCTACATGCCAAATATCAAAGGTCTAGGCCTTACAGTTTCAGAGAAGAAGATTTTTAAAGATTTTCCTATGAAAAACTGATAAGCCCTTGGGCGGGGGCATTTTTGGCCCGTGGTCATAATATGAACAATCTTTGTAGAGGACCATTAGATCATGCTACATACCAACTATCAAAGGTCTAGGCCTTACAGTTTCAGAGAAGAAGAATGTTAAAGAGTTTTCTATGAAAAACTGATAAGCCCTTGGGCGGGGCCATTTTTGGCCCGGGGGGCATAATTTGAACAATATTTGTAGAGGACAATTAGATCATGCTACAAGCCAAATATCAAAGGTCTAGGCCTTACAGTTTCAGAGAAGAAGATTTTTAAAGATGTTCCTATGAAAAACTGATAAGCCCTTGGGCGGGGCCATTTTTTGCCCGGGGGTCATAATTTGAACAGTCTTTGTAGAGGACCACCGGATCATGCCACATGCCAAATATCAAAGGTCTAGGCCATACAGTTTCAGAGAAGAAGATTTTTAAAGATTTTCCAATGTAAAACTGATGAGCCCTTGGGCGGGGCCATTTTTGGCTCGGGGGTCATAATTTGAACAATCTTTGTAGAGTACCATTAGATCATGCTACATGCCAAATATCAAAGGTCTAGGCCTTACAGTTTCAGAGAAGAAGATTTTTAAAGATTTTCCTATGAAAAACTGATAAGCCATTGGGCGGGGCCATTTTTGGCCCGGGGGTCATAATTTGAACAATCTTTGTAGAGAACCATAATATCATGCTACATGCCAAATATCAAAGATCTAGGCCTTACAGTTTCAGAGAAGAAGATTTTTAAAGATTTTCCTATGAAAAACTGATAAGCCCTTGGGCGGGGCCATTTTTGGCCCGGGGGTCATAATTTGAACAATTTTTGTAGAGGACCATTAGATCATGCTACATGCCAAATATCAAAGGTCTAGGCCATACAGTTTCAGAGAAGAAGATTTTTAAAGATTTTCCTATGAAAAACTGATAAGCCCTTGGGCGGGGCCATTTTTGGCCCGGGGGTCATAATGTGAACAACGTTTCGTTCCCCCTAGCCACTGATGCTTCTGACAAAATTTGGTTAAAATCGGGTCAGTAGTTTCAGAGGAAATGTCGTTTGAAAATGTGGACGGACACCGGACGACGGACGCCGGACGCCGGACACCGGACGCCGGACGCCGGACGCCGGACGCCGGACGCCGGACAAATAGCGGTCACAATAGCTCATCCTGAGCCTTCGGCTCAGGTGATCTAAAAAGCGAAACCTACTTGACTTATATCGGTAAAAGTCTTACTTAATTCAACTCTTTTGGAGCCTAATATTTGTCTCGGACCAATGTCATCTGCTTTAAGTTTCGGAGTGAACGTTCCTTTAATTTCTTCTCTAAAACATAAGTGATGTGTCAAACAGTTTGGATCTTCATGAGTTGCCGAGTTACTCGGCGTCTAATCTGGATCCAAAATGTTTGAAAAGTCTATCGAAGATTCACTTATTGCAGCAAGACCTATGAAACCTCCGCGGTACCTTTAGTCTTTCTGCAAGACACATAGGAGTCACAGACATAAACCTCACAAACATGGTCATGGTTATAATAATTAGAGTAAAATAATGCCTTAAGTTGGTATTTTTTGCACATGTGAGTCTTCTAATCTACGTTCGTTAGCAACAAATGAAAATATCATGATTGTATTAGTTGTAAAACAATAGCTATCACTAACAGGCCTATTCATCATCAAAACGCATATCTCATACGGTGTAACACACACGGAGCATATATCGCGACGTTCAGCCAATGACCCGAGAGGTTCTTCCGTGCACGGAAAAATGGTATTGTTTCGTGCATATTTTTATAAGGTTTGGTGAAGATTGGTTGAGACGTTTCTGACTTAGAGAGCGGGCAAGGCTTAAATGACCAAATTTGGATAAATCAAGGGCCATAACGAAATTGGCCTAGCTATTATAGCCATAAACATTTTTATAAGGTTTGGTGAAGATTGGATGAAATTTTAGAATTGGAGAGCGGACAAGATTTTGTGACAGACGGACGGACACACGGACAGACGGACGAACAGACGAATGGACGGAAAGGAGTAAATCTCACACACGACTGTGTGGTGGGAGACATAACACGAGGATCATGATGACCCTATCATCGCTCACCAGACAACAGGGGGGGGGGGTACACTATGTTTCTATTGAAAACTGGCCACCCCTGTTGCCGGACCTCATTTGACCCCAGTGGAATAATTCATACGATATTTGTAGAGGACTTCATGATGGTATTATGTGCCAAATATGAACTCAGAGAACCTTCCAGTTTCAGAGGAGAAGATATTCAAAAGTTTCACAATATGTTTCTATATTTAAAAGAAGGCACCCCTGGAGCATGGTCAATTTTGGTCAACTTGAACACAGGGGCATAATTTGTATAATTTTTGCAGAAGACTTGAAGCTGATGCCATGTGCCAACCATGAAAGCTGAGAAACTTTCAGTTTCAGAGGAGAAAACTGTCAAAGTTTTCACTATATGTTTCTATTGAAAACTGGCCACCCCTGGGGCAGGGCAAATTTTGACCACAGGAATAATTTATATAACTGTTGTAGAGGACCTAAACATGATGCTGTTTGCCAATTATGAAAGCTGAGAACCTTCCAGTTTCAAGGGGAGAAGAATTTCAAATGTTTCACTATATGTTTCTTTTGGAAACCGGCCAACCCTAGAGCGGGCCTATTTTGACCCCAGGGGCATAATTTATATACCTTTTGTAGAGGACCTGAACATGATGCTATATGCCAAATATGAAAGCTGAGAACCTTCCAGTTTCAGAGGAGAAAACTGTCAAAGTTTTCACTATTTGTTTCTATAGAAGACTGGCCACCCTAGGGCGGGGCAAATTTTGACCGCAAGAATAATTTATATAATTTTTGTAGAGGACCTGAACATGATGCTATGTGCCAAATATGAAAGCTGAGAACCTTCCAATTTCAGAGGATAAGATTTTCAAAGTTTAAACTATATGTTTCTATAGAAAACTGGCCACCCTGGGGTTGGGGCCAATTTTGACCCAATGGGGCATACTTTGTATAACTTTTGTAGAAGACCCGAAGTTGATGTTATGTGCCAAAGATGAAAGCTGGGAGCCCTGTAGATTCATAGATTGACGACTGACGACGCCGACAGACGACGGACATCAGGTCATCACAAAGCTCGCCCTGAGCACTTTGTGCTCTGGTGAGCTGAAAAACAAAGGGCTATGATTCTGGTGTTCCAAGTTCAATGTGGATACTATTTTCAGGATCGTATTTCCGTATTTCATACAGTTGCTACACATTAACACATAGTTTCATAGACAAACTGCATACCATATCGGAATTATTACTATGGACGGACAAAAAGGTTATTTTCTAGCTGTCTTGCATTTGAAGACAGACTGGATCCAAATGAGACACCGACTTATTCAGCGTCTCATCGGGATCCAAACTGTTTGACACTCGGTTAATGATATCTCATAGCGGATGACGTCACGATTGTACCAGATCCAAATCTGAGAAGATATTTTTATTACAAATGTACAACGGGATAAGAGTTGCGATGCAATTTTCAGTCGACGACAGGTTACCTGTACGCGAAAATGTTACTTTGGCAACCGTTCAAACAGGTTTCTGGGTAATTTCTTGCAAAAAGCTGATCAGCAGAGATAAACACCCTTCACTCATTCCGGTAACCCGTCATTATCCTCTTCATTCTCACTCGAGAAAATATATTTCAAGACATCTCAAGTCTGGTTCTATAAAACGACAGAAATTAAAAGGGGCGCAACTTTTAAACAATATTGTTAACCGAGTTCTGTAACTATGTACTGATGGTAAGTATCGTATACAGAGGTAAAATGTTGAACAGTAATAAAGTCCATGCAATACAAAAGGGTAAACTTTGCGGCAATGATGTTGAATGGAAAACAGTGCTGAGATTGATTTGGGGGTTCCTCTAGGGGGTTCATCGTATCTGACTCTACATGGTTAACTCATTTCCCATTGCCATTCATACAATATTTCTCAAACAACACTCAACATTCAATATTTCTGAAGTAATATCTGTCTTTCATTAATTCTGAAGCAACATCCGTCATTCAGTTTTGTCTGAAGTATTAGCGTCCGTTTTCAGTATTTCTGCCGCAATTTCTCTGAGTAAAGTTCATCTTTCAGTATTCGTCTTTTATTATTTTATGTAATGTACGTCTTTTAGTATTTCTAAAGCAACGCCCGTCTTTCAGTATTTTTGTCCAATGTCCGTCTGTCAGTACTTCTTTAAACAACATCCATATTTGTTTAGTATTACTGAATTAATATATTTTTCAGTACTTAAACGTTCGTCTATCATTATTTTTGAAACATTGCCCGTCTTTCAGAACGTTTGAAACAATGCCCGCCTTTCAGTACGTTTGAAACAACGTCCATATTTCAGTATTTCTGAAGTAAAATCCACTTTCAACGTCCGTCTTTCAGTAGATTTGAAACAACACCTGTCTTTCAATATTTCTGAAACAATGTCCGTCTGTCAGTATTTCTGAACCAACGCCCTCCTTTCTGTGTCTTTGAAACAATGTCCGTTTTTCAGTATTTTAAGCACTGCCCGTTTTCAGCTTTTAGACATTGTCCGTCTTTCAGTATTGCTTAACATTTTACTCCATAAATACACCTTTTTACGAATTTGCAAACCAAGACTAGATGACTCCTACCAGAACGGTCTGATCAGGAATTGTTTGCATGTGAAATTGTATTGTTACCACTATGACCTAAAATCCCCGTGTCCATGTGCCATTATGAAACATGTTTCATGTGATCATTTCGTACATACATATTCATGGAGTAATGAGTTATAGCAACGCCCCTCACAATCTTTTAACAACGTCCGTCTTTCAGTATTTATGTGAAGCAATATCCATTTTAAGCATTTCTGAAGCAATGCCAGTTTTTCAGTATTTTAAGCAACACCGGTATTTCAGTATTTCTGAATCAATACCCGTCCTTCAATACTTCTGAACCAACGCCCGTGGTTCAGTATTTAAAGGTATGTCCGTCCTTCAATATTTCTGAAGCAATGTTCGTCTTTCAGTATATTTAAACAATATCCGTCTTGCAGTACTTCTGAAGCAACATCCACAGCAAGATTTATATTTCGTTATATTTCGATGGCAATATCCGTCCTACACTTTTTTCTCAACCAAGACCCACATTTTCAATATTTCTGCAGCAATATCCGTCTTTCAGAATTTCTTAACAATTGAATCGACGTCATTATTATAAACAAAATGGTAAGACGTCATTTTGTTAATTATACTCTCATGAAGTTCTACGGACGAAACATGGCAGTTAGAAAGTAAAATGTTTTAAAAACACCTGAAGTTAGTTCTTCATTTTATCTATTATCAACAATTGAATGAAATTCTTTTTTTCTTAAGACAGACCCGTCTTTCCCTATTTCTGCAACCAAGTTGTTTTTCTGTAGATGTTCTAAAGCAAAGTTCGTCTTTCGGCATTTTTAAAGCATCCTCCGTCCAATCATATTTCAGTACCCTAACCTTGTTAAGTTAATAATAAAAACCTAAATCACAATAGATCAAGATCTCCTATTCGTGTCCCAGTCAGATCTTCTCTGCCCCACCTAGACATTTTTTTTCAAGTCCTATTCCATATTCCCCGTTCCACGTAATTATTCTCTGTCAAATATAGATCTTCCACGAATTCAGATCAGTTTGCATTTACAGTTTGTAAATTGCCGAATCTCAGCAGACGACATTTTGAAGAGCAATAGGTACAGGTTTTACCTATATTGCAGCTGACGTCGTTGCTATGACAGCGACAAGGTTACGCTACACTTTATATTTTGTCTTCACAACTTGCCATTTGTGTATAGTTGGGACGGTTATACTTGTTATTCTATTTCTTTTCAAATAACACAAACACAATCAGTGTCACACAATTCCGATCATGGAGAAACGCCGTGTCACGTGGCGCCTCATCTGGATCCCATCTGTGTGTGAAGGATAGCAGGAATTCGCTCGCGGCTGCTAAAGCTTGATATACAAATCACCTGTCAGTATTGTAGTGTTCTCCAATAAATCGGAGACTGTTTGCCATAAAACTTTCTTGTATATGTGTGTGTTTGCGTGAAGCCTCGAACTATTTTATAAGTTTACATGTACTTTGATGAATTTGTTTTTCCTCAACCTGTAAAGTCACGAATGACTTGAATCGATGTCAAGCACTGTCGTCTGTAAAATGTGTCGTCTGCTTCAGTTTTTATCGTTTTTTTATTTTCTGTCTTTGGATTCCAAAAATTATTCCTGACGACATACAAAGTACATGCAATATTGTTTGCGAAGTGATCAGAGGTTGTAGGCGATTGGGAGCGAAAGAGTTTTCAACAGTACATGTCGACATAAGACGTGTTAATATAAAGCATATATAAGATGCGTGTGTAAGGTGTATACTGCAGAAATGTATATAAGATGCGTAGATAAGAAACTTATATTAGAGGCGTAGTATAAGTGTTTATAAGAGGCGTAGATAATCAGCATATAAAAATATGCGTTTATAAGATGCATACTACGGGAATGTATGTAAGATGCGTATATAAGAAACATATATTAGATGCCTTTATAATACGACGTGTACTGCATAAATGTACATAAGATGTGTAGATAAGAAACATATATGAGATGCGTTGATAAGATGGGTAGTACAGGAATGTAGATAAGATGCGAAGTTAAACAAAAGGGCTATCTGTATCCAGAGGAGACTCTCGACGTCTTTTCTTGATCCAAACTATTGTATGCTTTGACATTGTTCAACGAAATCGAAGCTTGATTTTAATCCTGTTAACACACGATTATCTCAGTAGATTAGCAGACGAATTTTATTAGTTGCATGAGCACTTTCTTAATTAGCAGACAAACTTTATTAATTGCATATGAACTCTATCAGATAGCAGACAAACTTTATTAGTTGCATACGAACTTTATCAGTTAGCAGACGAATTTTATTAGCAGACGGACTTTATTTGTTGGCAAAAGAGTTCATTCCTATAGTCTGAAGAGAGGCATGGACAAACAGTAAATACTAAGACCAGATAGAGATGCATTCCTATGCATTTACACACAGAGCAGACCTAGAGGACCAAGTGTACACTGTTTGCTTATTGCTTATAGAAACATGTAAATACGGTTCTATAGTTTCAGTAATGGTCAAACACACCTGTGTTTATATGCAGTATATGTCTCTGTTATATGCCATTATCAATGGTCATAAGGTCATTATTCCTTACATGAATATTCATAAGCTAACAGTTCTGGACATTTGCAAACAGAGTAGACACAAAGACGACACCAGTACGAGCAGCATGATCCCGATCTATTCTATTTGCTTATGAAAAAGTACAGTACTATGAAACAATATATATCCGATTCAACAGTTTCTGCCATGGCCAACATTTCTGCCATGGCCAACATTTCTGCCATCATTTCTGCCATGGCCAACATGTCTGCCAACATTTCTGCCATGACCACCATTTCTGCCATGGCCACACATAAGTTTCCACCTGCTAGAAAAAATGCTAAAAAATGTGCTTTATTTTGAATATATTGTCAACGTCTGTTGTCAAATTTGAATTACATGTATTTTGCATTTCTTTTCAAAACTAAGACTAAAGTGTCAACTTGTTTGGATCGTGATTTGATACCAAGATACTGACCGACCTATGAGGTCTGATACCAAGATACTGACCGACCTATGAGGTCTGATACCAAGATACTGACCACCCTATGAGGTCAGATACTGACGGACCTATGAGGTTTGATACCAAGATACTGACCAACCTATGAGGTTCTTCTGTTATACTGTGATACGATTGGTTAAATCTTAAATCACGTGTTAGACCGTAGAACGTGTTATTAAATAATCTCTAGAACACTGTGATGCGATTGGATTATTCTTAGGCCATATTCATAAAGTCCAATCCCGGTGAAACCACAGGGGTAAGACACGTTTGAGTCAGTATAATGTATATATACAGGTGGCGGTGGTCTAGCGGTAACGCGCTTGACTATCAGTCCGGAGGTCCGGGGTTCAAATCCCGGTCCCTCCCGGAAATTTCAGAGACGCTTTTCCGTGTCTCCCACCAGCACATCCTCTCCACCCAGGGGTTAAAATGGGTACCTGTGAGGGTCACTCGCCGGTACTGCGGATGCATGATTGCGCCATATGTTAGCAGTGCTCAATATTGTAGGCCAATGACTCGATGACCAGGGGAGTAAATGTACAGTCGACTGAGCGGTCATTCGGACTGAAAGTAGACTATAACTAGGTACTTTACTTTTTACTGACTCAAACGTGTCTTACCCCTGTGTGTGAAACATTCAAGGTGCATAAAACTTCCGCTTGTCTTCAAAAACCCAGAGTTAGATTTATTTCAAGTGGTTTACTGTAGAAACAAATACTGGTTATTAACATTTACAGCAATTGGCACTTTAAGGTGCAATAAAATCAGTTATATTATTTTCAGAAAATGCTACATATAGCCTACTTTCGGCACTTCAAATAGGGGTTAAGCATTCCATCTTGTGAATTCCATTACAGCAACCAGTTACTTGTCTTGTGTTCAATAAAACAGTACAGATACTGTTAGGACATTTTGAGTTGACAACAAACGAGAAGACGAGAAGGTCATTTTCGCGAGCACGTCTTGGCACTCTGTGTCATATGAGCTGAAGAGGTGTAACAAATGCAGGGTCTGCTTGGCTTGCTTATGAAATTATATAGATCTTATTCTAAGCATTATAACATCTTGTAACGTTTATTTATCATGTTATTAGTTCTTACATGAATAGTCATAGAGAAGCGCGTTAAAGAGATAGTTTACTGTACTAGATTGGCTTACACGTATAGATTTCGCATACGAATGCTGCAATAGGAATCATTTTGTCGAACATGAATGTTGTATCATTGAATATATGTGAAAGAAATTCCGATAGAGACTCGTCTCTCGTGAATATGCAAATCACGAGATGTTTGTGTTCACGTGATCAGCAGTTCTGGGGGAAATCAATCCCTACGTCTGACTGCTGTTACTAGTATGATGATTGTTTCTATAGATGTCATTGTGTCCGTGCAAAGGTTGACCGCTATCCCTTTATTTGACAGACAAGTCTTTTACAAACTAACAGTGCAGACCCAGATCAGATGGCATCTGTAGGAGTCGCCCGATCATGGTCTCCTCTGTTTCTTTATTGATAACAGAGCTCCGATTCGACCGATTCTGCCAAGGTTAAATACTGCCGTGTTCATATGCCATTAAAATAAATTCACCTATTAAATTCATAAAGTCATTACTTCCAGCATGAATATTCATAAGGCAAAGGACTATAGCAGCATCACTATGAAGCCTTTTTCTTATCACTACCGTGAAGCAGATTTCTAACGAGCTCTGGTAAAACCTTACTTGTCGTACTATCTCTAATAAACACTACCAGGGTGTTACATTTCTTGTATTGTGGATGCTTAATGCAGAAGGAAAACAATGTCCCCGTAGAAGTAAGAGTGGGTGCGTTTATTACGGAGAAAACGAGAGTACAGTAAAAAACCCTCTAATGCGACCATTTAATGAATAAAATGGCAGTCTTTATAAGCAGGTGGTTGCTGAATGCAGGACAAAAGTAATGCAGAAAGTTCCTCTCCGCTTTCTGCATTACTTTTGCCCTGCATTAAGCCATCACCTGCATCTAGCACCAATAATTATACCTCTTTAAGGTGGTCGCATTAGTGGGGTTTTACAGTACAAGATGTTTGATTGCAATTATGTAGATAAACCGTAGTTTGAATATGATTGATCACAAAGTAAGTCGTAATGTCATTGGGAATACGGATGTAACGAAGTTCGGATATATCGCAAAGTAAGTCGTGATGTCTTTGGAAATTCGTAATAAGCATTATAGTTGGCACAATGCTTTATTTACGGTAAGTTAAATCCGCAAATCTATAACCACTAAATCAAAGCACCACTTCCATACTGTTTATAATCCTAATACCAAGTTAGCCAGTACAAACACTACCTCCATAATGTTGATTTAACCAGTCCTAGCACTACTTTCATAATGTTTATATCTTGATACCAGATTAACTAAACCTTCCACTACTTCAATAATGTTGATATTGTGATACCAAGTTAGCCAGTCCTAGCAGTGCTTACAATAATGATATGGTGATACCAGGTTAGCCAGCCCTCGCATTACAATGTTGATATTGTGTTACCAGGTTAGTCAATCATACCACTGCTTCCATAAGGTTCATATTGTGATACCAAGTTAGCTAGTCCTAGCACTACCTCCACAATACTGATATTGTGATACCAAGTTAGCCAGACATAGCATTGCCTTCATAGTACTAATATTGTGATACCAGTTTAGCCAGTCTTGGCATTACCTGCATAATGCTGATATGGTAATACCATTGTATCCGGTCCTAGCACTACCTCCACAATACTGATATTGTGATACTATACGTTAGTCAGTCCTAGCATTAACTCCATAATGATGATATTGTAATACCACGTTAGTCAGTCCTAGCATTACCTCCAAAATGTCGATATTGTGATACTAATGTATCCGGTTCTAGCACTACCTCATTATTGCTGATATGGTGATGTTAATGTAGCCAGTCCTAGCACTACCTACATAATGTTGATATTGTGATACCAATGTCGCCGGTCCTAGCACTACCTCCATAATACTGACATTTTGATACCAGGTTAGCCAGTACTAGCACTACCTCCATAACAGATACTGTGATACAAAGTTAGTCAGTCCTAGCACTACCAAGACAATGCTGATAGTTTAAGTTGATACCATTTATCCGTGCTTCTTCTTCAGCAGGCCTCTGATTTGAATAAACACTGTTCAACTATAACACCCCACCCCTTTAGGGAAACTATACATATCTTATTTAAACGAAACTTTAGCTAACTGTTACTGACATTCTTTAAATGAATTGCTTATTTTCACCCAATGCATATTTATACACGATTCCATGTTATTGTGAATAGTTATCACACGCGGTGTTGGAGTGCCGAAACAGAGTGCTGTAAACCGCGGAAAGTTATAGTCAAACTAGCAGTTTGAATCCGGCCTAAAATGAACCAATGCGTGACGTATTTAATTATCAGCCAATCCATGTGCGTCGTCTATTGAATTACTACGCTGTTTGTAAACAATGGCCGAAATAGCCATCACTTATAGTCTGTTTCACTGTACAAACAGACTTGATCCAGATGAGATGCCGAGTAACTCGGCGTCTCGTCTGGATCCAAGCTTGAACGAATAGGAAGTCAGAGAAAAAATCAGCAAATCAGATATTGAGCAGACATTATCTTTGAATATGAGTAGGGTTAAAACAACCACTGAAGCTTGATAAAGCCACATATTGTATGCACTTGCAACAGAGGACGACCTTTCATTGCAAACAGTTTTCATCCAAATCATAAGTTAAGTGACCCGGATTGTTACCAGGACCCAATCTGGCTGGCACACTAGTTATGGATAGATTTTCCAGTCGACAAAAATGTGTCAGTACATGCAAAAGGTTTAACTCGTTACCTGATAGAAACACATTTAGACGCTTTAGCAAACAGAGTAGAGACGGATCAAAGCCGGCTGATCAGGCTCTGCACTGTTTGCTAACGAATTAAAAGATCTACGTCTACATTTTCTGACATTGTCTAAATTTCTACGTTCATAATTATACCACTGTAATAATTCTGCAAATACATATTCATGGTGACTTTACCTCTTGCGTGAATATTCATGAGGTAAAGCCGCCATAGGCGCATCGGTAACAACCTTTGCGAACAGTTTGGATCCAGAGTAGACACCGAGTAACGCGACGTCTCCTCAGGGTACGAACTATTGGACACGGATTATACTGTTGGAAAGAAATGAAAGAAAACGCCACCTTGAAACCTTAAATAAACTACAATCTAAGCAGATGAAAGATTTGGCGCCGAAAGGGTTAAAACCAATAGTGTTTATTGCAAGCAGACATCATTTCATTGGTCTGGCGCCAGCGATGGCTTGGCATACATCTATGCTACACTGCAGAATTATAGTGAACACTGTAGTAAGGATCAGGTACATGCTCTATATAAACATGCCACGTTTGCAAACTTTGGGAAGCTGTTGCAATAATCTATGCACTTACCAATTCCTGTCTTTCACAAACAAAACAATCCGCAAAACACCTCTGACTGTCCAAACACAATTAATTCGGCACCAGCTTTTAATACACTTGCGTCCTAAGACTCTGAGATAAGGGCGTGGATGCTGCGCATGCGCAGACACATGCAGACTCCTCCACAAATACGAGAAGAAGAGGAAATGTCAGATGAGTAATGTTCACAGAGCCGCGGGCACAATGTTCGCTTATCTTTTCAGTAGCGACAAATGTCGTCCGCCTTAAAAAACGTCGTCTGCTAAAATACGTCTTAAAGCTACGTCGTCTGCTAAATGTTATTTACTCTATAGATACGCATTTTACACCTTAGCAAACAGGGTAAAACCAGATCAGACGACTCCTTTAGAAACCGTCTGATCAGGGTCTGCTCTTTTTGCTAAAGAAATAATATACTATTACATAAGATTGTATAGTTTGTACGATGGCCAATGTTCGTCTTTTCGGAAGCCATTATAAAAATATAATAAAATAATATAATATTATAAAATGTCATATAATCAATAGTCATGGTGTCATTTGTTTTATATGAAGTAAAGTGTTAATCCATGTCTCCCACATACCTTAGTAGACTTGTCCAAATTACTTTTTCAGTCCAAATTACTATTTTAGTCCAAATTAGTATTTTAGTCCAGATTAGTATTTTAGTCCAGATTAATATATCTGTCCAAATTACTATTTTAGTCCAAATTACAAGTTCAGTCCAAATTACTATTTCAGTTCAAATTACTATTTCAGCGATTATGATGTTAACTGCTGTCAGAAGTTTATTTGTGGGGGAAGTATGAAGCAATTAATGTATATCCTTATCAGAGGGCTTCTACAGGATGTATTTGATACGGGTCTATATTTTTGGCATATGTTCCTATAATTCAGTAACCCTTTCCTTCATATAAACGCTTTTTCATGCATTTGCAAACAGAGTAGACCCAGATCAGACGGCTCCTTTAGGAGCCGCCTGAACTGGATCTACTCTTTCTGCTTGATTGGATTACAGTTTCTACCAATACCAAAACATCATGTGTACATTATAAACATCAGCTAATAAATATGTATGATGTTATTATTTCTTGCATGAATATTCACGAGGAAAGGGTTCATTAAAGAGTCTAATCTGAATGAACAGGAAGACCGAATATAAATAATAACTTGCAAACAGTAGAGACTTAGATCGAAGAGTTCCCGGGGAGCATTTCAATTAAGGTTTGCACTCTTTGTCATTAAAAGCATTTTCTTCAGAAAATATTGATAAAGTTTTCAGTTCCATGAGGATGGGTCTGTGATATCATATTTAAACAGTTTGGATCCCGGTGAGACGCCGAGTAACTCGGCGTCTCCTCAGGAGTAACTCGGCGTCTCCTCAGGATCCAAACTGCTTTACAATCCGTTTTTAAGAAATTAAACAAGCGCCAACTTTAAAACTTGAGGCAGTCGAAGATATGTTTAGCAGACGACATAGCTGGCACTTAACCCCTTCCCTCATATTGAACCCTTTTGACGCCTCTGTAAAAGCCACATTTTGAAACCATTGTGATAAATAGAGCATTTGCTCCTATGGAACAAATGCTCTATTTATCACAGTGGTTTCGAACTACAAAATTCTAAAAATGTCCTTTTCTCTAGTCAATGCTCCTTTTCGGTAGATTTATTCAAAGACGTTGTATCTAAAAATAGCCTATGAGGTAATGGATTAAAGGGGTAATTATTATTCAGAAAGGGAAGGGCAGTTTTAATCGGGGGTTAAACACTAAGGAACACTGAGCTCAAATGGTATAACCTACGAAACGAATTATGAGGAAATATTTATTGTAAAGATTGCAATCAGTGTGTATCTAGACCAGTGGTCTGGTCCAGAGCTTATTGTCTGATGTTTGCGTTGCTCAACTCTGTAGAAATATAGTTAATGTTCAGGCCGTGCACAGAGCCTCTCAGATAAGACTCGACTGCAATTCTTAAATATCTTTTAATTCCATTTCTTAATAAAATATCGTAACCCTTTACTCCATAGATACTCCTTTCTACGCCTTTGCAGACTAGCAGACCCAGATATAGAGGGCTTCTGTGGGAACCATCTGACCAATGTCTGCTCTGTTTACTTATCAAGTAATATTTCGCCAATGTCAAATATTCCTATATCCATGTGACATTATGAAACTTAATCTAATACATACTTATATGATGTCATTAGGCTATATCGTGTTAAAATATTTCCTGGACTGAAGGGTTTATACGACAACAAAAGGGAAACAACTAATATTTAATTTGTATGATTATTAGCTGCAGTTGCCTTCCTTAACATGCTTCTTTGCGAGTTGTCGCCATATTCCATATAATACATAAGAATTACTATGCTAGTAGCTTGGAAGTTCAGCTGTATTTTGGCGAGTTATAAAAGTAGTTAAATGCTCGCCAAGGCTCGCATTTAACAACTTTTATAACTCGCCAAAATACAGCTGAACTTCCAAACTACTAGCATAGTAATTCTTTTATCATGCAACTCCAAGAAAAATGGAGAAAATGAAGAAAGAGAAAGATTGCTAAAGCTGTTTCGTTCCCTGAATGAAAATACATGCAAGTACGAATTACGTGACGTCATATTGGCATGCAGTGACGTCATCGACTTTTACAACATAAACAAACTTGATTTAATCCTTTTGTATGGACCGATAGTTGAGACAAAGGTGAGAACATGTGTTAATTTGATGTTTATGTTTAATTATGCATTTTTCGTCCTTCTGTTTTTCTCCTATTGGCTGAAACAAACTTGCATTCCAGTCGGGTCAGTACACATGTACTATACCTCACAAAATCCAGCGTCGACGTGGAAAATATTATGCTAGTAGGAAGTGACTGTATTCGGTGGCGTTGCATGATAAATAAGAATTACTATGCTAGTAGCTTTGTAGTTCAGCTGTATTTTGGCGAGTTGGAAAAGTTGTTAAATGCGAGCCTTGGCGAGCATTTAACTACTTTTCTGACGAGCCAAAATACAGCTGAACTTCCAAACTACTAGCATAGTAATTCTTTTATCATGCAACACCAAGAAAAATGGAAAAAAAATAAGAAATAGAAAGACTGCTAAAGCGGTTATAACGTCCCCTGGATGAAAATACATGCAAGTACGAATTACGTGACGTCATATTGGCATGCAGTGACGTCATCGACTTTTACAACAAAAACAAACTTGATTTAAGAAATAATAAATTCATACCAGTGTTTTATCGTGCAATCGAACACTGGTAGGAGTTGAGATGCGTAGTAATTAAATTACGAGGCCGGTAGGCCGAGTGATTTAATTATAAGCATCTCAACGACCACCCGTGTTCGATTGCACGATAAAACACTGGTATAAATTTATTATTTCGATTCTAACACTTCAATTTAACTATAATTTGCACCGCCACAACGGCACTACGTTTCTTGTCGTACGAATTTTCGAAGCCATATTACGTCACGTTACGCCGTTACAGCTCGTGCGGTGTTTTATTGAGAATTCAAACATAGATATGTCCCTTCTTAGTTTATGTAGATGTGTGCGCGAGGTGTGTTAGAATTAATCCTTTTATATGGACAGATAGTTGAGACAAAGGTGAGAAAATGTGTTAATTTGATGTTTATGTTTAATTATGCCTTTTTCGTCCTTCTGTTTCCCTCCTACTGGCTGAACCAAACTTGCATTCCAGTCGCGTCAGTACACATGCACTGTACCTCACAAAATACAGCGCCGACGTGGAAAATATTATGCTAGTAGGAAGTGACTGTATTTCGTGACGTTGCATGATAAAAAAGGGTTGGGGCACAAGTTTTACCAACATTAGAAATCGGCATGTTGCTTGATGTCATGTTAATGTCAGATCAATTGGCGGAATTTTGGTATTTATAAATGAAGACACCGATTATGCTAAAACAAACTACATATTTGGACCCTTCACCATCGCTCCCTAAAGCCAAGCGCCCAAATCACAAATCTGTTACAGTATATATACATCATACAAATTTATTTATTGGACCGTGTGTTGAAACGGCGAGTGGTTTTATATGCTTGTGCACCTCTTGTAATAAAGATATGTTCTCCTCGTCTGATAATGTTTCGATTCCATGTAATAATTTATGTGCATTTAAAGAAAAAGTGTTCGACATCTTCGATTCCATGATTACATGATCAATCGGGATGATCTCGTAGGTGATGATAAAAGAGATCGTCATTTAAATTACTACATCGGTTCATCATATGCGTATGAACTTTCCTCACTTAAATAAAAAGAAGGACTCGTCTGTGGTTTTATCTTACTTTTAAATTTATCCTTAAAACCAGTGAGTGTATTGGCGTTGAGGGTCGGTAAAACAAGTTCATTCCATAATTCAATTGAAGCAGGGAAAACTGATTTAGGGTAGATTTGGGAGCGCCTGACCATGGTTACAAAGTAAGTGTTATTTTTAGAATAGATATGGGGCGCCTGGCCATGGTTACAAAGCTAGTGTTGTTAAAGAGTAGATTTGGGGCGTCTGGCCATGTTTACAAAGTTAGTGTTGTTTTAGAGTCCATTTGGAGACGTCTGGCCATGGTTATAAAGTTAGTGTTGTTAAAGAGTAGATTTGGGGCGTCTGGCCATGTTTACAAAGTTAGTGTTGTTTTAGAGTCCATTTGGAGACGTCTGGCCATGGTTATAAAGTTAGTGTTGTTGAAGAGTAGATTTGGGGCGTCTGATCATATTTACAAAGTTAGTGTTGTTTTGGAGTATATTTGGAGACGCATGGCCATATCTACAAAGTTAGTGTTGTTTAAGAGTAAATTTGGAGACGCCTGGCCATGGTTACAAAGCTAGTGTTGTTTTGGAGTAGATGTAGAGACGTCTGGACATCGTTACAAAGCTAGTGTTGTTTAATAGTAGATGAAGAGACGTCTGGCCATTGTTACAAAGTTAGTGTTGTTTTATAGTAGATGTAGAGACATCTGGCCATGGTTACAAAGTTAGTGTTGTTTTAGAGTAGATTAAAGACATTACCCAGGTCCATTCAATGATTTCCCCCCCCCCCCATTGTTCTCAATAGGCGTGAAAGTAACAGTAAAAGCATGATAGAAGTGTGCAAAATATGGCAAGCCGTCTCATTCTGTCTAGAGAGGCCCTGACATACAATTAGTCATGGGGAACACACTCAAAAGACCATTGTTGGTCAGAACCCAATAGAAGTTCAACCCAAGTTCATTTCCAAATCATCAAATGTAAGAGACGGGCCTCACATGGAACGCTCCAGTGGTTCTTGACAGGCAGACTGCTATATAGCTCTTACCATGTGCCGCATGCTTTTTCACAGGTTAGCTGTAAAGACCCAAGCCGGCCAAGGGAATGTCTTTAAGAGACGCCTGGCCATGGTAACAAAGTTAGTGTTGTTTTAGAGTAGATTTAGAGACGTCTGGCCATGGTAACAAAGTTAGTGTTGTTTTAGAGTAGATTTAGAGACGTCTGGCCACAGGTACAAAGCTAGTGTTGTTTTAGAGTAGGTTTAGGGACGTCTGGCCATGGTTACAAAGCTAGTGTTGTTTAATAGTAGATGAAGAGACGTCTGGCTATTGTTACAAAGTTAGTGTTGTTTTAGAGTAGATGTAGAGACATCTGGCCATGGTTAAAAAGTTAGTGTTGTTTTAGAGTAGATTAAGAGACGCCTGGCCATGGTAACAAAGTTAGTGTTGTTTTAGAGTAGATTTAGAGACGTCTGGCCACAGGTACAAAGTTAGTGTTGTTTTAGAGTAGATTAAGAGACGCCTGGCCATGGTAACAAAGCTAGTGTTGTTTTAGAGTATATTTAGAGACGTCTGGCCATGGTTACAAAGTTAGTGTTGTTTTAGAGTAGATTTAGAGACGCCTGGCCACGGTTACAAAGCTAGTGTTGTTTTAGAGGAGATTAAGAGACGCCTGGCCATGGTTACAAAGTTAGTGTTGTTTTAGAGTAGATTTAGAGACGTCTGGCCACAGGTACAAAGTTAGTGTTGTTTTAGAGTAGGTTTGGGGACGTCTGGCCATAGTTAAAAAGCTAGTGTTGTTTTAGAGTATATTTAGAGACGTCTGGCCATGGTTACAAAGTTAGTGTTGTTTTAGAGTAGATTTAGAGACGCCTGGCCACGGTTACAAAGCTAGTGTTGTTTTAGAGGAGATTAAGAGACGCCTGGCCATGGTTACAAAGTTAGTGTTGTTTTAGAGTAGATTTAGAGACGTCTGGCCACAGGTACAAAGTTAGTGTTGTTTCAGAGTAGATGAAGAGACGTCTGGTCACGGTTACAAAGTTAGTGTTGTTTCAGAGTAGATGAAGAGACGTCTGGTCATGGTTACAAAGTTAGTGTTGTTTTACAGTAGATGAAGAGACGTCTGGCCACGGTTACAAAGTTAGTGTTGTCTTAGAGTAGGTTTATGGACGTCTGGCCACGGTTACAAAGTTAGTGTTGTTTTAGAGTAGGTTTGGGGACGTCTGGCCACGGTTACAAAGCTAGTGTTGTTTAAGAGTAGGCTTAGGGACGTCTGGCCATGGTTACAAAGTTAGTATTGTTTTAGAGTAGGTTTAGGGATGTCTGGCCACGGTTACAAAGTTAGTGTTGTTTTGGAGTAGGTTTAGGGACATCTGGCCATGGTTACAAAGCTAGTGTTGTTTTAGAGTAGGTTCAATGACGTCTGGCCATGGTTACAAAGTTAGTGTTGTTTTATAGTAGGTTTAGGGACGTCTGGTCATGGTTACAAAGCTAGTGTTGTTTTAGAGCAGGTTTGGGGACGTCTGGTCATAGTTACAAAGCTAGTAATGTTTTAGAGTAGGTTTAGGGACGTCTGGCCACGGTTATAAAGTTAGTGTTGTTTTAGAGTAGGTTTAGGGACGTCTGGTCATGGTTACAAAGTTAGTGTTGTTTTAGAGTAGATTTAGAGACATCTGGCCATGGTTACAAAGCTAGTGTTGTTATAGAGTAGGTTTGGGGACGTCTGGCCATGGTTACAAAGTTAGTGGTGTTTTGTTTAGGGACGTCTGGCCACGGTTACAAAGATAGTGTTGTTTTAGAGTAAGTTTAGGGACGTCTGGCCATGGTTACAAAGTTAGTGTTGTTTTAGAGTAGATTGAGGGACGTCTGGCCACGGTTACAAAGTTAGTGTTGTTTTAGAGTAGGTTTAGGGAAGTCTGGTCATGGTTACAAAGCTAGTGTTGTTTTAGAGTATGTTCGGGGACGTCTGGCCATGGTTACAAAGCTAGTGTTGTTTTAGAGTAGGTTTAGGGACGTCTGGCCACGGTTACAAAGTTAGTGTTGTTTTAGAGTAGATTTAGAGACGTCTGGCCATGGTTACAAAGTTAGTGTTGTTTTAGAGTAGATTTAGAGACGTCTGACCATGGTTACAAAGTTAGTGTTGTTTTAGAGTAGATTTAGAGACGTCTGGCCATGGTTACAAAGTTAGTGTTGTTTTAAAATAGATTTAGAGATGCCTGGCCATGGTTACAAAGTTAGTGTTGTTTTAGAGTAGATTTAGAGACGTCTGGCCATGGTTACAAACTTAGTGTTGTTTTAGAGTAGGTTTATGGACGTCTGGCCACGGTTACAAAGTTAGTGTTGTTTTAGAGTAGGTGTAGGGACGTCTGGCCACGGTTACAAAGTTAGTGGTGTTTTGTTTAGGGACGTCTGGCCACGGTTACAAAGATAGTGTTGTTTTAGAGTAAGTTTAGGGACGTCTGGCCATGGTTACAAAGTTAGTGTTGTTTTAGAGTAGGTTGAGGGACGTCTGGCCATGGTTACAAGGCTAGTATTGTTTTAGATTAGGTTTAGGGACGTCTGGTCATGGTTACAAAGCTAGTATAGTTTTAGAGTAGGTTTGGGGACATCTGGCCATGGTTACAAAGCTAGTGTTGTTTAAGAGTAGATGTAGAGATGTCTGGCCATGGTTACAAAGTTAGTGTTGTTTTAGAGTAAGTTTAGGTACGTCTGGCCACGGTTACAAAGTTAGTGGTGTTTTAGAGTAGGTTTAGGGACGTCTGGCCATGGTTACAAGCTAGTGTTGTTTTAGAGTAGATTTAGGGACGTCTGGCCATTGTTACAAAGCTGACGTTGTTTTAGAGTAGGTTTAGGGACGTCTGGCTATGGTTACAAAGCTAGTGTTGTTTTAGAGTAGGTTTATGGACGTCTGGCCATGGTTACAAAGCTAGTGTTGTTTTAGAGTAGGTTTAGGGACGTCTGGCCATGGTTACAAAGCTAGTAATGTTTTAGAGTAGGTTTATGGACGTCTGGCCACGGTTACAAAGCTAGTGTTGTTTTAGAGTAAGTTTAGAGACGTCTAGCCATGGTTACAAAGCTAGCGTTGTTTTAGAGTAGGTTCAAGGACGTCTGGCCATGGTTACAAAGTTAGTGTTGTTTTAGAGTAGGTTTATGGACGTCTGGCCATGGTTACAAAGCTAGTGTTGTTTTTGAGTAGGTTTAGGGACGTCTGGCCATGGTTACAAAGTTAGTATTGTTTTGGAGTAGGTTTATGGACGTCTGGCCATGGTTACAAAGTTAGTATTGTTTTAGAGTAAGCTTGGGGACGTCTGGCCATGGTTACAAAGCTAGTGTTGTTTAAGAGTAGATGTAGAGATGTCTGGCCATGGTTACAAAGTTAGTGTTGTTTTAGAGTAAGTTTAGGTACGTCTGGCCATGGTTACAAAGTTAGTGGTGTTTTAGAGTAGGTTTAGGGACGTCTGGCCATGGTTACAAGCTAGTGTTGTTTTAGAGTAGGTTTAGGGACGTCTGGCCATTGTTACAAAGCTGGCGTTGTTTTAGAGTAGGTTTAGGGACGTCTGGCTATGGTTACAAAGCTAGTGTTGTTTTAGAGTAGGTTTATGGACGTCTGGCCATGGTTACAAAGCTAGTGTTGTTTTAGAGTAGGTTTAGGGACGTCTGGCCATGGTTACAAAGCTAGTAATGTTTTAGAGTAGGTTTATGGACGTCTGGCCACGGTTACAAAGCTAGTGTTGTTTTAGAGTAAGTTTAGAGACGTCTAGCCATGGTTACAAAGCTAGCGTTGTTTTAGAGTAGGTTCAAGGACGTCTGGCCATGGTTACAAAGTTAGTGTTGTTTTAGAGTAGGTTTATGGACGTCTGGCCATGGTTACAAAGCTAGTGTTGTTTTTGAGTAGGTTTAGGGACGTCTGGCCATGGTTACAAAGTTAGTATTGTTTTGGAGTAGGTTTATGGACGTCTGGCCATGGTTACAAAGTTAGTATTGTTTTAGAGTAAGCTTGGGGACGTCTGGCCATGGTTACAAAGTTAGTATTGTTTTAGAGTAGGTTTATGGATGTCTGGCCATGGTTACAAAGCTAGCGTTGTTTTAGAGTTGATTTAGGGACGTGTGACCACGGTTACAAAGTTAGTGTTGTTTTAGAGTAGATTTAGGGACGTGTGACCACGGTTACAAAGTTAGTGTTGTTTTAGAGTAGGTTAAGGGACGTCTGGCCATGGTTACAACGCTAGTGTTGTTCCACAGTTCATAGTTGTTTAAGGCATACACTGTAAGTGAGAAAAAATAAGATAGCTGGCAAGAAGTCCATTCTTTTATATAATCAAAGCGTTGTAGACGCTGCAGTATTCTTTGCATGGCATCAATCTGATATCGAATAAGTTTGGTATGGATCTGCGTATCTATACGGGAAGGGATTAATACTCTATCCAGTTGATGATACAGTTGCAGCTGACACTTCAGCCGTTTCCCACTATGCTTATTATCACACTGACCACTCGCAGTTATGGGCGTGCTTACCTAATCGTTTGCATAAGGTAATCCGACGCGCGCTTCTTTATTCATTGGGTATTTTCATTCATGTTATGATCACGTGATTTCTTCATGTGACTGCTATTTGTATATCCGTGCGCCCTTCTTACACATTGCTATATTTTGTGGGTTTTGTTGATTTTTGCACGTACTAAGCCGAAGCTTATGTTACGAAGCATTTTATGTCAGATATAGTATACCACGATTGGTTCTGAATGCCATGTTATTAAACACATTTTGTATCCATCGAATGCAGGTCAATAAATTGCATAATATTGTCAGGTCGGCGAGTGTACCATGGGTTAGGCTGTGGAACGCCACCTTTGTATTCTATTGCTTCGCAAAGAATACAAAAACAGTTTTAGGTTTTGCATAGCACTACCAACTGCAAGGTAAATCCAAACAATTTGTTTATAGATACGTCCAATGATTCATTTTGTTCTTTTATGTTGTGCACAGTTGTCTCATACTACTAACTCATATTCAGGCAAAGGTCTGAGATATAGAGGATCTGTTTCGAGTTGTCTTTTAAGATCACATGTTCCTAAACGAGCCTTAGAAAATGTTATTAAGCGAGCCTTTGGCGAGCTTAATAACATTTTCTTGGTGATTTTAGGAACATGTGATCTTAAAAGACAACGAGCAATTGCTGCATCACATTCTTTTTCTCACATAACCAAAACAGTGTAGATTTAGATCTATTTTCGTCCCTTTTAATGACATGTAAACATCGGGTTTTCCATGTTTGACGTTATATATGACGTATGACGTCATATATATTCTAAAGTGTTCTTACACGTGTTACTGATAAGAGAATCTTAACTCCTTCTTATAACCCGGAGATAAGGGAAGTTATGTGAGAAAATATATATAGATAGTCATTAGAGTAGTTCTCTTAACTTTGTACTTTAACAATATCATAGAGCCGAGTATCTTGAAGGCTGAAGTAGTAGTATTGTTTATATTCAAACATCAGGCTATTTTAGACCTTATCTCTTTGAATAAATCTACGGAAAACGGGGGATTTACTAGAAAAAGGAAAATATAAGAATTGTGTAGTTGTGAAACCAATGTGATAAATAGAGCATGTGCTCCTATAGGGCAAATGCTGTATTTCTCACAATTATTTCAAAATATGATTTACAGAAGCGTCAATAACAGGGAATGGGTTAAAAGGTTATCTATGTGTGGTATCACTGGTATGGTGCGCATTTTTTGCATTATATCCTAAATGAACACATATTATGTCGTCAACACGTTCAATAAATCTGCATAGTGTATTGCTAAAATATATTACAATGAGAATAAGGCGTATTATGTAAATCTAAGAATTAAGAACAGATAGTGTCTTAAGTCTATATCGTTTTCTATATTATTATTACGCATTTTGACTTAGGTTGTCAATTTCTGTACTGGACTAGCGAACTGTGAACTATTTTGATATTCAAGCATCTGTGAAATGATACTACAGTTTAACTTCGATATCTCGAACTCCAAGGGACTGTAAACATTAGTCGAGATAACAGAAGTTCGAGTTATCGGATTTCTAATCTGGATAATTTCTCGAGTTGACAGCTTAATGCAGGTGTAAGGTAATGCTGAAAGCTCCTGCATGAGCTTTCTGCATTACTTTACACAAGCATTAAGCTGTCACATGTGTTGCTAGATATCCGTAGTGATACATTTAAGATCAATCCTGTATTGCAATGTGTGGAAGGACCGAACTTTTAGTTTATCCTGAAGTTCGAGTTATCCGAGTTCGAGATATCGAAGTTCAACTGTTTATAATTGGTACAGTTGTTTAACCTTTCTTCCGCTAACAGCGACCTGACTCGCATTTACAAACATGGTGTATCCAGATAAGACGTTGAAAAACGCAATGTCTAATCAGGATCCAAACTGTCTGACACTTAGTCAAATTTTGATATTTTCTCAAAGACTTGATTGAATCGAACCAATTAGACACTTGAGAATGACCTCAGAATCGAGCAAAAATATCATAACCCGGGGCCTGGCTGGATCATTCTGCAAGCATGAAGATGGAGCTGGAATGATATGACAAGAAATTCAGTTGCTCCTATTAAGTTTATTATAAAATGTTCATATGTTACGTAAATTGCTTAGCAACAGTTTAAATTTGTTTCCATGATAATAGATTAACAAGTGTTACGATAAATTACAATTAATACATGTATCTACTAAATGGCAAAATGTCAAATCATTTTTAAAAGAAAAAAAGTCCCCAGAAGACAGACCTGTAACGAGCAATAAGAACTCGTCGCCATGGGAACACACGTAGTTCAAATTTGTGACGTCATTTATAATGTAACATGTGTGACAACTTTATAAAATATAAAATCAAAGTACATGTATATATATATCGCCATAAAATTAATTTGAGACCATTAAAATCTCATACATACCGTCGCTGATTTAAAAATTAGTTGTAAGAGTAATTCTGTATAATAAACACACTTTGCTCAACTTAAGTCTCCTATCGAGTCAGCAATCGGAAAACCCTCGGGTAATTCCGTCAACAGACGAACTTCTCCGCAGCGTCCCGATTGCGACATAGCAGACAGTTTACAAACAGTCACTTGGTACCAAACGTGATTCCGTAGACGGGACCAAATGTTATAAATATCACTATTAAAGGGTTATAAATTTTTTGTCTACCATATATAGCGGTAGACTTACTCAAGCAGAGTAGAACCAGATCAGAGAAAACTAATTATACCTATGTCCTCTGATCTGGGTCTGCTCTCCTTGCTAATCAGTTTTGCAAGTTTTACACTGGTCAAACAACATCCCTTCAAATGAAAGTTAGACACATCTTAGAAAAAAATGTCATGGCAAGTCTAAATAGACACGTAGATCTGCGAAGTTTAGAAATAGTTTTTTTTATGTTTAATGCTTTACTTGATAGAGACGAATATTTTTACTTCTTTGTAAACAAATAATACCCAGATCCTAAAGGAGCCGCCTGATTTGGGTCTTCTCTGTTTGCTTATGAAATAATTCTATATGATTCTTCAGTTGTTTGTTATGGTAAAACAATTTTCACTGTGTTCATATGTCAAGATAAACAATCCACTATGTAACCGTCATCATACTAAGCGTGATCCACCTCGCATTAGCAAACAGTGTGGATCCAGATGAGACACCGAGTAACTCGTCATCTCATCTGGATCCAAGCTGTTCGATACCACTAGATCAATAGTTATCAAACAGTTAACCCTTTCCCTGATGAATATTCATGTAGGAAATAATGACGTCATGAATATTAATAAGATTTCTTTTATAATGACATATGAACACAGGACATTTTGGCTCAGACAAAAGCTGTAGAATCAGATCTATATCACATCATAAGCAAACAGAGCAGACCCTAATCAGACGGCTCCTATAGGAGCCGTCTGATCTGGGTCTACTCTGTTTGCAGATGCGTCAATATGCGCTTACATAAGGGAAAGGGTTAAACGAATAGTGTGTTAATAAAAATGTAACAGTTCGGGGATTTATTAGACGTCTTTCAGTACAAGAAGAGTTTAAATCACTTTCTTACATGAATATTCAACAAGTGCAGAATAAAGCTACCTGTTCACTCTTAGTAAGCTCTGTTTACAGTCTCCATTGGTTACCAGCGCCCACTTTCATGTACGACAGTAATATAGAGTAAAACCTCGAGTGTTCGACATTCTAGTACAGAAGAATGAAAAGATTAGAATTGTGTAGTTTTGAAACCATTGTGATAAATAGAGCATTTGCTCATATGTGAGCAAATGCTCTATCTATCACAATGGTTTTACAATGTGTATTTTATAGAGGCGCAAAAATGCGTCACTAGGGGGGTAATGTATTAGCCCATGGATATTAAATTAATGTAAGTAATAATGACCACATGGATATTGATTAGTTCAATTTTTATAATGTAAACTTATCAAGGAATCCTTTAACTTTGACAAAAACTAAAGAATCAGTTCTATATCGTGCCATAATCAAACAAAGCAGATCCTGATCAGACGGCTCCTATAGGAGCCGCCTGATCTGGATCTACTATGTTTGCAAATGCATGGAAAGGCGTTTATGTGAAGGAAAGGGTTAATCCTTTACCACGTGAATATCCATGTAAGAAATAATGAAGGTATGGGTTTTTTATAATGACAAATGAACACTAAAAGTTTAACCAGGGCAGACACTGTAGAATCAGATCTAGATTATTTTATAAGCAAACAGGGCATATCCTGGTCAGACGGCTACTACACGAGACGAGAGATGTGGGGCGTCTCTATCAGGCAAAGCGTTTAGGACTGGTCACGACGTCAACAGACGTCTCTACTGGTCACGACGTCAACAGACGTCTCTACTGGTCACGACGTCAACAGACGTCTCTACTGGCCACGACGTCAACAGACGTCTCTATCACGTGACAGACGACAGAGTACTTAGGAAAGGACGCCTATATTTTATGATGTGTCATAACTCTTTGCACGTTAGCAGTGCAACAATGATTACCCATGGACGCAGTTTGGATCCAGATGAGACGCCACATCTAAACAGGATCCAAACTGTTTGACATATCGATCATATTTTAACAAAGAAATGAGGGAAAATTTATTTTAAGAATTGAAGCAGATGGCAATTAAATTGTTGAAAACGAAAAATTACTTAGCGTGCAAAGAATTAGAACTAGACCAGTAAACTACTTGGAAAAACTCCTATTTATTTTTTAAATGTAGAGCTCTTCTTGTGCTGTTAACCATTTCATTCGTATTTATGTAAGCGCATTTTCACACATTTGCAAACAGAGTAGAACCATGGCTGACGATAGGAGCCGTCTGATCAGGATCTGCTCTGTTCGCAAATGGAATTTTTACTAAATCTGTTTTTAGTTTCTAAAATGGCTACAATACTTCCTCCTTCCATATTTTATTAAAACTGTTTTGTTCATGAAAATGCAGTAGATATTGAAATCTGGAATAAACATACAACAGGGACAGGGGTAAAATGATCTCTGCTCAAACACTGATCTGGAACAAAGTTTGCTTTCAGCTACCACATGCCCATAACTATTACCCTGTCGAATATTCATCTCAGAAAAAGAACATCATGAATATTCATTAGCTGTATTTTCATAGTGGCACATGTACACAGGATGTGGTGACTATGAAAGAAACTGTAGACTCATATCTATATCATCACATAAGCAAACAGGACTCCTACACCATCGGATTCGAGTATACAGTAAAACCTCTCTAAAACGGCCACTAAATTGTGTTCATTAGTTGGTATTTAGACCAGGTGGCTGCTTAAAGCAAGGTAAAAAGTAAAACAGAACGCTCCTATAGGAGCGTTCTGTTTTAGTTTCACCTTGCTTTAAGCAGCCACCTGCATTTAACACAAACTACTTGATGTAATTTAGTGGCCGTTATAGAGAGGTTTTACTGTACTTTGTTTGCATTGGCGTAGAATAACGTGGCAGAGAGATAGAACATCTCTAGACTCATTAAAATAGTGTTTATATGTATACAACACATCTTATCTTGATGTAACTCACTTCTTATGAGTAGCAGCAAAATGGGGGTTGGGTGAGAAATATGACATTCTGATCAATGCGCCTCGCATGTGCAGTCTTGTAAGAGATAAAGGAGGTGACAGAGTTTCAACTACAGTAGAACTGACTTAGTAAAGTATTTTTATATATCTGCACCATATCGTATATTACGCTTCTTATTGAATCACATCAGATGGACGACTCTTATGAGTAGCGTCACGGTAGGGGTTGGCTGAGAAATAAGATATTTTGATGGATCTGTAAGCACCTTATGTACAGTTCCATAAAGGCTAAATAGGGCGACACAATTTAAACTACAGAAAAACTTACTTAGGAAATCTAAGTATAATAGTGTCATATTTCTTCACCAAATCCTATCCTGTTGCTACTCATTAGAATCGTCTCTGAGATACGATTTACTTTATGAGAAGCAGCATGATTGGGATTGTCAGAGAAATAATTCAAAAGACAAAAAGATGAATAATTTTGACAGATATGTGCAGCCCAGTAAAGTCTACAGCTGATGACATAGGTCAAACTATTTACCAAATCTCAGTAAAATATCTGTATATATCTCCACCAAATACTATCTTGCAGCTACTCATTAGAATCGTCTCTAAAAGACACCTTTAATGAATTGAAGCAAGATAGGGTTTGGGTTGAGAAATATACAATAATGTGTTAGATCAATATGCCTCTTAACCTGCAACCCTGTAATAAAGACGATGCCAGAGTTCAAACTTCTGTACATCTTATTTAGGAAATCCCAATAAAATATTTTATATACAGAAAAAACCCTCTAATGCGACCTGCAAAAGTGGCATAATTCACAGTGGCAAAGACAGGTAGTAACTCAATGCAGTACGAAAGTTATACAGAAATCTCCTATATGAGCTATATATAACTTTCGTCTTGCATTAAGCAGACATCTGCTTATAAAGACAGCCATGTTTATTCATTAAGTGGTCACATTAGAGGGGGTTTACTGTATTTTCAACAAACCCTATTTTGCAGCTGCTCATGATGACATAGGTCAAACTATTTAAGAAATCTCAGTAATCTCTAAGGGGTTGGTTGTGAAATAAAATATTTTGCATGACATTGTGCGGGCCACGAGTCACACGTGTCATTTGAAAACAGTGTAGACCCAGATGAAATGGCTCTAAGAGAAGCCCTCTCATCAGGGTCTATACTGTTTGTCATGTCTTTAGAATATTGTATATTGTCTTTAGAAGTATTCGTAAATATTCAACATAAGCTTGACCTATTTTGGAATAGTCCATTTGAAATTTCAAACTACAGTACAAATGTTTAGAGGAGTCATGAAGCTTTAGTATATTGCGGACGGGTCTGTTCTTATCTCTGCGAATAATTTGGATCCAATTGAGACGCTGAGTCATTTCGCGTCTTATAAGGATCCAAACTGTTCCACATTCCAATTACATATTTGAAACGCAATGGAATACAGTCTACTGCAAAATTGTAATAAGAAGACATTTTCTATGAATGACATATTTACTCAGCATGCAAAAGGTTAAAGGTAGTACACCTAGAGCTTAACGGAAAGGAAGTATGATACACCTAGAGCTTAACGGAAAGGAAGTATGATACACCTAGAGCTTAACGCAAAGGAAGTATGATACACCTAGAGCTTAACGGAAAGGAAGTATGATACACCTAGCGTTAACGGAAAGGAAGTATGATACAACTAGAGCTTAACGCAAAGGAAGTATGATACACCTAGAGCTTAACGCAAAGGAAGTATGATACACCACCTAGAGCTTAACGCAAAGGAAGTATGATACACCTAGAGCTTAATGGAAAGGAAGTATGATACACCGAGAGCTTAACGCAAAGGAAGTATGATACACCGAGAGCTTAACGGAAAAGAAGTATGATACACCGAGAGCTTAACGCAATGGAAGTATGATACACCGAGAGCTTAACGTAAAGGAAGTATGATACACCGAGAGCTTAACGCAAAGGAAGTACGATACACCGAGAGCTTAACGCAAAGGAAGTATGATACACCGAGAGCTTAACGCAAAGGAAGTATGATACACCGAGAGCTTAACGGAAAGGAAGTATGATACACCGAGAGCTTAACGGAAAGGAAGTATGATACACCGAGAGCTTAACGCAACGCTATTATACCTCAAGTATGTAACCTTTACAGGCATTTCCGAATTGACCTCTTTTATTCTGAAAACAAAATGTTTTCGACATTTTTTCCAAATTAACAATAAGAGTACCAAACAGTTTGGATCCAGTCTGGCGTCTCACCTCGATCTAAACTGTTTGCAAATGTTATAATTGTTTCGCTCCAGAGATTGTAGTTACAATAGTTTTGTTCTAAGCCATCGACATATTCTTAGAGGCAGACCCATTCCCTCATACCGAGACTTTTGACGACTCTATAAAAGTCACTTTGTGAAACCATTGTGATAAAAAGAGCATTTGCTCCTATAGGAGCAAATGCTCTATTTATCACAATGGTTTCAAACTACAAAATTCTAAAAGTGTCCTTTTCTCTAGTTAATAATCATTTTCGGTAGATTTATTCAAAGAGGTTGTATCTAAAAAAAATAGCCTCATGAGGTAATGGGTTAAAAAAATAAATAAAGGAATGATAAAAATTATGCAAAAACTTTCTTCATTGCGTTTCATTCTGTATTAAATAACCCCCTATTTTCAACTCTTTACTTGAATTCGAACCATTTTAGACATCACATAGCTACTATAAAGACTGTCTGGTTAGGTTCTGTCCCGTTTGTTTAGAAAATAGCATGGATATGTCTGATTCTACAGTTTCTCCAAAGACAATTAGTCTTTTGAACATACATGTATACCATTATAAAAATCAGCTTATTAGTATTCATAAAGTCCGTATTTCCGACATAAATATTTATTAAATAAATAATAAAGCAGCCATCCTGCTTTAAAGACAAGATGGTTATTAAGTGGTCGCTTTATAGAGTTACTGCTGTACACAAGAGAGTATCAAGTTGGATTATAGCTGGGTCAGTGTCTTCTCTGTTGTTTCTTTGCTGTTGTTGTTGTTGTTGTTGTTTTTCACCCAGAAGATGAAATAAATAATGACAAAGTTTGCAAACCCCAACTTCCCCCAATAAATAACAACCACACACGTCATTCACCTTTCGTGTCCTAATGCTGGGTGGGGAAGCCAATCATCGCCTTCCCCCTCCATAGCCAACGCAATTCATGCGAACATGAACCAATCTCCTTTCACCAACAAATCTCACGTATGTCACTTTGCTGAACACAAGTCAGAAATCTCATTTAGTTCATACTCCAGTCACTATCACATATAACCGAAGTCCGTTTCCCCGTTGCCACCATTTTTTTCAGATTCACAAGAATCCAAAACATGTTCGTTTCATATCCGCCCCGGCGTTCAAGCCTCCTTCGTGAACCGGAAGCTGACTCTCCGTCCCCTATCGGACGTTTCCGTAAAGAAATCTATGAAGCAAAAATTAGTTGACAAATCTGACACGAGGTACGCTTATTTGTGGGTGTGACACATTTTGAAAGAAACAGTCGTTGATGGCTTGGTTTCGTTAAGGTCCTCGCATTTACTAACACTCATTTCTAGGGGCATCGGTAGCCCTTCGGCAGAGTTCGTGCTTTCCTCGGGTGTTTTCGACATTTCATGCTCGTGGTCATGATCATGGTGATGCCGATGCTTATGATGGAATGCTTGTAGAGAAAAGCGTCTATGAGTTGTTTTTCTCCCGCCGCGACGTTTTGAGATGTGCGGATTATCTTTCCTCATGCTACGAGTTTTATATATTTGCAACTGGGTGTATAACCGTTTTAGTTCCGCCTAAAAAAGAAAACAAATGAGATTTATAGCATGCACCGTTATCCTGCTGTAGGTATGATACACCGTTATCCTGCTGTAGGTATGGTGTCTGGCTAACCCATTCCCTGACAAATGAGATAAGCATACACCATTATCCTGCTGCAGGTATGATACACCGTTATCCTTCTGTAGGTATGGTGTCTGTCTAACCAATCTTTATTTGAGTCTCATTTGTGTACACAATACATAAACAAAGGTAACAACTTTACAATACATAGAAGAAAGAAGTACACAGCCATTAAATGCTTTCTAAATATTTAGTCTCCTGTGGAAACTTTTGTTGGTAGAAAATGTCATCAACTGAAGTTTCCACAGTTGATTTATCTTGCCTTTCTTTTCAACAACATGGTCAAGTATAACACGCTTTGGGCCCTGGCGAGACGCTGACTTACTCGGCGTCTCATCTGGATCCAAACTGTGTGCATAGGTACTCACTAACACGCCCACAGCAGGCTAAGGGCTAACACTACCTGTATATATAGCAAGCGACCTGTATATAACAAGTCGTAAAACCTCAGTTATTTATTAAATGATATGTTCTATTCTGTATGAAATGGTTAAATATGCTAGTGTATAACTGTAAATTTATGACAAATGCCCCAGATCGTGTAGACACAGGCTACATGTAGCTGCTGTGTGTAATTATCAGGATATATCACGATCTAGATAACTTTGCAAACAGCTTGGATCCAGATGACACGTTAAGTACCCAGCGTCTCATCAGGATCCAAACGTTTTGAAACTCGGGCAACAGTTTCTCAAAATATTTGAACGAATTGGAAGTAAATGCACACCCCAAATACATCAGTGTTTGGGGATAATGGGACTCACGTGGACATAAGATCACAGCCAGGGTTTGAGACGCGGACTCATTATAACTAATAACCCATATCTCTACGACTAACTGTGATCTAATGCGCGATAATGCACAGCTACGAATTTGTTTTTTCGATTCTAACATGACTTTTTTAATAAAAAATCAATCTTTTTCCAGGAGAATACGGCAAAACCGGAAGCGCTGTCGGTGGTTACGCCATTTTTGCTGTTACATTTACTCTACACGACTTTCGCCCATGACGTTGTACGAGTAAAGGGCCAAATTTCAAAAGAAAACAACAATTCCAAGTCAAAAATGCTTAATCTTTCGCAATGAAGCGAACAACTATACCGTTTACATCATGTCTGCACACCTCTATGCCAGTGCCATCGTGTTTACAGATTTAGAAATGTGAAATTACATTTGACGCTGTGTGGTTTGAACATGGATTAGAATTTCGCGTGGAACAGCCGATAGAAATGTCGCGCGTGCAGTTCATTATCAAGAATTAAAGCATGGTTCTTGATATTCTTTGTTTATATACCGTAGGTTCAGAGTCGTGTTAGAATAAATAAAATTAAACTTCAGTTAATTAATATTCACCACGTTATACAATCTGACATAAATATTCATAAAATAAAGGGTTAATCAGTGCTTAACCTTTTCGCTGCCTAACTCTGTTGTCTGCTAACTTTGTCGTCTGCAACAAAATTTCATTTTTTTTATTTTCTTCATTTTTGTTTCAAAAACATAGTAACAGTAACAAACAGTTTGGATCCTGATGAGATGCCGAGTTACTCGGCGTCTCATCTGGATCCAAACTGTTTGCATAGGTAATCACAGATCCGGCATTGGCAGCGAAAGGGTTAATTCACCAGTCTTTAGCTTAATACAAATTCCAATATGTCTCTAGGATCGGGATAGTCTCTCACCGACACATTACACGTGTGCGTGTCCAGTCTGTGACCTTTGAACTTACCCGAATATCTTCTGGGTCCATATCAGCAAGACTGACTTCGCCGACATCGACGTCACCGTTAGATGAGATGCCGACGTTTAGCTTCATTGTTTCTGGGGCCATGTTGTCGGGAACATCCGACGATGAGTATGCTCGGTTACGAATCTGCCGCTCATCTGGAGGGCGGTGAGCGTACCAAAGCTGAAGTTTTAAACAAAAAACTCAGATAAGATGCGTAAATCAGGTCCAGATAAGATGCGTAAATCTAAACATTTTCAAGAATATCTCTTTAATTCTCCACCAAACCCTATAATGTGATCACTGTTTAGAATCGTCTCAAAGAGAGGATTCTAAAGAGTGGTCACAGTATAGGGCTTGGTGGAGAAATGGCGATTTTATCTTTTATTATTAAGGTACAGACCTTTATCTGTAGCACTGATAAATTAAAACATTTTCAAGTCCTTTATTTCTCCACAAACCCTATGTTGTGACCACCAGTTAGAATTGTCTCAGAGAGAGTCCTAAAACTTGGTTACAACATAAGGGTTGGTGGAGAAATAACCATTATATCATTTGAATATGCGTCTTTAGTGGTCAAAAGATAGGATTTAGTGGATAAATGTCATTTTGAGAATTTGAGTATGCACCTTTAGCGGTCAAGACATACGGTTTGGTGGAGAAATTATGATTTTAGTATTTGAATATGCGCTTTTAGTGGTCGAAACGTAGGCTTTGGTGGAGAAATGTCTATTTTAGTATTTGAATACACACCTGTATATTGCTCTACTGGACACACGGACGTTAAAAAGCAGATGGTTGATTAATACAGGGCAAAAGAAATGCAGAGGCTCCTGTAGAAGCTTTCCGCATTATTTTTGACCCGCATTAAGCTACCACCTGCATTACAGCAGACCTATGATCAGAACTCTGTTTGATGTCCGCTTAGATAGGTTCTACATGTGTGTTAGAAACCTTACGCAAATTATCATTTTACAGACGACATTTTTAACACTTTACCTTCAAACGCCATTGCAAACATCCTGAACCCAGATCATTCCAATAAGAGTATCTGATAAGGGTTTGCCCTGTTAGCTTGTGGAACTACAGTAAAACCTTTCTATAACGGCCACTAAATTGTGTTGATTAGCTGGTATTTAGGGCAGGTGGATGCTTAAAGCAAGTTGAAAGTAAAACATAACGCTCCTATAGGAGCGTTCTGTTTTACTTTCACCTTGTTTTAAGGAGCTACCTGCCTTTAACACAAAATACTTGCTGTAATCAAGTGCCCGTTAGAGAGAGGTTGTACTGTATACAGATCTGAGTCAACAGTTTATGCCATAGCCAACACTTTGTGTTGTGTCGAATGTAATATATAGAGCAGACGACAGTTTGTGTTGTGTCATATGTGATATATAGAGTAGACGACAGTTTGTGTTGTGTCATATGTCTAATATAGAGCAGACGACAGCTTGTGTTGTGTCATATGTGATATATAGAGCAGACGACAATTTGTGTTGTGTCATATGTCATATATAGAGAGCAGACGACAGTTTGTGTTGTGTCATATGTCATATATACAGCAGACGACAGTTTATGTTGTGTCATATGTCATATATACAGCAGACGACAGTTTGTGTTGTGTCATATGTCATATATAGAGCTGACGACAGTTTGTGTTGTGTCATATGTCATATATACAGCTGACGACGATTGATTTACTCTTTAGCCGCCATAGGCGAAACCGTAATAACAACTGCAAACAGTGTGGATCCAGATGTGACGTCGAGTAATTCAGTGTCTCATCAGAATCCAAACAGTTTAACACTCTAGTTATATTTCTAAATGAAACTGAAGACAGTGTTTCAATTTGTAAACTGAAGCAGGCTACAATTATTTGGCGGCGAATGTGTAAATCTGTTGGATACGCTGTTGGTGGAATTACCACGTTACTCCAGGGATACTCATTTTAACGCCTCTTTGCAAACCGAGTAGACTCCGGATCTGGTATCTTTGCTTATGGAATGATATAACATATTATGGAATTATACAAATGGAATAATAACATTGGAACCTTCTGAGCTGGGTCTACTCTGTTTGCAAATGCGTGAAAATGCGTTCATATGAAGGAAAGGGTTATATATAATTTGCGTTCCTTTTCATATTTAAATTAGCACATACAGTAAAACCTCTCTCTAACGGTCACTAGATTACATCAAGTATTTCGTGTTAACGGCAGGTAGCTGCTTAAATCAAGGTGAAAGTAAAACAGAACGCTCCTGTTTTACTTTCACTTTGCTTTAAGCAGCCACCTGTCCTGAATACCAACTAATTAACACAATTTAGTGGCCGTTTTAGAGAGGTTGTACTGTTTACCCAATTTCACCTTTTCGAAGAAAGTAGGTAAAGGTATTATTCAACCCAAACTCTTTTCATAACAGAGGCCACATGTTTTGGGCTCATCTATAGACTCACGTATATTTGCCCTTTACGTGTCACAGAAAGGGGCGTCTGATAAAACTCTCGTCTGCTATTTCATTAAATTCAACAAATCTTAATCAACCATTTAAAAACAAGAGTGTTTACGGAGTTTCATACAAATTGAACACTTCTCACACGCTGAGTGATCGGGTTTCTGATCTGGATCCAATCTGCCCGACTATCTAGGTAAGGCTGATCTCAATATCATGCACATAGGATTAGTGGAGACGTGCGGATCTATATTCATACGAGTAACTATTCATACGCAAAGTTTAATCCAAAGTCAACGAAGTACATGCAGATATGTATGTATTCAGATATTTCGTCTTGTCCTTGGTTACAGCATCAATATTTATAACCATCTGAGACCCCACATATACCTATCTTTATCTTGCCACCAACAACAATTTACTCCTTAGATACTCCTAGATACGTATTTGCAAACATAGATGACCCAGACCAGATAGGTCCTATAGAAGTTACATCATCAATATTTACAAGCTGCTGAGACCCCCCCTATCTACTAACAATAAGTATAACCCTTTTCTCCACGGATACGCCTTTATACGACTTTGCAAACAGAGAAAATCTAGATCAGACGGCTCCTATGGGCTGCCCTGTTTGCATATGGTATGATATAGATCTGGTTTTACAGTTCCACCATGATAAAATATTTTGTTCATCTGGCATTATCAATATCAAACCTTTCCCTGTTCTATGTTTATTGCAAATTCCAATACCAAATGAATAGTCATGGACAAAATAGTTACATTGTATGATGAAATATGGAAGGTGGAACATTGTAGTCATGTCAGAAAGTAAGGAAACAGACCTATCAAATTCCATTAGCAAACAGAGCAGACCCTGATCAGACGGCGCCTATCTGATCTGGGTCTACTCTCTTTGAAAAATGCAAGAAAATGCGTTTATATGAGGGAAAGGGTTAAGTAAGTTAATATATATGATGTTATTATTTGTTGCCTCAATATTCCTGCAGTACAGGTGTATATCATACTCGCTAACCTGCTATCGACAATTATAAATCACATCTGCTCCAAGTCTTACCTGTCTTTACTTCTGAATCGACCCAACTTTTGTGGAAATAATGACCGAGTGTCAAACAGCATGGATCCTGATAAGACGCCGAGTTACTCGGCTCTCATCAGGACTCAGGCTGATTGCTGATACACGTAGTCAGCATTAGCAAGATAAGAGGTAACCATAGCAACAAAAAGTAACAAAATTGTCGCCTGCTAGAACAATAAAAGTACACTTTCTTCCAAAGTCAAATAATCAAACAGTTTGGTTCCTAATGAGAAAAGTTTTTATTTGCTCCGAGAAACTTATAGCCGACGTTGTGTTTTGGTTAACTATGTCACACTGGTGGCCGCATTAGAGGGGGTTATCGCATAAAAGGAGTCTGTCACATTAGAAGTGATGATTCGCATCAAAATGTGCTTGTCGCATATGTGGTGGCTTGTCGCATGAATGGGGTTCTCGCATTGGAAATGGTTTGTCGCATTAGAGACAGTTTGTTGCATTAGAGACAGATTTTTTGCATTAGAGGAGATTGGAGCCTTACAAGGGTTCTGTCACATTAGAAGGGGTTTGTTGCACTACAGGGGGGTTGTCACATTAGAGGCATTTCATTAGAGGGGATTGTCACATTAGAGTGGGTTTGTCACATAAGAGGGGGTTTCATTAGAGGGAATTCGTCACATAAGAGGGGATTGTCACATTAGAAGGGGTTTGTCAAATTAGAGGGGGTTTGTCACCTTAGAAGCACTCCGTCACATCAGGGAGGGGGTTGCACTATAAGGGATTTGTCACTTTAGATGGGTTTGTCACATTAGTAGCACTCTGTCACATCAGGGAGGGGGTTGCACTATAAGGGGTTTGTCACATTAGAGGGGGTTTGTCACATTAGAAGCACTCTGTCACATCAGGGAGGGGGTTGCACTATAAGGGGTTTGTCACATTAGAGGGGGTTTGTCACATTAGAGGGGGTTTGTCACATTAGAGGCGCTCTGTCACATCAGGGAGGGGGTTGTACTATAAGGGGTTTGTCACTTTAGAAGGGTTTGTCACATTAGAAGCACTCTGTCACATCAGGGAGGGGGTTGCACTATAAGGGGTTTGTCACTTTAGAAGGGTTTGTCACATTAGAGGCACTCTGTCGCATTAGAGAGTTTTTTTTTATCAAAATACAGGGGGTTTGTCGCACTGGTGAGTATTTACTGTACACTGTAATATATTCAGTTTATAGGACATGTAGTTATGCATATTTAAATTTAGATTGAAAGGAAATCGTGATTTTGAGATATACTATACCCTACCTAAATCGCCAACTCAGTGAATCAACACAGGTACACTTAATCCCTTTCCTGGTTAATATTCATGTAAGAAACATGGTGTCATGACTATCTATCAGCTGAGTTTTTAATGGTATATACACAGAGGGTATTCTGACCACGACAAAAATTATAGAATCAGATCTATAAAACTGCATAAGCGAACGAATCCGTCTACTCTGGGTCTACTCTGTTTGCAGAGACTTAAACAATACGTCTCATTCAAGTTAATGGTTAAAGCAAGTTGGACTTTAACATTTAAAGTATGGGAGTATACAAGGCCTGTGCAAACAGTGAATACCCAGATCAAAGGGATCATGTAGGAACCCTTTGATCAGGATCTGCACTGTTTGGCATAATACCGGTAACCATTTTTTCTTTAATGATAATTTTTAAACATTTTGTTTAATTAATATTTAGAAAGGGAGGAGTGAGTTTTATTTATTGAGCAGACTAAATGTGAATGCAGAATGAAAGTAAACAAGATATCCCCCGTGAGATGTTGTGAATAATTATGCGCTACAACCCGCTTTAATGGCCCAACACTAGAATACTTAATTAAGCTTCAAGTACAAATGGAGTAGACCTGGGTCATACATATTCTGTATGATCAGAATCTACCCTGTAGGAGCTGTCTCATAATGATATACCCTGCAGGAAATGTCTCTTCAGGATCTATCCCATTTGCTTCCTTGGAAGATGTCTCATTCGGATCTACCCCGATTGATACTGTAGGAACTGCCTCGTAGGGATTGTCCCTCATCAGGATCTAGCCCATTTAGTCCTGTAGGAACTGTCCCATAAGGATATACCCTATTTACGTCCTTAGGATGTGTCGCATCAGGACCTACCTCGTTTTCTACTGTAGGAACTGTATCATCATGGTCTAGTCCGTTTACTCCTATATGAACTGTCTCATCAGGATCAACCTTATTTTCTTCCCTAGGAGTTGTCTCATCAGGACCTACCCGTTTGATACTGTAGGAACTGTTTCATACGGATTAAGCCTGTTCACTCGTGTAGGCATTGTCTTGTAAGGATATACCCTGTAGGAACTGTCTCGTCAGGATCTACGCTGCTCGCTGCCGTAGAAGCTGACTCAGCAGGGTCTGCCCTTTAGGATCTGTCTCATCAGGATATAACCCGTTCACTCCGAACAGTGTAGACTCAGAGCGGTAATACAAGGGCCATTTGATTAGTGTCTGCACTGTTTGACAGTCAAACTCCAATACTAAAGTCTACCCTCGCATACTGAATTGACCTTTTCGTTTTTAATGGACCATTTCACTTTAAAAATTCAGCGTTCAAAGGGTGATTTCCATTAAATTCGGCGTTCAAAGGGTGAATGCCATTAAAATAAGCGACGTCTTCATTAAATGAATAACGAATAGTTTTACCTCGTTAAATTGATCAGGACACAGCCATTTCGAAACGCTGCAGTAATTTACATTTCAATGAATAGTTTGCTTGAAACGAAAACAACCTTGAATCGTTAATTGACAAAAAGGATATCTATCCACATTTAACATTTTAAATGAGGTGTATCCAATGATGTAATAAAAATGATACATGCATATAAATATGTACATTAACACTTTCAGGGGAAACGACTCATTAATGTCCTTTGCCAACATCGAAGGCCCATATGAGAGAGCTCATAGAACATCTCTCTCATCAGGGTATGTACTGATTGTTATGTTCAATTTTCTTTTTAAACATCCATGAATATTTACTGCAAGCTTCACCTTTGCATCTAGGACCCCCCCCCCCCCTTAAACCGGAATTAAAAATGACTACTAATGTCGGTCTTTATAACAGATGAGAGCTGAATGCAGGGTGAATGTCTTGCGGAGTCTTCCACAGTCTCCCAATGGAGCTTTCGGTATGAGATTCAACAAGCATTAAGTAGTTACCAACTTAAATAGATCTAAATTCTTCGTAACTAAACATCCAGTTTAGACAGGGTTTCAGTGTATCTATAAACCAACAATTATACTGCGTAAAATCACATTAATTATACGAGGAGTCCTATACACGACTGGATTTGGTTAACACAAGAGGACTATGATGGTCTTTTGTCACTCACCTGAGATGTATCGTGCTATACGACACGTTTTATTTATCTTCGTACTTTTTAATCCTGCTTTTTCATGTCTTTGCAAACAGAATAGTTCTAGACCAGGAAAGCAGGGAATGTCTGATCAATACCTTTTCTATTTGCTTACAAATACAGAACTGATTGCCATGGCATGGATTCTTTAATCAATCATAATGGATGGAGTATTGCATAACATGCACCAAATAAGGGATTAACATTTAGCAAGAAAGTTAATCTCATAGCAGCATGTTAAATCTTAATTAAAGAAATGACAGATGCGTATTTGATGAGTAATGTAAAATAATCCATCGCGACCTCCCACTGTTGCATCCCAATGAATCATCCGTTTTGCAGCATGTAGACTGCACGTCCTCGCGTCTCTCGCTTACAGTATGCTGATGAGACTCTCGATTACAGCATTCCGGTGCGATACGTCTTTGAAATCGCATGCCCATGCGTGTCTCGCTTACAGAATGTCGACTGCGCGCCCTCGCGTCTCTCATTTATGGCTCACCGACACGTCATTCGCTTACAACATGCCAACGGGTGTCTCGCTTACGACATGCTATTTGCACATCCTCGAGGCTCTAGCTTGCTTCATGCCCACTGCACGCCCTCCTGTCTCTCGCTTATAGCATACCGAGCACACGCCCTAACGTCTCTCGTTGGTAGCATGTCCACTGCACGACATCCTATCTCTCGCTTACAGCGTTCTGACTGCATGTCCTCACGCCTCTCTCTGGTAGCATGCCTGCTCCATACCCTCATGTCTCTCGCTTACAGCGTTCTGACTGCAAGTCACCATGCCTCTGGCTGGTAGCATGTCCACTGTACGCCCTCCTGTCTCTCATTAACAGCATACCTCACGTCTCTCGGTGGAAGCATACCCACTAGACTCTCTCTTGTCTCTCGCTGTTCCGACTGCACGTCATCACGTCTCTTGATGGTAACATGCCCACTGTACACCATTCTGTCTCTCGCTTACATACCGACTGCTCACTCTCACCACTCAGTTTTAGCAGCCTACCGACTACAGGTCCTCACGTCTCTGACTGCCGACTGTAAGGCATCTCGTTTCTAGCTTACAGCATTCCGAGTGCATGTCCTAACGTCGCTCGATTGTAGCATGCCCACTGCACGTCCTTACGTTTCACACTAGTGGCATGTCCACTATATGTCGTCATGTCTCTCGCTTGCGGCTCACCCACTATACGTCGTCACGTCTTTCTTTGTAGCATGTCAACTGTATGTGCTCGCGTCTCTGGCCTGCAGCACGCCAATCGCAATTCCTGACGTCTCTCGTAAGCCGCATGCCAAGCGCACGTACGTGTGTCTCATTGCAACATGCCAACTGCACGTGATCGCGTCTCGCGCCTACAACATGTCCATTGCACGTGTTAGTGTTTCTCGCATGAAGTATACCAACTGCACGGCATCGCGTCTCTCACTTGTAGCATGCCCATTTCACGAGCTCTCGCTTGAAACATGCCGACTGCACATCCTCGTGTTTCACGATTATAGCATACCTACTGCACGTACTCATGTCTCTCGCTTGAAGCATGTCCGCTGCATGTCCTCTTTTCCCTCGCTTGCAACATACCTACAGCACGTGATCGCGTCTCTTGCTTGTTTTATACCACTGCACTTATTTGCGTTTCACACTTTTAAAATGCCAACTGCATGTTTTCGCCTCTCTCGCTTACAGCATGCCCGCTGCACAAGATAGCGCTTTCGCTTATAGCATGTCTACTGCACATCGTCGCATCTCTCGCTTACAGCAAACCAACAGCACGTAATCGCGTCTCTCGCTTGTAGCATGTCCATTGCACGTGCTCGCGTCTCGCGCTTGCAGCATGCCAACTGCATAACCTTATGTCTCTCAGTCTCTCGCCTGTTGCATGCCCACTGCAGGTGCCCGCGTCAATTGCTTGCAAGATGCCCAATGAACATCATGGCGCCTCTCTGTTACAGCATGCCCACTGCACATCCTCGCGTCCCTCGTTTGTAACATGCCCAATGCACATCCCCTGCGTCTCTCACTTGCAGCATGTCCACTGCACGTCCTCGCGTCTCTCACTTGCAGCATGTCAACTATACACACTCGTATCTGCATACTAATTGTCGACAGTTTGCTCCTCGTTTTCATATATTAGCTAATAAGGTTTGCTAACAAACAAAGCGGTTCCCAGTGTTTACTTCTATCCAAATTATTCAACTTCCTGCACACCGACCTAAGATTGACGCGGAGATCATGTTTTCTACGTGACTGTCAGAGTTCATTAAGTGATTGTTGTATCGATATTTACACGTATTTAGAACCGTCTCAGAACTCGTAGACGTGTACTTTGGAATAGAATCTATATGAAATATGCCCAGGACCTTTGGTTATACAACTTCTGTATTTGAGTCGGAATTCATTCTCGAATATCTTATTGGTCAGAATTTGAGTTTACTCAAACTTCGACCAATGATATGCCTCAGAACGAACTCAGACTCAAGCAAACAAGTTGTATCGCATCCTGATAATGTTGAAGAAGTTTTGGGTAGTATATATCGATCATAGTTCTTACCTTGGGACCAAATACTAACACAAGAGTTACACTGACAGTCAGCTGGCAGCGGAGGAAGTACATCAAAAATAGAAAGTCCGGATGTAGATTTAACCAGTATATATGTCTGAAATGAGAACAGGGAAAAGTAAAACTGCTGTGTACCGACTTTTATCACCAAATAATAATAATAGCAATAATACTAGTAATAATAATAATAATATTATCATTATTATCAATATCATCATTAATATCATTATTATTATCAATATCGTCATCATTATCACCATCATCATCATGATGATGATGATGATCATCATTATCATTATTATTATTATTATTAGTAGTAGTAGTAGTAGTAGTAGTGAAAGGTGAATAATTGTATATACTTGTTAGCTCACAATAAAACGACGAACTGGTTAAAGTACAGGATTTCAAACATTTGCTTATATAAGAAGTGTTTTACCATTAACTAATAGCTTTAGAGAGGTGTCATGTAAACATATTTATTTTAAATTGATATATCACAAATTAATATAAATATATCAATATTATATTAATTTATTTACATCAAATAGCTGCATTTTTATAATATAAACTTTTTGCGGAAGTGTTTTGCTTTGCCAAAAACTGTTGAATCAAATATATAGCATGTAAAAAGCAAATAAAGCAGACCCTGATCAGACGGTACATATATATGCCGTCTGATCTGGGTGTGCTATGTTTGCGTGAAAAGACGTTTATATGAGGGAAACAGAGTAGACACAGAACATACAGCTGTCGTAGGGGTATATGATACAATAAACATCTGATTCTATAGTTTCTAACACGGCCAAAACAATCTTTTGTCTGTATCAAATAATAAAATTCAGCTTAGAAACTTCTTTCTTTTCCCTACTATGTTAGTTTGGATGCTGTTTCATAGACTATTTTACAAATGACTAGTAGATAATCAGATGCCATACAACTGGGCTGCGTTCAATGCACAGTAACTGGTATAGTTTTATACAACTGGTCACAAATTCTAAGTTCGAAACACAGCGATTACAGGACCAGTTGCATTATTTTCTTACAATTTAGGAATATTTGCATATAACTGTAACATTTTACTGTTGAATAAACGCTCCTCTGGTCGATTGCTGCTGAGATTTTTCAAACAGTTTGTATTCACTCGTCTTCACTCGCGATCATGTGATCACATTTGCAAACAGTTTGGATCCAGATGAAACATCGAGTAATTGGACGTCTCATCATGATCCAAACGGTTTGATGTTGTGGTTAAATGTTTTTGAAACAAATACGGACAAAATAAAACAAGGAAAAAAACACTTACCTTAATACATAAAATACAGTTGAGATAAAACATTCATAACAAATCGCAGCAGAAACGTATGTCCCCTCGCTGTACTCGGACGGGGCTGCCCGTACTTTGTAGCATAAATAGATTCCAAACATCAGGAACAGAACTTCCGCTGAAAATAAACAAAGTGAGTGATTAGTTGTGTAATTAGTAATGTGACGTAACGTCATGATGCTTAACGCACTGTTTGATTCCTAACGTGACGTTTGACGTTTAAACGTGATGCAACGTTTGAACGTGACGTTTCATTTCTATCATACCGTTTGATATTACGGTCGATTTCAAGATTACGTGCCGTTTGATGGTTCGCCACACTCTAATTGGTGTGTTTAAAGTGACATTTTAGGTTTAATGTACCACTTCACATTTGACGTGAGGTGATTATGATGTTAGCGCCAGGCGACGTTTGGTTTTTTACGTGACGTTTGATGCCTGATGAAATGTTTGGTATTACTTTTGATGTTTGACGTGACGTTTTATATTACATTCTCTTGTCAGTATGTATGCTTTATATTTGTTTTCCACGTTTTGTCTGTTTCACCCTCATGTCAGTATGTCTGTTTGTGTTCCTATGTTTGCCTGTTTCGCTCTCTTGTCAGTGTTTTCCCTCTCTTATCGGCATGTTTATTTTCTCTCTGTATGTTTGCCTGAACTGTTTGGCAATCTATTGTTCTGTGTATGTTGACGTTTGTCTGTTCGAATCGGTGCAATGTCTGTGTAACTGTTTGTCTGTCCGTCTGTCTGTCTCTGTGTCCAGACGAGACGCCGAGTAACTCGACATCTCACCAAGATCAAAGCTGTTTGACAATCGGTCCATAATTTCTCAGACGTTTTATCGAATTAGAAGAAGTCAACCTTCCAGCAGATCCAAATTTGAGCAAACATAGTTACGTGTTTTCAAAACGGGATAAGGGCAAAATAAGCATCGCAATACCTGTCCGTCTACTGACCACGTGACGCCAATGTCATCTACTGATCACGTGGCATCAATGTCGTCTACTGACCACGTGCCATCAATGTCATCTACTTACGTAGAAGCAGCATGTTCAACATTCGAAGATTATTTTTCAGCCCACGTATTGATCACATGGCCAACATATATAATAAATATAATACCATTGAAATCTTAGCATATTCACTCTTTTCAAAAATCATAACGGATATACAGATACACTGATTACCCGTCCGATCTGACTCCCATTTACAAATAGCTTGGATCCAGATTGGACTCCGATTAACTCGGCGCCTCATCAAGACCCGGGCTGTTTGACACGCCGTCAACAGCTTCTCTCAAACGCTTGTACCAATCAGTACGTAAACAATACAATATATCTGAGTTTGGGCAGATATGTTTTTTCAGCACGTGAATTTGAATAAACCTAAATGCTGATGATAATATCAGCAAGGCTTAGTTGGTGACTAAAGGGTTAACCTTTTACTTGATACAGCCTCCTTTCGCCATCATTGAAAACAAAGTAGATCCAAATCAGACATATTGTGTAAGGGTTTTCTTATTAACCTTTAGCCTGCTATGGGCGGACGAGTGAAAACGAGTAAATCGGCGGGCGTCTCATCAGGATCACTGTCTGATACCCTGGTTGCATTTGGTAGAAACATTGATTATAACTTGAATTCCGAAAATGTAATGGGTGAAAAATTCTGTACAAATAATTTTCTCAGCAGGCTAAAGGTTTATGTGCACGCTGTTTATTTATATGTTACATATTCTCTGCTGGTCGCCATGGCAACACATGGCCATGGTGTAAATTTTAAATATTTTTTCAATTCTTTAACAGTCATGAAGGGAGGAGTACCGTTGAGTGTATAGAGACTCATTGCAAAACAGTATACAATAAAATCCTCTAAACCCAAATTTTAAACAGATATCAATGCCGATCTTTAATGGTTGTGGTCGCGCTTTAAATTAAAGACCGAATTTTGTCAATATTTCTTCTTAACATGCTAAAATTCTGCGTTTGCCCCTAAAACTCCATAAAAAGCGCATGAATAAATGTATAGAAAAGTGGTTTTTTTTTGTCTCGGCACGATAATTAAGGGGGCCAAACTCATGGTCTATATATTCAACAAGGAGCTTCCTGTGCTTGGATTTACGACCAAGATAAGAATTGAAAGAACAAACCATTGATATGTATGAGCAAATGCTCTATTAATCATAATGGTTTCAAAACTACACAATTCTTAAATTTCCCTTTTCTCTAGTAAATGCTCCTTTTTGGTAGATTTATTCAAATAGGTAGTATCTGAAAGTAGCCTATGAGGTAATGGGTTAAATATTTACATTTTAAAACACAGAATTTCTTGTGTAAATAGTAATATTTTAGCATGCTAAAGTGTTCGTGAAAGTAATTTATGATGTGATTTTGCAAAGTTTAAGTCCGATGTCTGCCTTTTACCATTGATGCCTATGTAAAGATCATTTTGAGACCATTCTGATAAATAGAGCATTTGCTTCATAGGAGCAAGTGCTCTATTTTGCATAATGGTTTCAAAACTACACAGTTCTTGAATTTCTGTTTTTCTTTTATAGTAAGTGCTCCTTTTCCGTAGATTTATTCAAAGAGCCTACGGCGGAATGGATTAAGTAATTGGACAGCTAAATGCAGGATAAAAGACATACACAAAACGCCCATATGAGCTTTCTGCATGATGTTCACCCTGCTTTAAGCTTTCATCTGCCTGAAAATATCTCAATTCTTCCTTACTAAAAGTAAGGTTTAGAGTGGTTTTATTGTATCGAAATTACAAAAGGTACGAATAACTACATGTATCACCTGTTAGTTCAATTACGGACTAATAAATCGACCAAAAGATTATGTAAAGCACAGCATCAAAATATTTAATACCCATGCACATTATCAATCTATAAATACATCTAAAGAAAGCAAGTTTATTTTAATACATTTCAATGCATAGAGTAATTTATTGACATCATCGTACGCGCATGCGTGAATATAATACTTTGATTTACAGGATCATATTCCCTGTCGTTATTCTCACGTAAATACATGCAACAGGTTGATTAACATCTCCCCTCATATAAACGCTTTCTCAAGCCTTTGCAAACAGAGTAGACCGGGATAAGACGTGTACTCTGTTTGCAAAGGTGTCAGCCGTAATTACAATAGCTGTCTTATAATGCAGGTTTGATTCCAACACCGTCTTATAATGCAGGTTTGGTTCCAACAGCAGTATCTGAATGTAGGTTTGGTTACGACTGCAGTATTTGAATGCAGGTTTGACTACGACTGCAGTATTTGAATGCAGGTTTGACTACGACTGCAGTATTTGAATGCAGGTTTGGTTACGACTGCAGCCTTATAATGCTTACAATTCAGCTTTGGTCACAGCTCTAGCCTTATAATGCAAGTTGGATTACAACTGCAGTCTTATAATGCTGGTATGGCTACCACTGCACTCTAATAATGCTGGTATGGCTACCACTGCAATATAATAATGCTGGTATGGCTACCACTGCAGTCTTATAAGACTGACATGGCCACTACTGCAATCTAATAATGATGCTGTCTTCATATTAGCCTCAATCTTTAATAAAGCAGGTCTGGCTCCTATTTCAGTATTATATTGCAGAATCTCTGCTGGAAAACAATGGACTAATCTCCTGTCTCGAGTTTATTCTCTAATTGATAAGGCACCTGTCTCTGTACGAGTACTTTGATCTGGATAAGGCGTCTCCATCAGGTAAAGGGGTTAAAACTAAAATTAGCCCACTGATGAATAGGGGCGTGATTCGCGCAATCTTTAATATGTTGAAATATAGCGTCTGCTTTAAAATAGAACACCGTATGGTTTGTTTATACAAGAAATTATATTATGCGTCCGAATTAAAGTAAGAGGTCGACAAATCTCGAGTTAGGAGGCAAGTATGCCTTGAGCATATGGTCGATCTGGATCCAACCTGCTTTTAATTCTTCATATGTACCCGTGTCATGGAGATAGCTGAGTAACAGATATGCGCTGGTGACTCCGGGTATACATAAATACCCCGGGCAAAGCTCACCGCCGTCAAAGTTTTCGATTACCCCTATTCGTTAACTTCGGATTCAGGTAAGATTTTATTCCACTTCTTCCGGCTTTTCCGTTCACTTTTTCGTTTTACGTTTTTGCTTTTCTGTTTATCGAGTGATGTAGTTGGATCTTTTCTCGGGTGGTTGCAAACGTCGTTAGTCTAAAATAATTGCGTATCTTTTGTTTTCTTACGTACAGTAGAACCTAAAGATGTTCAATTAGACAATTCGACCAAGTGCGTTTTACAGCAGGTAGCTGGCCGTTCAATCATCAATGTCTAACGAACGCAATGCTAAAACCTCCTTTAGGAGTTTTCTGTATAACGTTCATGTTGCATCGAACTATACTACCTGCCACTCATGTCTCGGATTGTCTCCTATTAATGCGTTGCCTTATAGGTTATTTTAAGAGACATTCCATAATAGGCTTTTTACTACAGTTTTAGACCTCTTTGAATACATCTACTGAAAAGGAGCATTTACTAGAGAAAAGGGAATTGTTCAGAACTGAACTGTTTTGAAACCATTGTGATAAACAGAGCATTTACTCCTATGAAGCAAATGCTCCATTTATCAAAATGGTTTCAAAAAGTGACTTTTACAAAGACGTCAAAATGATGGAATGGGTTACGCTCACATTTAAGACATTGTTGTATTCAGCAGTATGGAAACGGGGTGCGTACATTTCTGTTTCGAGAATACTTCACCAACAGTATATCATGACCGCTTTTTAGCATCGCGTCAAAGAGTTGCCAGTACGCCATGGTAATTGCGAAATGCTAAATGCGAAATGCTTCAATTCCTATTTTGGTACCCTGTTTCGAAATGCGAAATGCTAAATGAGAAATGCTTTTTTTTCCTAATTTGGTACCCTACTTTGAACTGTATCATGGGAACCAAACCAACATGCATTATTCGTTTAGGTCCTGATGGGACATCGAGTAACACCTGGAACCAAACTATTTGCAAATGTAATTAAGTCATCGGCAGCAAACCTGTTCAAAGACACAATATATACATTGATCGTTTACTCCATGAATACAGCCCATCAGCAAACAGGCCATACCTAGACCAGACGGCTCCTATAGGAACCGTCTGATCTTGGTCTACTCTGTTTGCAAAGGCGTATTTATGGAGTAAATGGTTAATTAGGATAAACTTCTAACATTAATCATGTTCATTTGACAAACTGTAATACACCCCGATACTTTCTGATACAGTGACGTATCTGTGCGGTGAGACTTGTATTCTCTATTCGTTTTGAAAAACAACAGAATATCGAGTGTGAAACAGTTTGGATCCTGACAAAACTACGAGTTACGCAACGTCCCATCTAGATCCAAGCTGTTTGCAGTTACGTGCACCTGGTGGAGAAACCAATAGATAATCTCTAACCCTTTATCTCATACACACCACTCTTCACGACTTTACAAACAGAGCAGACCAAGATCAGTTGTCCGATCAGTTGCCCGATCAGTTATCTGACCAGTTGTCCGACCAGTTGTCCGATCAGTTGTCTGACCACTGTCTGATCAGTTGTCCGATCAGTTGTCTGACCAGTTGTCTGATCAGTTGTCCAATCAGTTGTCTGACCGATTGTCTGACCAGTTGTCCGATCAGTTGTCCGATCAGTTGTCTGATCAGTTGTCCGATCAGTTGTCTGACCAGTTGTCCGATCAGTTGTCTGATCAGTTGTCCGATCAGTTGTTTGATCAGTTGTCCGATCAGTTGTCTGACCAGTTGTCCGATCAGTTGTCTGACAAGTTGTCCGATCAGTTGTCCGATCAGTTGTCTGATCAGGGTCTGCTCTGTTTTTATGAATAATATAAGTATGATTGTATAGTTTCTAAAATGGTAAAAACGTATTTATATTACCATAGTCAAACAGCTAATTAATGTACATGAGAGCATAAATTCGTGAACAGCTAATTAATGTACACGAGAGCATAAATTCGTGAATAAGTATTAATGAGCTACTTGGTTATAATGTATATTTTCTTTAAGCTTTGGTTCATTCCTTCAAACAGAAAATAGCAGCGATGAAGTCCGGCTTGCTCGTAGTTCTGCTGTTGGTGACACTGGTTTCCTTCACATGGGCCAGGTCCTTTGATTATAGAAGACGACCACACAAAAGCTCGAGTGCGGCGGAGGAGACTGGCTCAAACGAAAACGAAAACACTAACCCTAGCATAAAGGATGCACTGAAAGAAGTGATCGACCAACTTAAAAACATTGTTGACGGGATGGAAAACGTAAGACTATATATTATTATCATTATCATTCTAATAGTCAAAGGGGGCATATTTCTAACATTAAATTTGTCGTTACATGACAAACAAAATGATGTGACCACCATTTAGAACATTATTCCTGAAAATTATTTACCCTTTCCCGGGTGTTTCAATATAAAAGTTTTTCACGCTTTTGCAAACAATGTAGACTCGAATCAGATGTCTCCTTTTTCATGCCCAACGTAACTGGATTGTCACTTGCAAACAGTTTAGATCCAGATAACACTCCGGGTAACTCGACGTCTCACCAAGTTGTTTGACCCTTGATGCATAGTTTCTCAAACGTTTGGTTATTGTGTGTAGTATTGGTCCAGCCGAAACGTCTCAATCGAGCGCAAGCCTTCGCCTAATTCCGGCAAATGTAGACCAACTATCAAATACGGACATGTGGCGTATGTAGACCCATGCACTTACTTTCAGATCTAAGTCTTGGCAATTAAACCTATAGCCATTCTTTCATTTTAACGCCGTTTGATGCCTCTGAACAAGTCACTTTTTGAAACCATTGTGATAAATAAACAGAACATTTTCCCCATTGAATCAATTGCTCTATTTATCACAATGATTTTGCTAGTAAATGATTCTTTTCCATATATTTATTCAAAGAGGTCGGGCCTGTGAGGTAACAAGTGTAACATACCCTACCAGGTAATGGGTCTAAACAGCCTATGAGGTAACAAGTGTAACATACTCTACCAGGTAATGGGTCTAAATAGCCTATGATGTAACAAGTGTAACATACTCTACCAGGTAATGGGTCTAAATAGCCTATGATGTAACAAGTGTAACATACTCTACCAGGTAATGGGTCTAAATAGCCTATGATGTAACAAGTGTAACATACCCTACCAGGTAATGGGTCTAAATAGCCTATGAGGTAACAAGTGTAACATACTCTACCAGGTAATGGGTCTAAATAGCCTATGATGTAACAAGTGTAACATACCCTACCAGGTAATGGGTCTAAACAGCCTATGAGGTAACAAGTGTAACATACCCTACCAGGTAATGTGTCTAAACAGCCTATGATGTAACAAGTCTAAACTATCCTATGAGGGATTGGATTAAGTAAGAGGATGAGATGAGATCAGGTGGAACTTATATGTAATCAGTGTGACACACGGTATAATATGAACTAGATAAGAGTTAGACACCAGTCATATATCTACGTCTAAACGTTTGCAAAGTTAAGAATAAAATGTGTAGAAGAATCTGCAAATGATATACATGGATAGAAGTAAATGTATAAGATGTGTGTGAGTGTGCAAATCGTTTCCTTGTTTCAGGGAGATGCTGAAGGGGGACAGCAGAGACCAGGTGAAGAGGTGAGGAAAAGTGCATGTACAGTAGGACCCCTCTAATGCGACCAATTAATCAATAAACATGGGTGTCTTTATAAGCAGGTGGTTGATTAATGCAGGGCAAAAGTAATAAAAAAGATTTCAAACTTTAAACTTCACACTTCAAACTTCACACTTCATTCTTCATAATTTCTCTATCAGTGGCCAAGTATCAGCATAGGTCGAGTGAATCGTCAAACAAGAAGATCTAGTAGTATAGTTTGTGTTGTATTTCAAACAAATAAATAAACACAGAGATTTATACAAGAATAGCGTTTGCTGTTATACATGTATGTTGATATATGATGGAAGATTTGTAAAAGAAATAATTAATGTTAACTATTTTACGAAACGTTTTTCTGTATGACTTCTAAGGTAATGTTTGATTTTTGTTCTAACTTCAGGGAGAAAATCCCAATGGACCAAATGGAGACGAGGTAAGAAACGAAGCCACTATATAAAGTCAAAGACAACGTTATATAAAACATATAAAAGCTGACCTCAGAGATATGTAAACAGATAAAAGGTGACCTCATGGATATGTAAACAGATCAAAGGTGACCTCAGAGATACGTGAACAGACATGCAAACAGATAAAAGGTGACTTCGAAGATATGAAAACAGATAACAAGAGGGCCATGATGGCCCTAAATCGCTCACCTGGTTACTATAGACTTATGCATACACTGTATTTCTATGTAAAATAAGTCAGATACAGATTGGGGCCAATATGAAACCAAGGGCCATAATTTTAGGCCTGGAGTTTAAAATTTGAACACTCTTAATAAAGGAACATTAGATGATGCTTCATATAAATTTCAAAGTTCTGGGCCTTACAATTTCACAGAAGGAGATTTTTAAAGATTTTCCTATGAAAAACTGATAAGCCCGGGGCGGGGACACTTTTGGCCCTGGGGTCACAATTTGAAAATCTTGGTAGAAAATCGGGGCCACTTTTGGCACTGGGGTCACAATTTGAACAATCTTGGTAGAAAATCATTAGATGATGCTTCATATCAAATATCAAAGTTCTAGGCCTTACAGTTTAGGAGAAAAAGATTTTCAAAGATTTTCCTATGAAAAACTGATAAGCCCCGGGGCGGGGAAATTTTTGGTCCGGGGACCATAATTTGAACAATTTTTGTAGAGGGCCATTAAACGTTGCTACATATCAAATATCAAAGGTCTAGGCTTTACGGTTTGAGGGAAGAAGATTTTCCTATGAAAAACTGATAACCCCGGGGCGGGGCCATTTTTGGTCTGGGGGGTCATAATTTGAAAATCTGTGTAGAGGACCGTCAGATGATGCTTCATACCAAATATCAAAGTTCTAGGCCTTACGGCTTCAGAGAAGAAGATTTTTAAAGATTATCCTATGACAAACTGATAAGCCCCGGGGTTGGCTATTTTGGTCCGGGGGTCATAATTTGAGCAATCTTTGTAGAGGACCATTAGATGATGCTACATACCAAATATCAAAGGTCTAGGCCTTACGGTTTCAGAGGAGAAGATTTTTAAAGATTTTCCTATGAAAAACTGATAATCCCCGGGGTGGAGCCATTTTTGGTCCGGGGGTCATAATTTGAACAATCTTTGTAAAGGACTATTAGATGATGCTACATACCATATACCAAAAGTCTAGGCCTTACTGTTTCAGAGGAGAAGATTTTTAAAGATTTTCCTATGAAAAACTGATAAGCCCCGGGGCGGGGCCATTTTTGATCAAGAGGTCATAATTTGAACAATCTCTGTAGAGGACCATAAGATGATGCTACGTACCAAATATCAAATGTCTAGGCCTTATGGTTTCAGAGGAGAAGATTTTTAAAGATTTTCCTGTGAAAAACTGATAAGCCCCAGGGCGGGACCATTTTTGGCCCGGGGGACATAATTTGAACAATCTTTGTAGAGGACCATTAGATGATCCTACATACCAAATATCAAAGCTCTAGGCTTTGTGGTTTCAGAGAAGAAGATGTTTAAGTAAATTGTTGACGACGCACGACGCACATACGCACATACACACGACGCACGACGACGGACGCCGGAGACAGCCCCCTCACAATACCTCACCTGGCACAAAGTGCTAAAATGGTCTACAGAGATATGAAAACAGAGACCTTACTATCGACTACTGTGCATCTTCTAGCTCTTCTATATACATGTACATTTGTTTAACTGCTGTGGTAATATTTGAATATTGTTTCTAACTTCAGGAGGGAACTGGCAATGGATCACAAGAAGGAGAGGTAAGAAATGAAGAAAAATATATACAGTCAAAGATAACGTTATATGAAAAGATATAAAAGATGACTTCAGATATATGCAAAGAGATAAAGTGTGTCTTCAGAGATATAAAGCAGATACAACTATTATCTTTTAAACTCGTTTACGTGCATTTCATTTGTCGTTATATAAGCATGTTGAAGTATGATGGGACATTTGTAAAAGAAATAGTGTAAACTCTTCTAAGGAAACCATTTCTGTATGAATTCTGAGGCAATATTTGAATATTGGTTCTAACAAATAACATGTGACCTCAGAGATAACAACATAACAAAGGTGACTTCGGAGATATGAAAACAGATAACAAGTGCCCCCAGAGATAGGAAAACAGATAGACCTTACCATGGCGAAGGTTTTCATTTATTGTCCATTAAACAAACGTGCGCTTCATTTTCATTTTCAGTTATACATACATAGTTGTACGTATATGTTAGAATTTAATGAAACATTCTTAAACATTCTGAAGGGGGGTGATCCCCCGAAAGCAAAAATTGAAATACAAAAATGAAAATTGCAGACTCGGTTTTATTGAGTCTGTTCATGAGCAGTAATTAAAAGTGCAATTTCAGATAAATTGGTCAAGAAATAAAAGTGTTAGATGAGTAAAAATTAACGTACACGTTGCTCACGCCCCATATCACCGGCTTAAGCGGTATAAAGTTAATTATACACCACACAACGAAGTTGCTCAGCGTATAAAGTTTTTGACCCACCCATCGGTAAGTCCGTCAGTCCGTGTACATTGGTGCTCTCTACCACTTTTATTTCTTGACCAATTTATCTAAAATTTGCTTTATGAATTGTCATGAATCAAAGCTTGGTTGGGTTCGAATTTCAGAGGAAATCTGTCATGGGGAACTTTTTCTTTAACAATGTGGCGGCCAAGGTGTATATGAGCTTGTTCACTGTAGTTCTTTAATTCTTCTAAGAAATACATTTTGCATAATTTTTAGGTAATATTTGAATATTGGTTCTAACTTCAGGAGGGCACTGACAATGGACCACCTGAAGGAGCGGTAAGAAATGAAGAAAATATATACAAATGTACAGTGCAAGATAACTTTATATGAAAATATATAAAAGGTGACTTAAGAGATATGCAAAGAGATAAAATGTGCCTTCAGAGATATAAATCAGATACAACTTATCCTTCAAACTAGCTTACGTGCGTTTCATATATACATGTTAAAATATGACGGGACATTGGTCAAATAAGTAATGTTAACTCTTCTACGAAACAAATTTCTGTATGAATGCTGAGGCAATATTTGAATATTTGTTATAACTTCAGGGGGGAGCTGACAATGGACCACCTGAAGGACAGGTAAGAAACGACCAAACTATATAAAGTCAAAGATAACGTTATATGAAAACAAATACAATGTGACTTCAGAGATGAAAAAAGATAACATTATATGAAATTAGATAAAAGATGATTTCAGAGACAAAAAAGAGATAAAGGTGGCTTTGAGAACATTTCAAAACCAGACCATTACAGAACATTGCATTCAGAAGAAAGTTATGCAAATGCTTATAAATTTTGGCACAAAATATTTGTCGTCTGCTTTCCAAACACATAAGTGGAGTGTCAAATAGTGTGGATCCTGATGAGACGCGGAGTTACAGTCATGTACTCGAGTTTTATCTGGTTTTACAAGATGTCTGCATAAGTTATCACATATACAACCTTTGCAACAAGACCTATTAGTCGCTTACCAGCGACAGTGGTGGAGAACGGGTTAACCCTTAGCCCAATAAACTCAAGCTAACTGGCGTTTGCAAACATCTTAGATCTAGATAAGATTCCCAGTAACTCGATATAGCATCATGATAAAAAAAAAACTATCTGAAACTTGGTCACGGTTTACTCAAAATCTTAAAATAAGGTAGAAGGAAATTGTAACTAGAAAACTGACTCAGTCAGAGATGATAATCGTTTGTTGAATATGGCATTTTGGATAAATCAAGTGCAGATAAAATTTGGACATCATGATCTCATTAAACCAAAAAAACTATAGGTGTCTGCCCTTAACATGAAACCAATATTTTTTATGTACTTTGTACAACAGTGTATGTTATTCATATCTCCTATCTGGAGGAAATAAAGACATTGAATTTAATTGAATTGAATGCCCTTAATATGATCCAAATATGTGAAGTACTTTTTGAGTCATCGCGTCACATCAAAAGTGTTCCCCAAAGTTGATGGCATTCTTGATGAGTCGAGGGCAGATAACTCTAGACAGAGTAATCTGATTCAACCCAAAACCTATAGGTGTCTTCCTCTTATGAAACTCAATGTGTGAAGTACTGTATGAGTTATCGCGCCACATCAAAAGTGTTGACGGATGGACGGACGGACGGACAGACAAGACAGAAAATGTGATTTCTATAGGGCTCCTCCATTTTCATTGCAGGGCCCTAACAAATTAGACTGAAGCTTTTCCCTGTTGAATATTCATTTAAGATATAATTACATCATAAATAGGTATTAGCTGAATTCTGATAATGGCACATTTATAAATGGATGTTTGGTATTTGTAGAAACAGTAGAATCAGATATGTTATAATTGCACCAGTGCACCAGCAAACAGAACAGACCCTGATCAGACGGTTTTTGTAGGGGCGTCTGATATGGGTCTACTCTGTTTGCAAATAGGTGAAAGGTGTTTACATGAAGGAACGGGTTAAAGAAAACATCGTTTTATAGCAGGCTACGGTTTGTAAATGTACACTGTACTTCTAAACGTTTTTCGCTAACTCCTGGTCTTAATTGTACGAATAAGCAAAGAACAACAGTGTCCGTGATGACTGGCTTTGGGTATATCGGATTAATCCTTTCCCTGTTCTATGTTTATTTCAAATTTCAACACCTACTGAATATTCATGGACAAAATAGTTACAATGAAATATGGAAGCCGTCTGATCTGGGTCTACTCTGTTTGCAAATGCGTGAAAACACGGTTACATGAGAGAAAGGGTTAACACAGGCAATGGACACCTAACTATAGCAAAATAAGTTGACTAATTTACGATTGGTATATAAAGAACTGCTATTACACTGGTATTACACAACGACTGGTTTAGGTCTGAACAATGGGCACATACAATGGACACCTTACTATGTATGGCAAGTGCTTTCAGCTCTTTTCACTAAACTCTTCAATATATGCCTCATTTTCGAGTATACATACATGCTGAATTATGATGCGGCATTTGTTATAAGAAATAATTAATTTTACATTTTTACGATAAACCTACCGTTTGTCGAACTCATGCAATAATATTTTAATATTTGTTCTAACTACAGACGGGGACTAACAATGGACCACCAGAGGGAGAGGTAAGAAATGAAAAAATATATAAAGTTAAAGACAACATTATATGAAAATTAGATAAAAGATGATTTCAAAGATAAAAAAGAGATAAAGGTGGCTTTGAGAACATTTCAAAACCAGACCATTACAGAACATTGCATGCAAAAGAAAGTTTTGCAAATGCTTATAAATTTTGGCACAAAATATTTGTCGTCTGCTTTCCAAACACACAAGTGGAGTGTCAAATAGTGTGGATCCTGATGAGACGCGGAGTTACAGTCATGTACTCGAGTTTTATCTGGTTTTACAAGATGTCTGCATAAGTTATCACATATACAACCTTTGCAACAAGACCTATTAGTCGCTTACCAGCGACAGTGGTGGAGAACGGGTTAACCCTTAGCCCAATAAACTCAAGCTAACTGGCGTTTGCAAACATCTTAGATCTAGATAAGATTCCCAGTAACTCGATATAGCATCATGATAAAAAAGCTATTTGAAACTTGGTCACGGTTTACTCAAAATCTTAAAAATAAAAGGTAGGAGGAAATTGTAACAAATCAGACTGAACCTTTCCACTGTTGAATATTCCTTTAAGAAAAACTAAAAGCATAAATATGTATTAGCTGGATCTGGGTCTACTCTGTTTGCAAATGGGTGAAAGGTGCTTACATGAAGGAAGGGTTAAAGAAAACATCGTTTGATAGCAAGCTACAATTTGGATATGTGCACTGTACTTTTAAACGTTTTTCGCGTAATGTATGTATACATACATGATGAATTATGATGCGGCATTTGTTATAAGAAATAATTAATTTTACATTTTTACGATAAACCTACCGTTTGTCGAACTCATGCAATAATATTTTAATATTTGTTCTAACTACAGACGGGGACTAACAATGGACCACCAGAGGGAGAGGTAAGAAATGAAAAAATATATAAAATTAAAGACAACATTATATGAAAATTAGATAAAAGATGATTTCAAAGATAAAAAAGAGATAAAGGTGGCTTTGAGAACATTTCAAAACCAGACCATTACAGAACATTGCATTCAAAAGGAAGTTTTGCAAATGCTTATAAATTTTGGCACAAAATATTTGTCGTCTGATTTCCAAACACACTGATGAGACGCGGAGTTACAGTCATGTACTCGAGTTTTATCTGGTTTTACAAGATGTCTGCATAAGTTATCACATATACAACCTTTGCAACAAGACCTATTAGTCGCTTACCAGCGACAGTGGTGGAGAACGGGTTAACCCTTAGCCCAATAAACTCAAGCTAACTGGCGTTTGCAAACATCTTAGATCTAGATAAGATTCCCAGTAACTCGATATAGCATCATGATAAAAAAGCTATTTGAAACTTGGTCACGGTTTACTCAAAATCTTAAAAATAAAAGGTAGGAGGAAATTGTAACAAATCAGACTGAACCTTTCCACTGTTGAATATTCCTTTAAGAAAAACTAAAAGCATAAATATGTATTAGCTGGGTCTGGGTCTACTCTGTTTGCAAATGGGTGAAAGGTGCTTACATTCAGCTAATATATATTCGCGACAGCATTATTTCCTATGTGAATATTACGACTGGGAAACGGTTAAAAATGACACTGTAATGAAGGATGTTGACAGAAGACGACAGGCAATGTACACCTCATACTACACGAGGATGCACGATTGACATAGCATTGTTCCAGTTGATCACATTGAACTCTGTACCAGATGAGAGCTAAATACAAAATAAATGTTTTAATAGCAAATACACCATATTTGTTTTGAATACTTCAATGTTAACAATTTCAGATGCCTGTCAAACGCAAACTGGCCCTTTTGCGCCAACTTAAGAATGCCCTTGAAGAATTGAAGTTATAACGGAACTTGCTGGTTGTCGCCGGGAGAACGGAAATGACCGAACGGATACGGACTCCAACGATCTTTCATTTACATTTCTTACTCTTAAAGTTTAAAATGGCAGTGGCATACCCTCTTAAAATAAACTCATTTGAAAGTGTCTACCCGAACTATTGACGAACCCGAGTTGGCCTGCAACAACGAAATCTCTAGAATATTGGCATGGATCTGCCACGCTTATAACACTATTGGAATGCACAAGTGTTTAATATGTACCTTTTACATAATTAATTTTCGTATTAACAATTATGAATGTACATGTACTAATATTCATTATCTGAATTTTATAACGGCATATGAGCACAGGATTGTTTACCTTGGTATACACTGTAGAATTAGATCTATATAAGTCCACAAGCAAACAGAACATACCCTTATCTGACAGGAACTGTCTGATCTAGGTCTACCCTGTTTGCCAAGGCGTTAAAATGTTTCTCTATAAGATAAAGTGCTCAAGTCTGGACACAAAACCAAAACGTGTTTCTATGAGATAAAGTATCAAGCACAACCAATTGCAGAATAAAACCAATTCAGCTATACTTATATACTGCTATCTTGTTTATATATACCAATTATTTTTGTATTTCATTTCTTTTCAACATCACGACTGAAATACCAAACACTGGATCTCATTGAGACAACTCGAGTTACTTTGTGTCTCAACTGGGTCCAAACTGCTTGCACAGAAAATCACAGATCTGCACGCAGCACGCTATATTTGTGTTACAGCTGTAGCTTTAAATAATAAACTCTGTCAGCATCGATCTTTAGTGTCTGTCCTTATTTGACCAATTGTTGTAATTGTCCCTCACTATCCCAAAATTGAGCCCTAATCGCAATGTTTCTGTTTCCCGACATCTTTACTCCTTTACATGAACTCTATTCATGCTAAATTATCAATTGTGAATCCATCTACTATGAATAATAATTAGGTTGACCTTTCTACATGCAGGTCAATAGTAGCCAAATATTTGACATGAGAAATAGATCCATGTGAGACAGCTCCTCAATGGGAGACATTGGTCAGCACTATTTTTATATGCAAGCTTATAACAAAAGAAGGGTTAGTCCCGGCTTTGTACGAATTTCAACAAATAGTTTAGAGCAGATGAAGATCAGACAGTTCCTGAATCCAGTTAAAACCACTTCTGTTTTCCTTCAATAAATTTAATTCAAACATTAATCATTTATCTTCTCCATTCCAGTTTATAAAATAGAAAACAAACTCAAATATAGGTTCGGAGCGGACAAGGTCACTTTACTTGATCAAGCTCCAGAGTGTTCGATACTCTGACCCTGTCCATGTACTGATAGAGTATATTACAGATTAACCATTTACTCCATTAATACGCCATTCTACGCCTTTGCAAACAGAGTATATCCGGATCAGATATCTCCTACAGCAGCCGTCTAATCGGGTTCTGCTCTATTTGCTAATTGTGTATTATTCAATAGTTTAGAAAATGCGTGTGTCCATGTGCTACTACATTGTATAACAATTATTCTAACTAATACGGTCGGTGTTTTTACCCGGATGTTTTTCTATGCACGAAACAATGAAATTTGTTCCGAAGAAGGAATAGTTTATTAGCTATTATCCATATAAGAAGAGCATAGCATATATACAGGTACATAAACATTGGTACATACAAACTATTATGAAACAGCATTTATATACGTTTTACAGGCAACGGTACCAACCACTTTAACGATCCCCATGGCCGTTTAAACCCTTTACCTGATGAATATCATTATCAGGTAAAGTTTTATATAAATATAATGTAACACCATATCTGGTAACTGGCGATAGTCTTCATCAACATTTAATTAGCTGGACGTCGTGATATGACTGAAATACTGTTAACCCTTCGCTTGCTATTCTCGTCAATATACCTACCTGTAAATAGTGAAGACCCAGATGAGACAGCTCCTGCTGGAGCTGTCTCATCAGGGTCTGCACTATTTACAATTTGATTGTGCAATCAGTGCACTCCATAGCAGTGACTGCACAGAGAAATACTTGTAGACAGTGAAGATATAATGTAATTGTTCAACAGGGCATGGGTAAAGAAGGAGAAATGTATTTTAAAATTCAGCAAGCGAAGGGTTAAAACGACGTAAAATACGATATAAACCAACCATACGGTACTTAACAAGGTTTCATAGAAAAACTCAAACCGTTGCTGAGATTTGACTCCAGACAGACAAAAAGTTAAGTTTCTGGCAAACAAAAGACCATGTCACTGATGTTCCAAGATCAATGTAAGCGATAATTGCAAGTCGCATTTCTTCATTTCTTTATGGTAATAAAATAATTTTTAGATATGGCTCTGGAGAGACTAAAAGGTTACGTAACAAAGGGACATAACTGTGGTGTTACAATGTCAATGCAAATGATACATGCAGGGCCGCAGTTCCCTGTGCTACTGAACATTTACAAAACATTTCATAGAAAAAACTCCAAACAGTCTTCTGAGAAATAGCTTCAATAACGCAATAACGCTGGTGTTCCATAGCCAATGTAATCCATACTTGCAAAACCTCATGTCCTTATGCTGCTTCACATTTTCACACTGTTTCATAGAAAAACATCTAAACAATCTCAGAAAAATGGCCCCGGATTTACATATATGTACACAAATGGTCATTACTCTGGTGTTCCCGTGTCACTGTGAGTCCACATATTTATGGCACCTAAACCATTACACACTTTCATTGACACACTCAAATATATGACGTATGGACGCACGCACGCACATATACGAAACCTTTATCCCACCACTTTCAACAAAAAACGCCAAGAGGACAATGTTAGCTCTGTATCGCTCACCTGCGTTCCATACGTCACGTTTCAAATTTGGACAAAATATATCGAGGGCCAGGTGCAAAACTATTTTAACTCCTACAATAGTTTTCCACCAAACACTCGATATTAACAATATTATTATAATACTTTAACTCTTTACTCCATGTTTACCCATTTTAGCACCTACGCAAACAGACTTGATTCAGATCAATCTGCTCATATGGGGCAAAGTCGTTAAAAGGCGAATATATGGTATAGGTTTAAGAGAGGTGACGTTCGAATACTTTACTACGATTGTCATTTATCAAATAAAACAATCACCAGACATATTAATTTAATTTTAAATCGTCATTTTTCTCAATACAAAACAACATCGATAATGGACACAATAACGTAACGTAAATAAATAAGCAAATTACAACCAAGACGCGCTTAGCAGGAGAACGGTTGATATATCTGTCAATATTTTGCACATGAAGCCACCTGTTTACAATTACAAATGTGGAGCAAATTATTAACAAATATTCTAAAAACATTAATAAGCTCACAACAATATTTAAATATGCAGTTTGAAACTCCAGTTCAGAGGAGTCCTCTGACCAGGAACTGCATTGTTTATCTTTCAACATCCACTCGCAAATTTAAGCATTTCATGCTGAATGGGTCACACTGTTTAAAACTGATGGATCATTCCACTTTGAAATGAACTCATCTGTTTAACACTGATGGGTCACTACAATTTGAAGTGAAAATCACTATGTAATACTATTTAACACTGATGGGTCACTACAATTTGAAGTGAACATCACTATGTAATACTATTTAACACTGATGGATCACTCCAATTTGAAATGAACACCACTGTTCAACACTGATGGGTCACTCCAATTTCTGCTTCAAAAGGCGTTAACCTTGATCCCGTAGACTGGTGCATTGATACAAGAAGATCCAGATCTAGAAATCTATTACAGACCAGACAGCAAGCTGCACAACCCAAGACGCCTCAAAACTCCGACCCCAGTTGTCCAGCGCACATTTCGTGACCTACTATTCGCCGATTACTGTGCTCTTGAAGCTAACCCTGGAGCACATAAGCAATAAAGCATGGACACGTTTGCAGAATCATGTGATATTCTCGGTCTAACAATTAGTGAAAAAAGACAGAAGTAATGTACTGGCCTGCATCAGGTACAACCTACACGGAGGAGCCGACAATTGAGGTCAAGAGCACCAAACTTTAGGCAGTGGACAAATTCACATACCTCGGCAGTACACTAGTTATCACGATGTGTTCACATCCACGACAAAGTGAACAGAAAGATTACCAAGGCCAGTGCAGCTTTTGGAAGACTTCGTCCTACCGTTGGGATAGAAGAGCTACTCTTACTTACAACCATGCTGAGTGTCTACAAAGCGGTTGTTCTCACTACTCTCCTGTTTGCCTGTGAAACCTGGACAGTCTACGGCAGACATGCGCGCAAAATCCACCACTTCCATACAGCAAGCCTACGCAAGACCCCCAACATCGGATGGCAAAACAAACATCCCTGACACAGAGGTATTGGAAAGAGCGAAGCTACCCTCAATCCACACACTTCCCCAGAAATACCAATTGCGATGGGCCGGACACGTGCACAGGGTGCCTTACGACAGAATTTCAAAGCAGCTTCTCTATAGTGAGCTCACAAATGGAAAGAGAGCTGTTGGTGCACATAGAGAGAGATTCAAGATCAAAGTAACTTAGCGTCTCATCAGGATCCAATCTGTTTGTTACTAGGGTGGTGTATTCTTTACAGGAAAGGGAATGAAATGTAACCAAAGAAAACTGTTGTAAAAGGCGTAAACAGATGCAAACGACAATATTTTACAGAGAAAGAGTTAACAAAAGTGGAACACATCAGCTAAACTGTGTAAAATTTAACCCTCTGCACAATGGACGATTCTAGTCTATAAATAGTGTCGCCTGCTTCAACTATATAAACTACATTTTCTATCGATTTCTTTCCATTCAGTACCACAGTGTTCAACCACGTGTATCCTGATGAGACACTGAGTAAACCGACGTCTCATTTCGATTCAAACTGTTTGTAAAGGTAAGCACATTGCAGCAAGCTCTGTGGGTCACTTCCCGACGACTTCAGTGGTGTAACAGCTAACAACAGTGGGGAACACTGGGGCAAGGGTGCACCGTGTAAAATTTAAATATCTGCACTCTGAGTAATAATTGTCGCCTACAAATATCCTCGTGTGTTTCCATTTCTTTTTAAAAATCCACATAATTGTTAGCATAAGATATGATTAGAATAAATTGTTTGTTAGCTCATGTCACTCATTTATGTTGTGTACCTGAATGATAATACTCTGTGAAATGTGGTGGAAATCCATTCAATCTGATAGATAGTCACAATTAGACCAGTTCTCTGAAATTTGGTGAGAATGCATTAAATGGTTTTTGACGCCCCTTTTTGACACTTCTGTGAAAAGACATGTCGTTTAAAGAAATAGTTCATTTACACCTGTTTAAGCTCAAGTGACCGGAACGATTTATATACATCTGACAGAGGGTCACATGAAAATCAACATAACATTTAGTTACCGTATTAGATCAATCGTAACATTTAGTTATCGTGTTAGATCAATCGTAACATTTAGTGGAAATCAATTCAATGGCATCGGAACATATGTTATTTAAAGAAAGTGTTGGTTAAATATGTTCTCAGCTCCTATTACATTATTATGAACTGGACCTGAATGATTTATACAAATCTGATAAAACATCACCAGCGGACATTTCCTGTGAAAGTTGGTGGAAAAGAAACTGTTCATTAACATTCCTGTGACCAGAACGATTTATATAAATCGGATACGTGGTTATCTGCAGATAATTCCTATGGAATTTGTAAATAACCCAAAGGGTGGTTTAGGAGAAGATGCTCTTTAAAGCAATTGTTGACGCCGCACGCCGCACGCCGCAGGCAGCGGGACGTACGACGATGGGCGGCAGAAACAGGGCGATCCCGGTAGCTTAAATAGGCACTTTGTGTCAGGTGAGCTAAATTGTCTAACAGCATGTCTGTAGTTTATGCTAATTGATTAATGTTCTGCATATAAACGAGCCTTCTGCTCTGGATCTAAGCTGTTTGTAAATGCGTCAAAAGGTGCTTCCATCAGGTAATGGATTAAACAGCCTAAAATAAATGAGTTGCGCAATCCTTATTCTGTTGTAATAGATCCTGTGTTTTAAATAGGCTGCCGTCTGCATTGTTCATGAAAGAAATTGTAGTGTTTGCCGGGTAACAGATACGCACCGGTGACTCCGGGTATACATAAATACCCCGGGCGAAGCCCACCGCCGCCAATGTTTTCGATTGTCTCTGTTTGTTAATTTCAGATCCAGGTAAGGTTTTATTACATTTATTCTATACTGGCCATCCTGTTGTTTTGTTCACGTTTTGTTGTGTCTGTTCATCGGGTTCTGTATTTTGCTCTTTTGTCGGATATTTCACAAGTCATTAGTCTAAAATAATATTGTTGGGTTGTTTCTTTCTTAAGCACAGTAGAACATTTCTGAAGCGATTCAATTTTCAATTTTTATAATGTAAACGTTTCGAAGGAAATGTTTGCTTTGACAAAAACTGTAGAGAATCGGATACATATCATGTCAAAAGCAAACAGCACATACCCTCATTAGACTGCTTCTAGAGGATCCGTCTAATCTGGGTCTAATCTATTTGCAATAGCGTGAAAATATGTTGATATGAGGGAATGGGTTAAACTACCACCTTAGGCATCGTTGTATTATGGACAGGGCGTGCATATTTTAGACATTATTTCGATAATAATTCCTTTATTTCTTCACGAAATACATTTGACGTCGATTTAGTATCTATACTCGAAGAGACGCATTTAATAATTTTCCCCATACTAACGCCTTTTAATGCCTTTTCAAAACAGAGTAGACCCAGATCAGACGGCTCCTGAATAAGTCACCTGACCAGGATCTGCTATGTTTCCTTGTGAAAATATAGATCTGATCGTAAGCCAAGAAGTATTACAAAAATTAAATCAATGCATATTCATGAAGCGATAAATTCATGTACATTAGGGAATGGGTTAAAGAGTGACCACAATACATGGTTGGTCAATAAATGGCATCATGAACGTTTCGTTTAACCGTTAGCCTGCTATGGGCGGATGAGTGAATACCTATGCAAACAGTTTGGATCCAGATGAGACGCCGAGTAACTCGGCGTCTCATCAGGATCCAAACTGTTTGATACTTTGATTGTATTTTAGTAGACAAATTGAGTATAGCTGGAATTTTGAAAATGTAGTAGGTGAAAAATTATGTAAAAATATTTTCACAGCAGGCTAAAGGTTAAAACCTTTCCAAATAGAGTAGACTCAGACCTACAGGAGTCGTTTGATAAGGATCTACTCTATTTGCTAATGAAATAATATACATCTGATTTGGCCGGACCAGAATTTACTCCTTTACCTCATAGGTATTGTGTTGCAAACATGGTAGACTTAGACGAATAATGTAGGAGCTGTCTGAACACTGTCTGTCCGGTTTGCTTATGTAATAGTATAGACCTGATTCTACAATTTCTGCAATGGTCAAATAGTCCCTTCTCTATAACAGTCATAAGCACAGCTAATTGATATCCATTGCGTCTAATCTGGGTCTAACCTGTTTACAAAGCGTAAAACTGCGTATTTATGGATGAAGAGGTCGACTCTATATGGACTAATGTAAGACATTTAAAAACAGTTTGGAACCAGATGAGACGTTATGTTAAACACGCCGAGTAACTCGAACTTCTGTTATCTCGGAGTAATTTGTATGGCCTCTTGAAGTTCAACTGTACATGTATGCACATTTATCTACCGAAGAAATCAATAGACCATTTTAACCCTCTGTCTCATACGGACACACTTCACGCATTTACAAACAGACTATATATCCAGATCAGATGGCTCCTGTAAAGGTCGTCTGATCAGGGTCTGCATTGTTTGTTTATAAATAAGACTGATTCTATAGTTTCTGCCATTGTAAAGCGTGTTACCTAATATCGTCATTATAAAATTTCAGCTAATTAATGTGCATGCGAACATGAATACCTGAATGAATATTAATGAGGTCATTTGGTTATAATGCATATTTTCTCGTAGGCCTGATTCGTTCCTTTAAACGGAGAGCAGCAATGAAGCCCATCATGCTCTTAGTCCTCGTACTGGTGACATTGGTTTCCCAGTCTCAAACACAGTATTCGAGAAAAGGAAAAGCCAATGGTCACTCGAGAAAGGAGGATGGCGATAACAAATTTCCTAGCTTAAAGGAAGTAAAGGAGACAATGGACGATATGATAAAAAAGCTTGGAAGCATTGTTGACAGGATACCAAACGTAAGACTCAATTTCACTACTATAATACTGAGATCTAATTAAAAGGCGTGTATTTCTAACACTAAAATCATCATTACTCCGACAAACCAGATGATGTGTGGCCACAATTCAGAATTATAACATAAGTATAAGTGCTATTCTTGAAAAATATAACATTTTCTCTCATATAAACGCCTTTACACGCCGCCTTAGCAAACAGAGTAGACCAAGATCAGGCGGCTCCTGTAGGGGTTGTCTGCTCAAGGTCTTCTCCTATTGCATATAATGATATCATAGATCGGAGTCTACAGTTTCTAGCAATACCAACATATTCTAGGCAAATATGCCGTTATAAAATATCAGCTAATAAATATTCATGATGACTTTATTTCTTACATGAATATTCACCAGAGGTACAGGATGTTTCAACTTAGCAGACACTGTAGAGTAAGATCCATATACATCCATCAGCAAACAAAGCAGACTGATCAGACCACTCGTACCGTAGCCGTCTGGTCTAGGTCTACTCTGTTTGCAAAGGCATTATTGACGTCTCAATGATGAGATAATGTACGTATTCTGCGATCTACAGTAAAACCCAGCTAATACGACCACCAAAAACAGGTACAATTCTGGGAGCTAAATGCAGGTGGTAGCTTAATGAAGGACAAAAGTAATGTAGAAAGCTCATAGAGGAGCTTTCTGCATTCCTTTTATCCTGCATTAAGCAACCACCTGCTTATAAAGACACCCATGTTTATTCATTACGTGGCCGCATTAGAGGGGTTCTACTGTATATGTACTCATACATATATATCCTTCATGTTTAGCCTGCAGCGAAAGTTTATAAATAAAGAAAATGTCTCAAGCAGTTCTTTAAAACAAACGATTAGAATGTCAAACAAATTGGCCTTCATGAGACCTAGAACCCTTATGAGACGACCCGTGTTTATCTGTGTCTTATACGGGTTCAAACTGATTGTACAGAAAATCTCAGATCCGATTGCAGTAAAGTATATGTTTATTACAACTGTATCTTTAAATAATAAACCCTGTCAGCAATGAACTTTAGTGTTTGTCCCTTATTTGAACCATTTTGTAATTGTCCACTAACTGCCCCCTAATTGCCCCATTAGACCCAATGTTCCTTTTCTGTTTCCCGATATGTTTTATTTCTTTACATGTTAACCCTTTTCATTTTGAATATTCAATTGTGAATGCATTAATTATAAATAGTAATTGTGAATAATTCTACATGCCGACTGAATGATGTCACTGAATTATAATGGCAAATAGTGTGGGTCTATAGTATACACTATACAGCTCCTCTATTGTCACATGCATCTATTCGCGCTAATAACACGACTATAGGTGTACGCATTCGCAACATATATATTAGAGCAGCTCCTGATCAGACAGCTCCTGAATGATGGTATGAAGCTAGATAATTCGACATAACAAGATCCAAACTGTTCGCATTCCCTGATGCTGTACCATTTACTGACTGAGTAAAATCAGATTCAAACACCTGCAGACGAAGATTACTTAGCGTTACTTTATGAATATAATTAGTGTTACTATAGAGATTACATAGTGCTACTATAAATTTTACCTAAACTGACGTGACTTGTTTTTTGTAAATATACTTGATCCAGATCGGACGCCACGTGACTCGGTATCAGACCAGGGTCAAAGTTGTCTGAAGCTAGGTTACCACACTTAAAAATAAGGGGCAACATATGAAGCGGACAAGAGTACAATCAGACGGTATATATAAGAACAAGACAGCAAACCTCTCTTAACCGGAATTACAAATTAGTATAAATATCGGTCTCGGAGGCTGGTGGCAGCTTAATGCAGGATGAAAGCCATACAGAAAGCTCATAGAGGAGCCATCTGCCTAAAAGTATGTAAATTCTTCTCTACTATAATTCCGGTTTAGAGTTTACTGTATTTATATAAGCGTATAAACCATGCTGAAGAAATGTCTGAATGCGAAAGCATGTACGGTGTTGGTTAGATTGAACAGTACAGATGATCAACAGAAATCATCTTAGAATATTTTGGAGTGAAATTATTAAAAACAAATTGCGTTATTTGTCCTTGACTATGGGCAATTTGATGCACGAGTCAGTGCAAGATAGGTACAAAAAGAGTGTAGCTTAAAGACCAATCACAACTTGAATAATTTTAGCTTTGTTTAAATACATACAATATATCCCATTTGAAGTGACCACTAAAACAGGAACAGTGAAGCCTTATGACAGTTTACACTTCAGGATAGAAATGCGGAAAGATCGCATAAATTACTAATGTTATGCTGCTCTAGAGGGATTTTATTGTAGTGTAAATAAACATTGATTTGATGTCATATAAGTTCAATGAACTATGTTCAATAACAAACCGATACTTTTTTTATATTATCATCTCACAATGAAGAAAATATTCCAAAATAGGGAATTAATATATTACATAAATACTTAAACACCATGATATCTCCAGAGCAGTTTAAGTATTTATGTATTATTATCTGTCAATGTGGGAAAGTTTTTAGAAAAAAGCATCATGGATTAAGAATAAACTGGACAAAGAGAGGCTGTCTGTCTCGTAAGAAGAATCAGCAACGCACAGGTTTACCTGGTGAGACGAGCGAGATAGCTGGTCAGGTTGACCACAACAGCACTAGTGATCGTCAACCTCCTGTTTGTTCACCGTCAGGAAGCCAATCCGCAACTTTTTAACAAGGTTGTATATTACACAGAGTACATGCCCAGAGGAGCTGGCTGATCGTGTAGCCCAGACATAACAGTAGTCAGTGTTTTGTGTACAGTGTAATCAGTGTGAAACGTTACAGACTTATAAGACAGTGTCGATGACCTACCGGCTGGCCCAGCTGTATACTCTTTGCAACTCACAAAGGAGCTTGTGTCCTGTATCGCAATGAGCCTAACGTGGCTCAGGCCCAGAGCGACAAGCAGTAGTCAGCGTACAAGACATGCAAGAGATTATAATTGTGTTTCTTAAGTGCGGTTTGTCATCGTTGTAAAATAACAACTTCATAACTAAACCTTTAGAATTGGAACTATATTATAGCTCTTTGTGGAAATCATATTCTGGAAAGGTCAACAGTCAAGGTCAACTAGTCTGGATCAAGGATTGAAAAGCGTCATTTCTGGAAACAAACGTTTGCAAAGTGAATAATAAAGTTTGTAGATGAACTCTTAATGTAGAAATATAAAGATCTTTTGAGCAAATCTTTTCCTTGTTTCAGGACAATGACGAAGACGCAGAGGGGCAGTTAGGCGATGCGGCGGAGGCGAAACGTGTAAGTAGTCGGTGTTACAGGCAGGCGTTGTAACTGTTATATAAAACCTTACAACTTATAAAGCAGCGTCGATGACATCACGGCTTGTTCATTTCTACAGTGTTGGCAAACTCAATAAGGCGTTGTGTCTCGTATTGCGATTTCAAAATAGGTATGAGTCCAATAGGACTCGAGCCATGTGCAGCAAATAGCACAGGGATTCTAATACCGGTACAACTCGGTCTTCGCAAAAAGGTATTTCAAACTCATCCGAGAATAACAGAAATGACTGTCTCCAGCGACTATGAATAAACATGAATAGCTTAAAAACACTAAACTGCCTAATGTATAGCTCGAACAATTTGACCAGGACCCTCACCTTTATGCAGAATACATAATGAGAGAGATGACGCTGTATAAATAAAACTCCGCCGGTAAATCGTGAAGTCTATTCTCGCTGAAATAAACCCATGCATATGTACACCAAACAATCACGAGTGTGTCCATGCTAAGTTGCTTACCGGGACAGGTGCAGAGGATAAACCCGTGCAATGTTACGATTTTTTATTTATGCAAATAAGGTAGGTCAGGGTCCAGGTCAAATTGTTCGAGCTATAGCATGGACGTAATGCAGTGACAAGTATGAATCAAAACTGTTTGCCAGTGTCTTCAATAATTTACAAATAAACACGTTTACCGTCGCTTAATTAACAAATAAACGCATATGTTCAATTATGACATTTGTTAAAGAAATAATGAATGCTATATTTTCTACTAAACCTTTTTGTATGACTTCTAGAGTAATTGAATATTGTTTCAAACTTCAGGAGGAATCTAACAATGGACAATCTGCAGAGGTGAGAATCGAAAAAACACTCTATATAAATACAAAAACAGCGTTATATGAAAATAGATAAAAGGTGACTTCAGATATATGCAAACAGATAAAAGGTGGCTCTGAGAACGAATATTTCGGAAAAAAATAAATGTTCACTATTCATATAGGCCTACTCTGTTTACAATGGCGTAAAAATACGTATTTATTGAGTAAAGAGTTGAAGCAAGCTATAAGAATTGGACAATGTACAATGTACTACTAATCATTGTTCGCTAAGTGCTTGGTATACTAATAAGTACAGAACTACAGTGTCCCTGATAATACACATAGACTGGTTTATAGACTGGTTTAGGTCCCTGATAATACACATAGACTGGTTTATAGACTGGTTTAGATCCCTGATAATACACATAGACTGGTTTATAGACTGGTTTAGGTCCCTGATAATACACATAGACTGGTTTATAGACTGGTTTAGGTCCCTGATAATACACATAGACTGGTTTATAGACTGGTTTAGATCCCTGATAATACACATATACTGGTTTAGATCCCTGATAATACAATAGACTGGTTTAGCTTCCTGATAATACACATAGACTGGTTTAACTCCCTGATAATACACATAGACTGGTTTAGGTCCCTGATGATACACATACACTGGTTTAGGTCTATTCTATTTACTCAGACCATGGACTCAGTAAAGAACTACAGTGCCCCTGATAATACCATAGACATATAAATATAGGTCTCTGATAACACACATAGACTGGTTTAGGTCTATTCTATTTACTCAGACCATGAACTCCTTACTTTTGCAAAGGACGATGACTACCTTACGATTGATTGACCCATTGCCTTCTGAATATTCATGTTAGTAATACTGACACATGAATGTGTATTGGCTGAACATGTATATGCCATATTCCTGGCGATTCGTGTTCCTTAAAGTTTAAATTTTATTATGTGTATGACAGTTGTGAAGTCTAAGTCTTTTTAGTTGCAAAGTAATATTTTAAAACATTTATTCATCTTGAAATAATACATTTTCAGATGAAAATCATCAAAAGTGTAAATTTTACTTGCTAAACAGATCTAGTCGACTGCTACGAAATTTTGACCTACTCCTATTGATTCGTGCGCTCTATTTGGTCAGTATTAAAACAGCATTTCCGGGCAAGAAATTTCATGTTGCGGGATTTTTTTGCGGGACTAAATTCGTTCCGATAGAAATTCGTAACAATGATTATTTTGAAATTTATGATTATTCAGCGCATTTGAAGAAAACAAAATAAGACCATTGCTGGCGAAATGGCGTTTACCAAAATGGTGGACAAATAGCATCCAATTTAATGTTTTGATAGATGGTCCCATAAAGGTCCATGAAAGGGTCTGCAGAAAGGTTCATATATTAACGAGCCCTTTTCATAGAGGCTATTGACAAAAACTAGGTCACGGAAATAAACTCTGTGTTGAGAAAACTACGTGATTACACAATGCACGAATCCATAGGAATTTTCCATAATATAAATATGACAGTGTAGAATCAGACCTTTATGAGTTCATAAGCAAATAACAGAAACTGGCTACAGTCTGCTCCGTTTGCAAAGGCTTGAAAAATATGTGTATGAGGTAAGGATTAAAACTATGTGTACGAGGTAAGGATTAAAACTACGTGTATGAGGTAAGGATTAAAACTATGTGTATGAGGTAAGGATTAAAACTATGTGTACGAGGTAAGGATTAAAACTATGTATATGAGGTAAGGATTAAAACTATGTGTATGAGGTAAGGATTAAAACTATGTGTATGGGGTAAGGATTAAAACTATGTGTATGAGGTAAGGATTAAAACTGACACAGTATTTAAGGATGTCGACAAAAGATCACAGACGACGCGAACTTTATTATGCTCGACAATACACGATGTGCATTAGGTTCCCACCATTTTGCAATGACATAATAGATTAGCTAATAATAAAACAGAATAAATGATTGACAATCAAGCACAGCATGCTTTTTATTTGAATACTTGAATTTTACACTTTCAGACAACAGGCACAGCATCCGAAATAGCACAGCGTTTGGTAGAACTTGCGAAACTCCTTGGAATTTGATGTCACTCGTTGACGCCCCCCCCCACCCCCGGAGAACGGAAATCATCGAACGAATACGGACTCTGACGATATAAGACGAACTCTTTCACTTTCATTGCTTACTGTCAAAACGTGTCAGTATCAATGACTTTCTCCGTTTTATTTTAAATAAATTTAAAAAAGGGCAACTATATACCATGTTATTGCCACTGTGTTCCGGTACATTTGAAAGTGTCAAACAAACTTTGGTGAAACCCTCCCAGTTGACCTATTTTGTGATAAGAAACAAAGTCAACCGTTTAGTGTACACATGATGTCACAACCCTTGTAACACTGTTGAAATGAGCATTACTCGATGTCGCACACCTTGTAACACTGTTGAAATGAACATTACTCGATGGCACAACCCTTGTAACACTGTTGAAATGAACATTTCATGTATATTGACCCTTAACCTTATGATAAAGAAAGTATGCAGTAGTAAAATTTTATAGAGGCATATTAGAACTGGATGTTTAACCTTGGCAGAAACTGTAGATTCAGATCTATATAAATCTATCAGCAAGCATACCAGACTCTGATCAGACGATCCCTACCAGGGGTCTGATCTAGGTCTACTCGATTTGCTTTATTAGTTGTGTCCTAAATGGCGTCTCTAAAAGATAAACGGTTAAAGTCTGGACAGGAGCCAAAAGCGTATCCCTATGAGATAATGGACTAAGCACAACACATTGCCGAATAGAACCAATTCAGCTGTACTTATACTGCCATCTGGTTTATATACACTCATACATATACATTTTGTACATGTATATCCTTAACTTTTAGCCTGCTGAGCAAATTATTTTTACAGAATTGTTCACCTACTACATTTCCAAAATTCAAGCTATAATCAACGTGTCTACCAAAATGAAATCAGGGTGTCAAACAGTTCGGATCCTGATGAGACATCGAGTTATTCGGCGTCTCATCTGAATCCAAACTGTTTGCATAGATTTCACTCATCCGCCAATAACAGGCTAAAGGTTAATGTTAAGCCTGCAGCAATATTTTGGTAATAAAGAAAATGTCCTCAGTAGTTTTTAAATTTATTTATATTTCAGTTCTTTTCAAATACATGATTAGAATGTCACATAATTAACCTTAATGAGACTAGTGGGTATCTAATGGACCCTTACGAGACGTCTCGAGGTGCTGTGCTCCTCTGGATCAAAACTGATTGTACAGAAAATCACAGATCCGCTCGCAGCAAGCTAAATGTTTAATACAACTGTATCTTTAAATAATAAACTCTGTCAGCATTGATCTTTAGTGTTTGTCCTTTTTTGGCCCATATTTGTACTTAGTCTTTAATTGCCCCCTAATTGTTCCCTAAACACAATGTTCCTGTTTCTGTTTCCCGACACTTTTACTCCTTTTATTTTAACCCTTCTCATTCTAAATGTTCAATTGTGAATTCATCCACTCTGAATACTTATTAGATTAATCATTTTTACATGTAGATCAAATGGTGTCACTGAATTATAATAGCAATAGAACATACCCATATGAGACAGCTCTTCTAGAGTACAGACCCATATGAGACAGTTTCTCTAGAGTACAGACCCGCATGACACAGCTCCTCTAGAGTACAGGCCCGTATGAGACAGCTCCGCTAGAGTACAGACCCATATGAGACAGTTCCTCTTGAGTACAGACCCATATGAGACGGCTCCTCTAGAGTACAGACCCGTATGAGACCGTTCCTCTAGAGTACAGACCCGTATGAGACAGTTCCTCTATAGTACAGACCCATATGACCCAAATGAGACAGCCTCTCTAGAGTACAGACCCATATGAGACAGTTCCTCTAGAGTACAGACTCATATGAGACAGCTCATCTAGAGTACAGACCCGAATGAGACAGTTCCTCTAGAGTACAGACCCATATGAGACAGCTCCTCTAGAGTACAGACTCATATGAAACAGCTCCTCTAGAGTACAGACCCGTATGAGACAGTTCCTCTAGAGTACAGACCCATATGAGACATCTCCTCTAGATGGGTTGTCTCATATGTGTCTACACTAGTTTCACGTGCAAATATGTACGCTAATAACAAGAGAATGGTTAATGCCGACTTTGTAAGAACTCGCAACATATAGATTGGAGCTGATCCAGATCTGATAGCTCCTGAGTGAGAGTATGAATCCAAATAAAGATGATCTGACTCTACATCATGTAGTGATAGAATAAAATCATATCAAAATACTTGTAGACGAAGATTACTTAGCATAGAGATCACTTAGTGTTACTGTGGAGATTTTACCTTAATCTACATAAATTGTCTTTTGTAAACAGACTTTAATCCAGATCGGACGCCACGTGACTCGGTATCCGATCAGGGTCAACGTTGTTTGAAGCTAGGTTAACAGCTCTTATAATAAGGAACAGTAGTTCAGAACAAGATAAATAAGGGACATCAGCTCAGAACAAGATAAATAAGGGACATCAGCTCAGAGCAAGATAGGACAGCTACAGCAGAGGTCCAGATAAGATGCGTAAATTAAAACATTTTCAAGAATAATTTCTTTATTTCTCCATCAAACCCTGTGGTGTGAACACTCTTTAGAATCTTCGAGACGATTCTAGAGAGAAGTCACAACATAGACTTTGGTGGAGAATTTTTAGAATTTGAGTACGCCCATTTTAAAGAGTAACTTCTTTATTTCTCCCTCGCACCCTGTAAGACGATTCGACAGATGAATATTTTACGCCAAAAAATACTGTAGAATCAGTTCTATATAATGCCATAAGCAAACAGACCAGAACTATTGTTCATCCACTAGCATATCATTGGTCCCAAATAAAATGGTTCTATTGTTCATGTCCAAATGTGTATCATCGGTCGCAATAAACTGCTTCTATTGTCCATGCCCAAATGTGTATCATTGGTCGCAATGGACTGGTTCTACTGTTCATACCCAAATGTGTATCATTGGTCGCTATAAACTGGTTCTATTGTTCATACCCACATGTGTATCATTGGTCGCAATGGACTGGTTCTACTATTCATACCCACATGCATAGCACTGGTCGCAACAGACAGTCATATGAAGTTGGCAGTGCATTGTGGGTTGGGGTTGGACATTCATTTATATACCTTAGCGTGCCAATACACAAAAGGGAACGAAACTACAGCCAGCAGTGAGTTCAACATTCGTTTCGTATAGTGCAAACACACAAATAGTATCGAATGCATAACCGGCAGTGGGTCGAACATTCTGATGCATGAATACACTGCTGGTAACGAACACACAGTCAGCAGTGAGTTGAACATTCGCTATATGCGTACCCACAACTGAAACGCAAATTTCAAACTGGCAATTCTAACTGGCGAAGGGTTGAACATTCAAAAACATTATCACATGGTAATGCGAATACACAGCCAGCAGTGAATTTCAGTTGTTGGTTGGAATTTGTCGAAGGTTGGACTCATTGCTGGCTATGCATTCACGGCTGACGTTGTATTTATATTAAAATGTGATCTTGTGTTTGAATGTTCAACTCCCTGCCAGTTACACATTAGGTTTGTAGTTGCGGGATCGCTTTAACGAATGGTCAACTCACTTCTGGCTGTGTATTCGAAGCTAGCAATGTATTCGCTTGAATACATGATCGGGTGTTTGAATGTTCAACTCACTGCAAGTTAGACATTCGCGTTTCAGTTGTGGATTCGCAATTGTCGAAAGTTGAACTCACTTCTGGCCGTGTATTCGCGGTTGGCAATGTATTCGAATGAACATGTTTGAATGTCCAACTCACTACCAGTTAGACATTCGATTTCAGTTGTCGGTTCGCATTTAAGGAATGTTCAACTAACTTCTGACTGTGTATTCGAGTCTAGCAGTGTATTCGCTTGAATTCATGATCAGGTGTTTGAATGTCCAACTCACTGCTAGTCAGGCATTCGTTTTCAGTTAAACGGATGTCCAACTCATTTCTGGCTGGGTATCTCTGCTGACAGTGTATTCACATTCTAATGTAATCATGTACGTATCTGCATGTTCAACCCACTTCCAGTTATGCATTGTCTTCAAATTGTGCGTACACTCGGTCGAATGTTGAACTCACTGCTGGCTGTGGGTTCGTTATAATTTGGGTATTCGCACCCAAAGTTATAGAAATTAATGTTAAACTCACTCACTGCCAACTTCACATAGCTGCAACAACTGTGTCTGCTGTCCATACCCACACGTGTATCATTAAACGTTAGCCCATTTGTTGTGTAGGATTGATTACTAGTGTTAGGGGAAATACCCAAAACTTTTACCCGATCATCGGCACATGCTCGCAATTAACTGCTAACATATTGCCTTATTTGAGTTTGGGTAAAGGCCAACTGTGAGTTGTAGGTTTGCAATCAATGTATATCCAGACCAATATCAGAACATGACATTTGATACTGTTTTTAATCTTAGGTACAAAACGATTCCGTTCAGTTAAAACAATGTGACAAAATATGTGTACATAAAACCCTATTATATCAGATATGTGGGCTAACAAACTGTACGGCCTCCGTAATGAGGTGTATAAATCGTCGACGATGGCCTTTCCTTCATCGATCATCACGTAGGAACCTTCACAACGTGATCACTGAGTTACGTGATTATTGCGCACGTCACTAGTGACGTCACAATAATCAAGTAAGCGATCACGTTGTGAAGGTGATCACTAGTGCAGACAGTCTGTATCCTGATGAGACGCCGAGTAACTCGAGATCTCATTAGGATCCAAAATGTTTGACACCCTGGTTATATTTTGTTTGTAACACTGAGTATGGCCTAATACAGTAAAACCCCGCTAATGCGACAAACTAAAAGAACTATAATTATGGGTGCTAGATGCAGGTGGCAGTTTAATGCAGGACAAAAGTAATGCAGAAAGCTCCCAGAGGGAGCTTTCTGCATTACTTTTGTCCTGCATTAAGCAACCACCTGCTTATAAAGACATCCATGTGTATTCATTAACTGGTCGCATTAGAGGGGCTCTACTACTGTATTCATTTGCTCAGCATGTTGACGGTTAAGTGTGGTCCTAATGTCTGTTCACATCAACTTTATTCATTTACCCGTTACCTGTTGCAATATGTATAGCTGCTCAAACGCTATTATAGAGTAGTTTTACGAACTTTCTATGTTTGTTTTTAACTTTTGAGAAACTACTTACCGAGTTTCAAACAGGTTAGATCCTGATTAGACACCGAGTTACTGGTCGTGCCATCTGGATCCAAACTGTTCCTTAAATGTTAGACAAGTGCCGTGCTTAGCGGGAGGGGGGTTATTATACCATAACCATATAAACTAGCCGTTAGATATCTGAGACAAAATATCTGCATGACAAAACTATAAACTGTTTTCAGATGCCTACAAACAGCGAGCATTTCAACGAGTTTCGAAATTAATACATACTTATTATCAAACCTTAAATGAAATGCAAATTAGTTGCGTAGATCCAAGTTGCAATTTCTCAATAATGAATCGGATGTATATTTTTAAGTTTTAGCTTGCTGGGCAAACTTTTAGAAATTGTCATCGACGTTAGTTGTTACATCTGAATTATCTTGTAATTCTTTTCAACACCACGGTCTTATCTGGGTATCAAACAGTTTGGACACTTGTGAGACACCGAAATACTCGACGTCTCATGTGGATCCAAACTGTTTGCATAGGTAATCACTCATCCGCCCACAACAGGCTAAACATTGCAAAAGTCCTTTGCTCCATGCGCTTTGAAACGTAACGACTTAATTATTTTCTCCATCGACACACTTTTCACATCTTTGCGAACAGAGACGGCGCCTGTTTGTTTATTCCATACTATAGATCAGATTCAACAGTTTCTTAAACAATGCTCCTGTTCATAATGTAATGATAAAGCTCAGCTATTTAATATTTATTCAATTATTAATTATTTCATGAATTTCATTTTTTTATTTTTAAGTAAGTCTACAATAAGGAAAACTATCTCCGATGATTTAACCCTTTCCCCTCGTATAAACGCATTTGCACGCCTTTTGCAAATAGAGTAGACCCAGATCAGGCGGTTCCTATAGGATCCGTCTGATCAGGATCTGCTCTGTTTGCTTATGATATAATATAAGTCTGGGTGTACAGTTACTTAAACAATCCTCTCGACCATGTGTCATTATAAAGCTTAGATAGTTAATGCTTATTCCATTATTAAGTCTTTCATGAATATGAGATAATGGGTAAATTTTACGATTTAAGTGGGTCTCAATTAAGCAAAGTCATCAAAAAGGAATAATAATTGCGATGTTTTAACCATTTCCCTCAAATTTAGAAACGTCTTTTTATGCATGTATTTGCAAACAAAGAAGACCTAGATCAGACGGCTCCTGCAACAGCAATCTGATCAGGATCTGCTCTGATTACTTATATAATATAGATCTAATTCTACAATTTCTGTCTTAGCCAAAATGTCGCGTGTTCATATGCTATTAGTACATTATACTAATATATACATGTAGTCATGATGTCATTATTTCTTACATGAAGATGAAACTATGAGAGAGTTAAGCAGACACATGTACATTAAACATTCCACACCTCTCTCAAACGACCACTTATAGATTAGGTATACAGTATAACACAATAGTCTTGATGAGCAGGTGATTGCTTAATGCAGGGTAACAGTGGTACAGAAACCTCTTAAAGCAGCTTTCTGAATCACCTTTGTCCTGCTTTAACGTGCCACCTGTTTTAGAAATCCAGCCTTCTTTTTAATGGCCGCTTAAGACAGATTATATTGTATGTCTTAAAAAACCCTCTGCCTTAAAGACCAACACTGTTACATTATTTATCAGTCATTTGATCCTTTCCCTCATGAAGATTTATACAAAAAGTCGTGACGTCATCTATTTAATAAACTTTTATGATGGCTAATGGACAAAGGAATGGTTTACAACTGCATAAACTGTAGCATCAGACATATATCATTTGATAAGCAAACAAAACAATCGTTGACCCTTTCCTTCCTATATACGCTGTTTCATACCTATGTAAACACGGTAAACCAAGATCAGATGACTTCTGTATCCAGGTCTATAACTATCAAATGTCTGATCAGGGTTTGTTCTTTTTGCTTATGAAATTATGTTAGATCTGCATTACAGTTCGTACCAATACAACGATAGTCTATGTACATATGCCACTCCAAAAGTTCAGCTAATAATTGATTATTATGTATTCATTCCTTACATGAATATTCAAAATATAAAGAATTAAGACAGGTCTTATCGTATTCACCGTTTAGTTGACACTTTAGAGATGTCAGTTGTAAACACATTAGATTCCGGTTGAACTTGGTCTTCAATGTTTGCTTAAGCTCGTTGATAATGGATGGATAAGGATACGCGGATTGAGTGATGGTCGTAATAGAACGAAGAGTAACGGAAACTGCCGAAATAAGACGTAAACTAAAACAGTCACTTACCGACTTCTGTCGAGTAGTCCCACCAACCAGATTTACATACTAAATACTGCAGATCACCCTCTGATGTGACCCCTGTATCCACCATGGACTGACCTTCCTGAACCTGTCAACAATAAAATATATTAACCCTTTACTCATTATAGATATGGTTCTACAGTTTCTGTCTATGATCTGTTCTGTTTGTTTATGATACATTTTATATATATGGTTATATACTCTGTTTGTTTATGATACATTATAGATATGGTTATATGCTCTGTTTGTTTATGATACATGATAGATATGGTTATATGCCCTGTTTGTTTATGATACATTATAGATATGGTTATATGCTCTGTTTGTTTGATACATTATATATATGGTTATATGTTCTGTTTGTTTATGATACATTATAGATATGGTTATATGTTCTGTTTGTTTATGATACATTATAGATATGGTTATATGTTCTGTTTGTTTATGATACATTATAGATATGGTTATACAGTTTCTGTCATGACCAAATATTCTCGTGTTCATTTACCATTATAAAACTTAATCTAATTAATATCCATGATGTCATTATTTCTTACATGCATATTCATGGAGTAAAGGGTTAAAAAAGAGAAAACCGAAAAACACGAACAATCTGCAAAATCTGACGTGCATTATACAACAATAAGAGAGCCATGTTGACCTTGTATTGAATATTGGTCAAATTATTGTTAAAATATAGCAAAATGTTAACCGTCCAGCAGTAATATTCTTGATGAATTACACTAATAGGTTCGCAATGGTTTGTGTTTTGTGTTTATTATTAACGCCCATTTCTTCTTGCTATGGGCTAATTAGATCACCATGAACTATTCCTACAAATTATATTGAAATCTGGTAAGTGGTTTGAGAGACAAATATGTTGCTAAATATCTCTATGGCAATATTGGGAAATTTACTAATTTAGTCATGGCAATTACTTTTGCAGCCAGTGTCCTTTAAAAAGGACATAGGCAAAGCAAACAGTGTAGAGCAAATCAGAGTACTCAGGGAGGATTCCTCTGATCAGGGCCTGCCTGCACTGTTTGTTGAACATAACGAAGTCCATGACTTATACCAGCAAATACGTTGTTTGTTGTGACCACTCAACATGGAAAATGGGTGGAGCCCAAAATAAGATCTCGACGAGTTTTTCTTTAATAATATGGGCATAAAGGAACATTCCTACCAACATCTTTTGATATCCGTCCAGTGATTTTAGCGGACAATACTTTTGAAATGTTCACAATAACCATATAATTTATGGAAAACCAGCCGTGCTCTTCATTGTTTAATTCTTAAGCTGAATTCAGGCTGCATGGAAACATAATTTAGGTCGAAGTTAGCAACGGGATAACGGTTATGGTAGCGTGATAACGGTTAAAGCAGCAGGACAATGGTAAATATAGCGGGATAAAGGTTAAAGCAGCAGGGCAATGGTAAATGTAGCGGGATAACGGTTATGGTACCGTGATAACGGTTAAAGCAGCAGGACAATGGTAAATGTAGCGGGATAAAGGTTAAGGTATTAGGTAACGGCTAAAGTAGCAGACTAAGGATTAATATAGGGTTAAGGGTAACGGTATAAGGTTAAGGTATCGGAATACGGGTTAAGGTAGCGAGATAGGGGTTAAAATAACATTTTTGTAGAATATCAAGATCTGCCAAATGTTTCCAGGGGAGATTGTCACAACATATCAAAAAAAAGATACCCCCGCCCCTGGCGGACCATGTTTTTAAATAAATCACAATGGTTTAAAACCTTGATAGAGGGTCACCTAATGAATATTCTTAGAGATTTATATTGAAATCTGTCCAATATTCTCGGATAACAAGATATGTTAATATTTCACTACAACAATGTAAGGGAAATAACTCTATACATGTTTATAATGGATCACAATGACTTGAACAAGTTTAGTAGAGAATTACCTAAGGAATGTTCTAGCAAAAATATATTGAAATCTGCCCATTGATTTCAATGTTAACACAATAATTCCAGTATTTTCTACATCCAGCTCGTACAAATCAGATTATAGAACTAACTCATTTGTCATATTGGCTGTCAAGTGCAACATAGCTGGTTAATAACTATCCTCTGCACACTGTCTGATTTATGATTGTCATGTGCATCACATCTGGTTTATGATTGTAATGAGCATCACATCTTGTGTAGGATTGTAATGAGCATTCACATCTGGTGAAGGATTGTAATGAGCATCGCATCTTGTGTAGGATTGTAATGAGCATTCACATCTGGTGAAGGATTGTAATGAGCATCACATCTGGTGCAGGATTGTAATGAGCATCACATCTTGTGTAGGATTGTAATGAGCATTCACATCTGGTGAAGGATTGTAATGAGCATCACATCTGGTGTAGGACTGTAATGAGTATCCTGCATATCTGGTTTATGTCTCGTCTGTTAATCATATCTGATTAATAACTATCCTATGTATCGTATGTGGTTTATGATTGTCATGGACATCACATCTGTTTATGACTGTCCTGTGCATCATATCTGGTTAATGACTGTCCTGTGTATCATATCTGGTTAATGACTGTGTATCATATCTGGTTTATGACTGTCCTGTGTATCATATCTGGTTTATGACTGTCCTGTGTATCATATCTGGTTTATTACTGTCCTGTGTCAAGTGAATCACATCTGGTTTAGGATTGTCCTGTGTATCATATCTGCGTTATGACTTCCCTATGTTCATTGTATCATATCTGAGCTATGGCTGTCTGGTGTATCACTTTTGGTGTATGACTGGTATCAGATCTGGTTCATGACTGTCCAGTGTATCATATCTGGGCTATGACTGTCCCGTTTATATCTTGTTTTATGCATGCTCTGTGTAACTGGTATGTATACGCGTGCCTTGTGGACTTACCTGATCTATGCTGACTGCCGTCCATGCTGCCATGTACCCAGTGACGACGATGACAATACAAAGGAGGTATTTAAGTAGGTCTTTATCCCTGACATGAACTCTGTGGGCTTTACGAGACTGGAAATCAGCTAACAGCCTGAAGAAGAAGCCTTATAATTATTGAGAGAAAGTCACGTGATTACCATAACCCTTTACCAGATGAATAATCATGTCAGAAATGATGGTGTGAAGAATACATATTGGCTAAAATTGATAACGGTATATAAACACATGGTGATTTGAAATGACAGGAACTGTAGAAACAGATATATTATATAGTTACACTATCATTCCATACGCAAATAAAGCAGATCCTGATCAGACGGCTCCTACAGCAGTTGTCTGATCTGGGTTTTCTCTGTTTGCAAAGGCGTCAAAATGCGTCTGTCTACACCGGGTAACGGGCTAACCAATACATAGCATTGAGAATAAGTCACATGATTAACTACCTGAAGACGTCACATGAGGAAATAATTATAATGCTTAACAAACAATTCGAATTATAAACAAGAGGGCCAGAATGGCCCTGATATCGCTCACCAGACAATCAGAGGAGAAGATTTTCAAAGTTTTCACTATATGTTTCTATTGAAAACTGGACACCCCTGGGGCATGGCCAATTTTAACCCCATGGACATAAAAAAAATAAAGGTTTTGTAGTAGACCTGAATGTGATGCTATGTGCCAAATATGAAAGCTGAGAACCTTCTAGTTTCAGAGGAGAAGATTTTCAAAGTTTTCACTATATGTTTCCATTGCAAACTGGCCACCCCTGGGGCGATTCAATTTTGACCCCAGGAGCATAATTTATATAACTTTTGTAGAGGACCTGAACATGATGATATGTGCCAAATATGAAAGCTAAGAACCTTCCAGTTTCAGAGGAGATTTTCAAAGTTTTCACTGTACGTTTCTATTGCAAACTGGCCACCCCTGGGGCGGGGCCAATTTTGACCCCAGGGGCATGATTTATATACTTGTGTAGAGGACCAGAACATAATGCAATGTGACAAATATGAAAGCTAAGAACCTTCCTGATTCAGAGGAGAAGAATTTCAAAGTTTTCACTACATGTATATGTTTTTATTGAAAACTGGCCACCCCTGGGGCGGGGCCAATTTTGACCCCAGGGGCATACTTTTTTGTAGAGGACCTACACACGACGGACATCAGGCGACTTTCTGTATATATTTCGCCCTGGATTAACCTACAATCTGCCATTAACGGCCCAGAATTCTGTCGTATATGAAATGGTGCCTTATGGAATTTAACTTTTCTAAGCGTTGACCTACATAATACATAGACACCACATCTGATCCGTGCATACACTATAAAGTTTGTTTTTAAAAATATACAAGTCCGTTTAATGTTCAATGTGAGTAAAGAATAATACGTCACTGCCTGAACTTACCTGTATATCTTCAGGACGAGCGCTCCATACAGTATGGCGAAGCCTACCTCCCGCAACCACGGCGTTATGAGGCACGTCGTTGTCGACGGTTCAAAATATTGAATGACAACCTGGGGTAAAAGAAACTTGGTATAGTGAGTATGGCTAAACCCGTGAATGACAACCATGTGTAGAGTACATTTGGAATAATGGTTATGGCTAAAACGGTGAATGGCAACCAGGTGTAGAATACATTTAGAATAATGATTATGGCTAAAACGGTGAATGGCAACTAGAGGTAAAACACTTGTGAGTATGGTTAAACCGTTGAATGACAACACGAGTAGAGTACGTCTGATATGACTATAACTAAAACAGTGAACTGCAACAAGCTGTACAATACGTCTGATATGACTATAACTAAAACAGTGAACTGCAACAAGCTGTACAATACGTCTGATATGACTATAACTAAAACAGTGAACTGCAACAAGCTGTACAATACGTCTGATATGACTATAACTAAAACAGTGAACTGCAACAAGCTGTACAATACGTCTGATATGACTATAACTAAAACAGTGAACTGCAACAAGCTGTACAATACGTCTGATATAATGACTATGGCTAAAACGGTGAATAGCAACCAGCTGTAGAATACGTCTGATATAATGATTATGGCTAAAACAGTGAATAGCAACAAGCTGTACAATACGTCTGATATGACTATAACTAAAACAGTGAACTGCAACAAGCTGTACAATACGTCTGATATGACTATAACTAAATCAGTGAACTGCAACAAGCTGTACAATACGTCTGATATGACTATAACTAAAACAGTGAACTGCAACAAGCTGTACAATACGTCTGATATGACTATAACTAAAACAGTGAACTGCAACAAGCTGTACAATACGTCTGATATGACTATAACTAAAACAGTGAACTGCAACAAGCTGTACAATACGTCTGATATGACTATGACTAAAACAGTGAACTGCAACAAGCTGTACAATACGTCTGATATGACTATAACTAAAACAGTGAACTGCAACAAGCTGTACAATACGTCTGATATGACTATAACTAAAGCAGTGAACTGCAACAAGCTGTACAATACGTCTGATATGACTATAACTAAAACAGTGAACTGCAACAAGCTGTACAATACGTCTGATATGACTATAACTAAAACAGTGAACTGCAACAAGCTGTACAATACGTCTGATATGACTATAACTAAAACAGTGAACTGCAACAAGCTGTACAATACGTCTGATATGACTATAACTAAAACAGTGAACTGCAACAAGCTGTACAATACGTCTGATATAATGACTATGGCTAAAACGGTGAATAGCAACCAGCTGTAGAATACGTCTGATATGACTATAACTAAAACAGTGAACTGCAACAAGCTGTACAAAACGTCTGATATAATGACTATGGCTAAAACGGTGAATAGCAACCAGCTGTAGAATACGTCTGATATAATGATTATGGCTAAAACAGTGAACAGCAACCAGCTATAGAATACGTCTGATATAATAATTATGGCTAAAACATTGAACAGCAACCAGCTGTAGAATACGTCTGATATAATGACTGGCTAAAACAGTGAATAGCAACCAGCTGTAGAATACGTCTGATATAATGACTGGCTAAAACAGTGAACTGCAACCAGCTGTAGAATACGTCTGATATAATGGCTGGCTAAAACAGTGAACTGCAACCAGCTGTAGAATACGTCTGATATAATGACTGGCTAAAACAGTGAACTGCAACCAGAGTCATAATACGTTTGTTATAGTAACTATAGATACATCGCCGAATGACTATCACATGAAGAATGCATTTTATGTAGTGACTTCGACTAAAATGCCTCAAAGAGCCACACGAGTAAATCATTAAACAGTCACTAAACCCTTTATCTGATGAATACTTGTACAAGAAAATGATGACTTCAATATTCATTTATTGTTTTAAGTCTATTAATGACCAATGAACTAAGAAACTGTTGGCCGTTGCAGAAACTGTAGCATCGGATCTACAGTAAATCCTATCTATAACGGCCACTAAATTGTGTTAATTAGTTGGTATTTAGGGCAGGTGGCTGCTTAAAGCAAGGTGAAAGTAAAACGGAACGCTCCTATAGGAGCGTTCCGTTTTTCTTTCACCTTGCTTTAAGCAGCCACCTGCCTTTAACACAAAATACTTGATGTAATTTAGAAGCCGTAATAGAGAGGTTTTACTTTATATATCATTTCATAACCAAACAGAACATACATTGGTCTTCTTCATCTATGTTTGCAAAGGCGTGAAAAGAGGGTTAACCCTTTCCTTCCTATAAGCGCTTTTCATGCCTTTGAAAACAGTGTAGATCCATGCATGTGGCATCTGACCAGGGTCTGCTCTGTTTGCTTGTGAAAGTAGGAGCGAACCAATTCTACAGTCTGCACCAATATCAAAAACGTGTAAAAATCATTTAATAAATATTGTCATTATTTCCTATATGAACATTCATAAACACCCAGGTATAGTTTTGTTAATTTGGACCAGTAATGTGGGAATCATAGGGCTAGGTAAAGTGTTAAACACTTTTACTGTAACTGAAAACAAAACACGTTCTTACCGTAGCGTACAGAAATAAAGCACCGAGCAGGGTTATTTCTAACAAGCACCACATGCCAATCACCATAACCTGCAACGAGATAAAAACAAACAGGTGTTGAGATATTATGGAACGAGATACAAACAAACAGGCGTTGAGATATTTTGAAATGAGATAAAACAAACAGGCCTTCAGATATTATGGAACAAGATAAAAATAAACAGGCGTTGAGATATTATGGGAAGAGATAAAAAATAAACAGGCGTTGAGATATTGTGGAAAGAGATAAAAACAAACAAGTGTGAAGAGATTATGGAACGGGAAAATTCAAACAGGTGCGAAGTGACTATGGAACGAGATAGATAAGAATAAGACAAGCTGTTTGCAAATTTGTAGCGGGCAGTCACTACATGGGGTTTTGTCGAGAAATGAGGTTTCTAATCTTTGTAATAACTCTTTTTTTCTAGAGATCGTAGGAAGACGACAAATCTTTTAATTCAAAGTCCACTGAAAAAATTAATGTATGCTTAAATTTGTAACCGATGCATGTTTGACTATGTCAGAGGTTATCACCAGCGCACAGGTTTTCACAAGCATATCCTACAGCAGCCCTCCGATCAGGGTCTGATTTATTTATTATACCAGTCAATATCAAAAGTGTTCACGATCATTAAGGATTTCACAAGCGTATCCTATAGGAGCCCTCCCATCGGGGTCCGGTTGATTTGCTATACTAGTCAATATCAAACTGGGTTTTCTATACCAGTTACACCATCGTATATCATACAAGACAAAGATAATTATGTGTCATTAAGCCATTTTAAAATTTAATCTAAATAATATTTATGATGTCATCATTTCTTTCATGAATAACCATGGGTAAAGGTTAATAAATGTACAGTTTGTACTGATAATCACATTCGGCAGTAGCCAGTTCAGTAACAGAAGAGCGATAATTATGTCACTATCATAAACATGTTGTCTGAGTTTTCTCCCTTGACATAGAAAACGCTCATTTGTTCAGCAAGTCAAAATAATATTTGTTCACTCCGGCGCGCTACACTCAACTCTGTCACGCGCTACTGACAGTGCTGGCTACTAAATTACGTGACGTTATTTGTTTATTTACAGACGGTGCATTAGTCGTAGGCGTAAGAAGACAGTGAAATAGTTCCATGAAAACTTCTTAAACCATAAATACTCGTGAAAAAAGCAATATAGACACAGATCAAAGAACCCCTGAAGGAGCCATCTAATCGTGGCCTATACTGTTAGCAATGCCAGTCAGTGTCAAATGACTCCTGGAGGAGCCATCTAATCGTGGCCTATACTGTTAGCTATGCCAGTCAGTGTCAAAGGAATCCTGAAGGAGCCATCTAATCGTGACCTATACTGTCAGTTATGCCAGTCGGTGTCAAAGGACTCCTGAAGGAGCCATCTAATCGTGGCCTATACTGTTAGCAATGCCAGTCAGTGTCAAAGGACTCCTGAAGGAGCCATCTAATCGTGGCCTATACTGTCAGCTATGCCAGTCAGTGTCAAAGGACTCCTGAAGGAGCCATCTAATCGTGGCCTATACTGTCAGCTATGCCAGTCAGTGTCAAAGGACTCCTGAAGGAGTCATCTAAGCGTGGCCTATACTGTTAGCAATGCCAGTCAGTGTCAAAGGGCTCCTGAAGGAGCCATCTAATCGTGGCCTATACTGTTAGCAATGCCAGTCAGTGTCAAAGGACTCCTGAAGGAGCCATCTAATCGTGGCCTATACTGTTAGCTATGCCAGTCAATGTCAAAGGTGGTCACTGGGACATATGTCTACTGCAGGACACCTCCGATATGGTAAATGCATGGGTTTGAATTTTTATTTAGTCGGGTTTACCTTATAAATATGGGGGGTGTACGTTGCTCTATAAAGGTGAATTTGCAAATCATATACAAACAAACGAATCTTACTTTTCCGATAATAATCACCAAATTGCTTCTATATAGCAGCAAAAAACAACTTAACCTTGTTCAATATTTATGTAAGACCTTGTTGATTGTTTTTACAATGGAAAAATTATGTACATGTACACTTGAATTTTGCTAATGGTAGAAACTGCAGTCAGACCAATTATTAGTTTATAAGCAAACACAGCAGGTCCTGACCAGACGGCTCCAATGGGAGCCGCCTGACCTGTGTCTATTCTGTCTGCAAAGGCATGAAAAGGAGTTTTATGAGGGAAATGGTTAAAAATTATTCACGAAACAAGTTGTGTCTGTGCTAGAGGTGAATAGAGAGACCCAAGGAACCCTGGGTAGAGATTGGCAGCCAGACATGATTAGAGCACGCTAAAACGGAGAAGATCCAGACAGGAATCTTCTGTAGATGTTGTCTGATCAGAGTGTGTAGAAGTTGTCTGAACACTGTAGGTGTTGTCTGAACACTGTATGAGTTGTCTGAACGCTGTAGGAGTTGTCTGAACACTGTATGTGTTGTCTGAACACTGTGGGGGTTGTCTGAACATTGTAGTTGTCCGAACACTGTAGGAGTTGTCTGAACAATGTAGGAGTTGTCTGAACAGAGTGAGTGTATATTTTGTCGATCATAGTCTGTAGGAGTTGCCTCATCAGAATCTGTAGGGGCTGCTTGATAAGAGTCTTTAGAAGTTGTCTGATTACAGTCTGCAGGAGTTGTCTGATAATCGGCTGTAAGAGTTGTCTGATCAGAATATGAAAGAGTTGTCTCGCCAGTCTATAAGACCTGTCTTATAAGGGTTTGTAGGAGTTGTCTGATCAGGATCGTATGAGTTATCTGATCGGTATGTATGAGTTTTCTGGTCAGAGTCGTCTGGCGTTGTCTGATCAGGATATGTATGAGTTATCTTATCTAAGCGTGTATGAGTTTTCTGGTCAGAGTCGTGAAGAGTTGCCCGATAAGTCTGCCGCAGTTGTCTGATCGGAGTGTGTAAGGGTTATCTGAGTAGAGTCTGTAGCATATTACGTAAGAGTTGTCTTATTGCGTAGGAACTGTCTTATTACGCAGGAGTTGTCTGATCAGAGTATGTTGAAGTTGTCTGATTTCAACGTGTAGTAGCTGCCTGGTCTTGCCCACTGTTTAAGACTGATATAGAGTTTGTATCACAGTTTCTGTTAAACCACGAAATGCACACGTTCGTAACAAAGAGTATTCAAAAGAACACAGTCATGTCACCTGCTGAAAGAAGTGCTAGAATTAAAAAGAGAAAGTGTGACGGACAGACGGACAGACAGACGACGGAGAAGTGATCCCTATGTGACACACTGTCTCTCAGCAGGTGACACACCAGCTATCGGACTTTGAGTTTGTACAACGGCTTACTAAATGACATTCACGAAACACTTAGCCCTTTACTCCATATAATTATACGCCTTTTTCTGTCCCTGTATCATAGTTGCTGTTGTACTGTTTTTACAGTATCATACTTATGGTTGTACTATTTTTACTGTATCATACTTATTGTTGTACTGTTTTACTGTATCATACTTACTTTGCACTTTCTAAATCTGAAGACGACGACGCCAAGGACGAGCGTTATGGTCATGCAGAAGCTCTGAATTCCCAAGGGAATCCCCCGCATGAGGAGATTGTACTCCACCAGACACGGACTGTCGTCATCACAATCCGGACATCCATGCCTGCACGGAAGACATTGGAATTCGTGCATGGAAAAATTGGAACCAGCCAACCGGAAGTGACGTTCAAGCTGAGTTCCGGTGAAGAATTTCTGCGTTGCGTTGAGAACGGGGAAGTAGAAGCCGGGTTTACAGTGGCAGTTGTAGTTGCCTGGTGAGAGGCCTTTTGACGGAGTGTAACGGCACTGAAACAAAGCATTAACTATTAGCACGCTAAGGACTAATCTTTGATCACATTTGCAAATATTTAGGCTCCAGATGTGACGCCGGGTATCTCGATGTCTCATCAGGATCAAAACTGCTTGATACTCTTGTAGAAATGAAGGAAAATAGTTCAGGAATCTATCAGTCTTTACGGATCATTATGTGACTGTATCAGTGTTTATGGCTAAATATGTGGCTGTATCAGTGTTAATTAACGTGTGTTTGTGTCAGTATCAGTGTTTATGGCTAAATATGTGGCTGTATCGGTGTTAATGAACGTGTGCCTGTGTAAGTATCAGTGTTTATGGCTAAGTATCAGTGTTTATGAAAGAGTCTTTGACTGCATGAGTCTGTATAAATTTGTCTGAGTCTATATCACTGTTTATGACTATGGCTGCGACTGCATCAGTGATCATGGTGCAGTGTGTCTGCATGACTGTTTATGCATGAGTACGTGACTGTATCAGTGATCATGGTACAGTGTGTCAGTATAACTATTTATGCACGAGTACGTGACTGTATCAGTGGTCATGGTGCAATGTGTCTGTATGACTGTTTATGCACGAGTACGTGACTGTATCAGATATCATGGTGCAGTGTGTCTGTATGACTGTTTATGCACGAGTACGTGACTGAATCAGTGGTCATGGTGCAGTGTGTCAGTATAACTGTTTATGCACGAGTACGTGACTGTATCAGTGATCATGATGCAGTGTGTCTGTATGACTGTTTATGCACGAGTACGTGACTGTATCAGTGATCATGGTGCAGTGTGTCTGTATGACTGTTTATACACGAGTACGTGACTGTATCAGTGATTATGGTGCAATGTGTCTGTACTACTGTTTATGCGCGAGTACGTGACTGTATCAGTAATGATGGTGCAGTGTGTCTGTATGCCTGTGAGTATGTGACTGCACAAGTGTTTATAGATATAAATGTGACTGTATCCGTGTTTATAGTTATATATGTGACTGTATCCGTATTTATGGTTGCATATGTGACTGTATTCGTGTTTATAGTTATATATGTGACTGTATCCGTGTTTATGGTTGTATATGTGCGTGTATCCGTGTTTATAGTTATATATGTGACTGTATCCGTGTTTATAGTTATATATGTGACTGTATCCGGGTTTATGGTTATATATGTGACTGTATTCGTGTTTAAAGTTATATATGTGACTGTATCCGTGTTTATGGTTGTATATGTGACTGTATCCGTGTTTATGGTTATATATGTGACTGTATCCGTGTTTATAGTTATATATGTGACTGTATCCGTGTTTATGGTTGTATATGTGACTGTATTCGTGTTTATAGTTATATATGTGACTGTATCCGTGTTTATGGTTGTATATGTGACTGTATTCGTGATTATAGTTATATATGTGACTGGATCCGTGTTTATGGTTGCATATGTGTCTGAATTCGTGTTTATAGTTATATATGTGACTGTATTCGTGTTTATGGTTGTATATATGTGACTGTATCCGTGTTTATGGTTACATATGTGACTGTATCCGTGTTTATAGTTATATTTGTGACTGTATTCGTGTTTATGGTTGCATATGTGACTGTATTCGTGTTTATGGTTATATATATGTGACTGTATCCGTGTTTATGGATGCATATGTGACTGTATCCGTGTTTATGGTTGTATATGTGACTGTATCCGTGTTTATGGTTGTATATGTGACTGTATCCGTGTTTATGATTGTATATGTGACTGTATTCGTGTTTATGGTTGTATATGTGACTGTATTCGTGTTTATGGTTATATATGTGACTGTATTCGTGTTTATGGTTGTATATGTGTTAATGTTTATGCCTGTATATGTGTATGTGTTAATGTTTATGCCTGTGTTAATGTTTATGCCTGTGTTAATGTTTATGCATGTGTTAATGTTTATGTGTTAATGTTTATGCATGTATTAATGTTTATGCATGTGTTAATAGTTATGCATGTGTTAATGTTTATGCATGTGTTAATGTATATGTGTTAATGTTTATGCCTGTGTTAATGTTTATGCCTGTGTCAATGTTTATGTGTTAGTGTGTATGCCTGTGTTAATGTGTATGTATGTGTTAATGTTTATGTATTAATGTTTATGCCTGTGTAAATGTTTATGTCTGTGTTAATGTTTATGATGTTTATGCCTGTGTTAATGTTTATGCATGTGTTAATTTGTATGTGTTAATGTTTATGCCTGCGTTAATGTTTATGTGTTTGTGAATATTTTTCAGTAGTTACCTATGCCAATGTTTGTGTATGTGTTTGTGTATGTGTTTGTGTATGTGTTTGTCTCTGTGTTTGTGTATGTGTTTGTCTCTGTGTTTGTCGAGCTATGTTTGTGTATGTATTTGTGTATGTGTTTGTCTCTGTGTTTGTGTATGTGTTTGTCTTTGTGTTTGTGTATGTGTTTGTGTATGTGTTTGTCTCTGTGTTTGTGTATGTATTTGTGTATGTGTTTGTCTCTGTGTTTGTGTATGTGTTTGTCTCTGTGTTTGTGTATGTGTTTGTCTCTGTGTTTGTGTATGTGTTTGTCTCTGTGTTTGTGTATGTGTTTGTGTATGTGTTTGTCTCTGTGTTTGTGTATGTGTTTGTCTCTGTGTTTGTGTATGTGTTTGTCTATGTGTTTGTGTATGTGTGTGTCTCTGTGTTTGTGTATGTGTTTGTGTATGTGTTTGTGTATGTGTTTGTCTCTGTGTTTATATATAGGTTTATACACAAGTGATTGTCTATGTTTGTGTCTTTGTCTGTTTTTACACGTGTGTGCCTTGGCTGAATCTATGTAAGTTCAAATATCCATGCTTAAGTTTATATCTGTAATTTGTCTCCGTTAGTTTTATATCTAATTTTCGAAAGATTCAATCACTAACAAAATAGAGCGCCATCAATAGTGTTTCTATCTAAGTGATTTGCTTATACCTCTGAAGAATTATTTTTTTATTTTAATGTAAGGGTTGAACATTAGGGGTGATAAAAAGTGGTCAGTGGTGTTCGTGTTACCTGTGTCGACTCTGGTCTGCATTTGTGAGAGCCGGAGAATAGAGTATTGGAGTCTTTACACTGGTTGATAGACGTCTTATTCAGGTCAATATCAAACAAAACAACGCCCCTGAAACAAAACAAATATAGGTCAATATCAAAACAAAACAACGCCCCTGAAACGAAACAAATATAGGTCAATATCAAACAAAACAACGCCCCTGAAATAAAACAAATATACGTCAATATCAAACAAAACAACGCCCCTGAAACAAAACAAATATACGTCAATATCAAACAAAACATCGCCCCTGAAACAAAACAAATATACGTCAATATCAAATAAACAGTGACCCTAACATGAAACAAATATAGCTCGATTCAAAAATCGCAGATTCTCGCGAGAGTCCTCTGATCAGACTCTGCACTGCTTGCTTGCTTCACAAATTACTTTCCAAGGATCCTAACAGCGAAAACGTCACTTCAAATGCCATTGGTTCACAACGCATCATTATTTTGTTGAAGTGCGTCTAGGACTAAATAACTTCATACAGATATCCTTCGGACGACTGGCATATTTTCGTCAGCCATTTTTGTCGTCTGTTCATGTTCTATTCATATCAATACAACATTTTTGCAGAATTAGTACATTCTGAGTTTCAAACAGAGTGGATCTTGATCAGGCACCGGGTTTCTTGGCGTCTGATCTAGACTCAAGTTATTTGCGTATGTTACTACATGTACGCGTTTTTACGTTTCATACATCTATTGGATATACAGTAAAACCTCTCTATAACGACCACTTAATTATGTTAATTAGTTGGTATTTTGGGCAGGTGGTTGCTTAAAGCAAGGTGAAAGTGAAACAGAACGCTCCCATAGGAGCGTTCTGTTTTACTTTCGCCTTGCTTTAATCATCCACCTGCCTTTAACACAAAATACTTGCTGTAATTTAGTGGTCGCTATAGAGAGGTTTTTCTGTACTGAGATCATGGATATCTATTGTCTGAATTACAACACGTGCATTTGGTCATAGCAGAATCCCTGACCTACCGGCTCCTAGAACAATGGTCTTCTCTGATTGCATGAAAAGGCATCTGTATCAAGTAACGGGTTAAAGGTTTAATGCCGATTAATATTGAAATGTCAATCGTTCGGCATTTGGCAAAGTTCATCAATTATAACAATATATTGTAATAAGTACCTAACTCTCATTAATTCTTTCGATGCCAGATATCAAAATGTGTTTGACGTTTGCAATGAATTTCGTTTATTTAATTTTCTCCTCTTGTGTTTCAAGAACATTACTACAGTAACAAATGGTTGGGATTCTGATGAAATACCGAATAACTCTACGTCTCATCTGAATCCAAACTCTTTGCATAATTATGTAATCACACATGTGGCACTGGCTGCGAAATACTTAACTATATGCCCAGTGTCCATGTATACATGAAAGCCAATGCAAACAGTTTGGATCCAGCTTAGATGATATGTCTCGGCAAATCAAACAGTTTGGACATTTTGGTTTTATGGGCATATGTTCGAAAAAGAAACAGATGAAAACTGAAGCACTGCAGAAATTAAGCAGACGACAAGTCTGCTACAGACAAATATCACTTCGGGAAATAAAAGCTACACGGTGCCGGGGTGTCCACTGTTGACATTTAACCCATTCCCCCATCGGCTAATTCAAATCTCTAATGAAAATGAGCATTTACTAAAACAAGAAGGTCATGATGGCCCTGATATCGCTCACCAGACAATCAGAGGAGAATATTTTTCTAAGTTTTCACTACATGTATATGTTTCTATAGAAAACAAGACACCCCTTGGGCGGGGCCAATTTTGACCCTAGGGACATAATTTATATAATTTTTGTAGAGGACCGACAGACGATGCTATGTGCCAAAGATGAAAGCTGAGAACCCTGTAAATTCAGAGGAGAATATTTTAAAGGTTCAAATTGTTGACGACGGACGGCGCGCGACACGCGACGCACGCCGACGGTCGACGGACATCAGGCGATCACAAAATCTCATCCTGAGCACTTTGTGCTCTGGTGAACTAGAAATGTATATATTTTTTTAATTGTATAGTTTTAAAACCAATGAAAAAATATTTATCACAATGATTTCAAAAAGTGACTTTTACAGAGGCGTCAGAAGGCATCAATATGAATGAATGGTAAGACCCTCGTGACTGGCTCTTGCAAGCAGCTTGGATCCTAATGAGACGCGTCGCCTAGCAACTCGGCGTCTAATCAGGATCCAAGCTGTTTGCCACTAAGTACATAGTTTCTCAAAAGTTTGATCGAATCGGAGACAGTTTAATTATTTCGTAACTATTAGCGATTCGGTAATCACATTTACAAACCGTTTCGATCCAACTGAGACAACTCATCAGAATCAAGATTTAAAACGAAATCGAAGCAACAAGGTATACAAATCGACCATGACACTTTACTCAATGAATAATTGCAAAATGAATATTAATGATGGTATACAAAACTCGCTTGGCTGTGGCATAAACTGAAGAAATAGGTCTATGTACTTCGAAAAGCAAGCAGTGCAGACCTTGATCATATGTCTCGTACACGAGTCATCTGTTCTGGACAAACTCCGTTTGTAAAGATGTTAAATGCGTATCTATGAAGAAAATGATTTAACTGCTATTGGTGATCCTTCTATCTAATAGTGTTAACCATAACCTAAACGTGTTTGCCCTTTACCTAATTGTATTAACCCTTTTATACGATAGTGTTAACCCTTTAACTGATCGTGCGAACCATTTACCTGACAGTGTTGACCATTTACCCGATAGTGTGAACCATTTACCCGATAGTGTTAACCCCCTTTACCTGATAGTGTTAACCATTTACCCGATAGTGTGAACCATTTACCTGATAGTGTGAACCATTTACCTGGTGGTGTCAACCCATTACTCGATATTGACTTTTAAGTCAGGTGTTCGGTTAACTACTACATATTTGCCATTTCCCGTTACAGAAATTGCCTGTTAAAATATACTTTAGCTCCTGTGACCTACTTATGAAGGCGACTGGAACTATTTGTAAACTGGAAACCCATGATGACCCTGTATCGCTCTTCTTGTTAGCAGACCAACATAATCCTCCCAATATCAATATTGATTAATGTAATTGCAGAATTAAAAATAGAAAATTAGAAAAGATATCGTCATGACAATAAAAGAATCACGTCAGTAAAATATAAACAAACACAGCTGATTTTGATCAGACAGATCCTACCAGGGTTGATTAATCCGTCAAAATACGTCTCAAGCTAAATGAGCCTGTATCACTTGTTACCTACTCTAACCAATGATCTATTCGCATATATTTTATCATTTCTTTTTCAATCGATAGAAAGAAGACATGAAATAGGAATACGGTTAAACCTCGCTTAACCTAACACGTTCTATTTCTAACACGTTCTATTCCTAACACGTTCTATTTCTAACACGTTCTATTCCTAACACTTTCTATTCCTAACACTTTCTATTTCTAACACGTTCTATTCCTAACACTTTCTATTCCTAACACGTTCTATTCCTAACACGTTCTATTGTCTACTGGAAACTCATTTTTTATTTCTAAACATTGTATATCACTTGTTATAAGCATTGTATTATGCTTTATGCAAAAATAAATTCGTATTCGTATTCGTATTCTATTCCTAACACGTTCTATTCCTAACACGTTCTATTCCTAACACGTTCTATTCCTAACACTTTCCATTCCTAACACGTTCTATTCCTAACACTTTCTATTCCTAACACGTTCTATTCCTAATACTTTCTATTCCTAACACGTTCTATTCCTAACACGTTCTATTCCTAACACTTTCTATTCCTAACACGTTCTATTCCTAATACTTTCTATTCCTAACACTTTCTATTCCTAACACGTTCTATTCCTAATATTTTCTATTCCTAACACGTTCTATTCCTAACACTTTCTATTCCTAACACGTTCTATTCCTAACACGTTCTATTCCTAACACGTTCTATTTCTAACACGTTCTATTCCTAACACTTTCTATTTCTAACACGTTCTATTCCTAACACTTTCTATTCCTAACACTTTCCATTCCTAACACGTTCTATTCCTAACACTTTCTATTCCTAACACGTTCTATTTCTAACACGCTCTATTCCTAACACTTTCTATTCCTAACACGTTCTATTCCTAACACTTTCTATTCCTAACACGTTCTATTCCTAACACGTTCTATTCCTAACACGTTCTATTCCTAACACGTTCTATTCCTAACACTTTCCATTCCTAACACGTTCTATTCCTAACACTTTCTATTCCTAACACGTTCTATTCCTAATACTTTCTATTCCTAACACGTTCTATTCCTAACACGTTCTATTCCTAACACTTTCTATTCCTAACACGTTCTATTCCTAACACGTTCTATTCCTAACACTTTCTATTCCTAACACGTTCTATTCCTAATACTTTCTATTCCTAACACTTTCTATTCCTAACACGTTCTATTCCTAATACTTTCTATTCCTAACACGTTCTATTCCTAACACTTTCTATTCCTAACACGTTCTATTCCTAACACGTTCTATTCCTAACACGTTCTATTCCTAACACGTTCTATTTCTAACACGTTCTATTCCTAACACTTTCTATTTCTAACACGTTCTATTCCTAACACTTTCTATTCCTAACACGTTCTATTCCTAACACGTTCTATTCCTAACACTTTCTATTCCTAACACTTTCTATTCCTAACACGTTCTATTCCTAACACTTTCTATTTCTAACACGTTCTATTCCTAACACTTTCTATTCCTAACACTTTCTATTCCTAACACGTTCTATTCCTAACACTTTCTATTCCTAACACGCTCTATTTCTAACACGCTCTATTCCTAACACTTTCTATTCCTAACACGTTCTATTCCTAACACTTTCTATTCCTAACACGTTCTATTCCTAATACTTTCTAAACCTAACACTTTCTATTCCTAACACGTTCTATTCCTAACACATTCTATTCCTAACACCTTCTATTCCTAACAATTTCTATTCCTAACACGTTCTATTTCTAACACGTTCTATTCCTAACACTTTCTATTTCTAACACTTTTGATTCCTAACACATTCTAATCTTAACTTTTCCTAACATTTTATAATCCTAACACTTTTTATGCCCCCATTGACGATAGTCAGGGGGCATATTGTTTTTGCCCTGTCTATTTGTCTGTTTGTTTGTCAGCAACTTCAACATTGGTCTGTAACTTTAACGCAACCTTAACATTGGTCTTAACTTTTGAGCCCGTACATATAGAGACTTGATATTTGGCATGCTTGTGTATCTCATGAGGCTGTACATTTTGAGGGGTGATATGTCAAGGTCAAGGTCATCCTTCAGGGTCATAGGTCAAGTTGTATGTTTCTTTGTCTGTAACTTTAACGCAACCTTAACATTGGTCTTAACTTTTGAGCCAGTACAGATAGAGACTTGATATTTGGCATGCATATGTATCTCATAAAGCCGCACATTTTGAGGGGTGACATGTCAAGGTCAAGGTCATCCTTCAAGGCTAGAGGTCAAATATATGAGGGGGCATAGTGTTTCACAAACACATCTTGTTGTTCTTAAGATTTCCTATTTCTGACACTTTCTATTCCCAACCCTTCCTAGTCTTAACACTTTCTAATCCTAATACTTTCTATTCTTAACACATTCTAATTATAACACTTTCTATTCCTAACAGTTTCTATTCCTAATAATTTCTATTCCTAACACTTTCTAATCCTAACACTTTCTAATTCTAACACTTTCTAATTCTAACGCTTTCTATTCCTAACACTTTCTATTCCTAACACTTTCTATTCCTAACACTTTCTAATCCTAAACCTCAGATATGTATCATTTCAGCCTTTGAGAAAGATAGCAAATTTAAGCAGGATGAAAGATTTGGGAGCTTTCTGTATCACGTTCAACCTATTCTCCATTATATATTTATGTAAGAAATATTGACCTAGTTAAATGTCTCACATGGCATATTAATACAGGAATGGGTTTCCATGACAGACGATGTCGTATCAGAACTATTATTCCATAAGTTAACCCTTTCCCTCATATAAACGTGTTTTCACGCATTTTCAAACAGAGTAGACCCAGATCAGACGGCTCCTAGAGGAGCCGTCTGATCAGGGTATACTCTGTTTGCTTATGGAATTTGGTAGACCTATTTCTTTAGTTTCTAAAAAGGCTACAATGTTCCACCTTAAGTTTTTAATTATAACTATTTTGTCCATGAATATTCAGTAGGTGTCGAAATTTGGAATAAACATAGAACAGGGAAAGGGTTAATAGAGCAAATCCTGATCAGACGACTTCAGCAAGAGTTTGCAAATGTATTTAAATGCCTGTTTATGGAGTAAAGAGTTAACCCTTTCTTTCATATAAACGCATTTTATGTCTTCAATGTATTGAAAGGCGTATTTATGGAGTAAAGGGTTAACCCTTTCTTTCATACAAACGAATTTTTATGTCTTCAATGTATTGAAAGGCGTATTTATGGAATAAAGGGTTAACCCTTTCCTTCATAAAAACGATTTTTTATGTCTTCAGTGTATTGAAAGGCGTATTTAGGGAGTAACGGGTCTTCTCTGTTTGCTTATGAAATTATAATAGATCTGATTTTACAATTTATATCAATACCCCAAACTTCTGTGCACGTATTTCATAATAAAATCTCAGCCAAAATATTCATGCTGTTATTATTTCTTACATGAATATTCAACAGGGAAAGGGTTAAACCGCCCATTGCCCATACAGTTCTCAATTCGTCTATATTTAAAACTCGGGTTCGTGAAGTTTCACTGTGATTCAAATATTGAAAATTACAATCTTTCAAATTGAAAACACATGTGCATTCCTTGCTGCAGGCACTTAAATTCATCCTTGTACATGTGTCTAGTCTGTTTGAGAGTTTAACTAGAATGCATCAGCAGTGTTTCCAAGTTTCCGCGTGCTAACTGCCTCATCCACTCGGAACATATTGACTTTAATTACCTAGCCCACTCGGAACACCTTGGTTTTGTTCAAATGTTTTTTCCGGAAAAAGTCGAGTAGTTACGATTGTGCCGAACAATCCCAGGTGCTACGTTGTTTGAAATCCTCTTGAAATGGGTTACAGTGAAACCTCCACAAACCACAAAAAATAAGCATATAATTCTAGGGCTTTAAGACCGGTGGTAACTTAATGCAGGAAGAAAGTTATGCAGAAAACTCTCATAGGAGATGACATTACATTCGCTCTGCATGAAGCAGCCACCTGCTGTTGAAATCATCTATGGTAATTATGAACATCTCGTTTAATAGAGGTAATACTGTTATTCCAGGTACAGGAACACTGGCACCTTCTCTTACTAACAAGAGTTTTACTCCTAAATTCCTCGTCCGTTGATAAATAAGCATCTGCATACAACATGGCGCCTGCTTCATCGTTGAAAATTGAGCTTTTTTATTACAGTTCTTTCCGAAACAACATATGGACATTATGTAAAAACGGTATTGAACCTGATTACTCGATCAGAACTTGTTTTCCAAATATGGTAATGAAATCGATAAGCAGTTAACTTTTCGTCTGAGAGAAATGAGTTGTGATATGATTTAACGCGTTACCTGATAGAAATATGTCGTGACTAGATCTAACCGCTTTTGTCTGATAGAAATGTGTCGTGACTAGATCTAAGCTTTTGTCTGATAGAAATGTGTCATGACTAGAATTCAACCAATTACCTGATAGAGATGTGTCGTGACTAAATTTTAACATATTACCTGATAGAGATGTGTCGTGACTTGATATTGTAACATATTACCTGATAGAGATGTGTCGTGACTAAATTTTAACATATTACCTGATAGAGATGTGTCGTGACTTGATATTGTAACATATTACCTGATAGAGATGTGTCGTGACTAGATATTTTAACATATTACCTGATAGAGATGTGTCATGACTAGATATTTTAACATATTACCTGATAGAGATGTGTCATGACTAGATACTTTAACATATTACCTGATAGAGATGTGTCGTGACTAGATATTTTAACCTATTACCCGATAGAGATGTGTCATGACTAGATATTTTAACATATTACCTGATAGAGATGTGTCATGACTAGATATTTTAACATATTACCTGATAGAGATGTGTCGTGACTAGATATTTTAACATATTACCCGATAGAGATGTGTCGTGATTAGATATTTTAACCTATTACCTGATAGAGATGTGTCGTGACTAGATTTTGACCTATTAACTAATAGGGGTGTGTCATGACTAGATTTTAACATGTTAACTGATAGGGATGTGTTGTGACTAGATTTTAACCCATTATCAGACAGAGATGTGTCGTAACTAGATTTTAACCTATTACCTGATAGAGATGTGTTGTGACTAGATTTTGACCTATTAACTAATAGGGATGTGTCATGATTAGATTTTAACATATTAACTGATAGGGGGGTGTCGTGACTAGATATTTTAACATATTAACTGATAGAGATGTGTCGTGACTAGATTTTAATCCATTATCAGATGGAGATGTGTCGAGACTAGATATATTAACCCATTACCTGGTAGAGATGTGTCGTAACTAGATTTTGACCTATTAACTAATAGGGATGTGTCATGACTAGATTTTAACATATTAACTGATAGGGATGTGTTGTGACTAGATTTTAACCCATTACCTGATTAAAACGCCTTTTTGCAAACAGATTTGACCCAGATCAGACGGCTCCTTCATGAGACAGATTTGACCCAGATCAGACGGCTCCTTTATGAGACAGATTGGACCCAGATCAGACGGCTCCTTTATGAGAAAGATTGAACCCAGATAAGACGGCTCCTTTATGAGACAGATTGGATTCAGAACAGACGGCTCCTTTATGAGACAGACAGATTGGACCCAGATCAGACGGCTCCTTTATGAGACAGATTGGACTCAGATCAGACGGTTCCTTTATGAGACCGACAGATTGGACCCAGATCAGACGGCTCCTTTATGAGACAGATTGAACCCAGATCAGACGGCTCCTTTATGAGACAGATTGGACCCAGATCAGACGGCTCCTTTATGAGACAGACAGATTGGACCCAGACCAGACGGCTCCTTTATGAGACAGATTGGACCCAGATCAGACGGCTCCTTTATGAGACAGATTTGACCCAGATCAGACGGCTCCTTTATGAGTCGGCTGATTAGGTTATTCATTATTTGCTTATGCCATAATACAGATCTGATTCTAGTTTCCGCAATGGTACAGAAATCCTGTATTCATATAATATTACAAATATTAAATCCTGTATTCATATACTATTACAAATAGTCAGCTAATAAATATTCATGATGCTGTTATTTCTTCCATGCATACTCATAATGGTTCAATATCTTAATGATTCCACCGCGACTAGTGTTTGGATTCCGATCAGAGGTACAGTCTCTCAGATTGTATTGACCAGTAGAAAATATGTCCAGACGTACAATCTCTCAGATTCTCTTGACCAGTAGAAAATATGTCCAGACGTACAATCTCTCAGATTCTCTTGACCAGGAGAAACTATGTCCAGACGTACAGTCTCTCAGATTCTCTTGACCAGTAGAAGCTATGTCCAGACGTACAGTCTCTCATATTCTCTTGACCAGTAGAAACTATGTCCAGACGTACATTCTCTCAGATTGTATTGACCAGTAGAAACTATGTCCAGACGTACAGTCTCTCAGATTCTCTTGTCAGTAGAAACTATGTCCAGACGTAGTCTCTCAGGTTCTCTTGATCAGTAGAAACTATGTCCAGACGTAATCTCTCAGATTCTCTTGATCAGTAGAAACTATGTCCAGACGTAGTCTCTCAGATCCTCTTATCAGTAGAAACTATGTCCAGACGTAGTCTCTCAGGTTCTCTTGATCAGTAGAAACTATGTCCAGACGTAGTCTCTCAGATTCTCTTGATCAGTAGAAGCTATGTCCAGACGTAGTCTCTCAGATTCTCTTGATCAGTAGAAGCTATGTCCAGATGTAGTCTCTCAGATTCTCTTGATCAGTAGAAGCTATGTCCAGACGTAGTCTCTCAGATTCTCTTGATCAGTAGAAACTATGTCCAGACGTAGTCTCTCAGATTCTCTTGATCAGTAGAAACTATGTCCAGACGTAATCTCTCAGATTCTCTTGATCAGTAGAAACTATGTACAGACGTAATCTCTCAGATTCTCTTGATCAGTAGAAGCTATGTCCAGACGTAGTCTCTCAGATTCTCTTGATCAGTAGAAGCTATGTCCAGACGTAGTCTCTCAGGTTCTCTTGATCAGTAGAAACTGTGTCCAGACGTAGACTCTCAGGTTCTCTTGATCAGTAGAAGCCATGTCCAGACGTAGTCTCTCAGATTCTCTTGATCAGTAGAAGCTATGTCCAGACGTAGTCTCTCAGATTCTCTTGATCAGTAGAAGCTATGTCCAGACGTAGTCTCTCAGATTCTCTTGATCAGTAGAAACTATGTTCAGACGTAAGTCTCTCAGATCCTCTTATCAGTAGAAACTATGTCCAGACGTAGTCTCTCAGGTTCTCTTGACCAGTAGAAACTATGTTCAGACGTAAGTCTCTCAGATCCTCTTATCAGTAGAAACTATGTCCAGACGTAGTCTCTCAGGTTCTCTTGACCAGTAGAAGCCATGTCCAGACGAATGGAATTGTATTTGTTTCGCTGTCATTCACGCCGAGTCAGACCGTGTCACATCAAACTTCAACAATAATAATGTAGCAGACGATAAAGTTTGCAGACGACAATATCGAGTCATTTCATACCAGTTTGATACTGCTACCTGTGGTACTAGTTAGTATATTAGATTGATAAGGCTACTTGTGGTATGATTAGTTATTATAAAGCTTTATTATCCCGATATTTCGAACACTAAAACAAGTACAAGTATCGGTCTTTAGGAGAGGTGGCAACTTGATGCAGGGTAAAAGTCATGCAGAAATAATGGCATCATGGGAGATTTCTGTATGATTAAGCAGCCATCTGCCTAAAAAATTCTCATTTCTTCATGACTGTAATTTTTCGAACTATCGAGTTTTCAAACTATCGAGTTTTTAGCTCACCAGAGCACAAAGTGCTCAGGGTGAGCTTATGTGATTGCCTGATGTCCGTCGTCCGTCGGCGTGCATCGTGCACCGTGCGTCGTCGGTCGTCAACAATGTGAACCTTTAAAAATATTCTCCTCTGAATATACAAGGTTCTCAGCTTTCATCTTTGGTACATAGCATCATGTTCAGGTCCTCTACAAAAGTTATATAAATTATGCCCATGGGTTCAAAATTGGTCCCGCCCCAGGTGTGCCATGTTTTCTATAGAAACATATAGTAAAACTTTAAAAATCTTCTCCTCTGAAACTGGAATGTTCTCAGCTTTCATATTTGGCACATAGCATCATGCTCATGTCCTTTACAAAAGGTATATGAACTAAGCCCCTGAGGTCATATTTGGCCCCGCCTAGGGATGGCCAGTTTTCAATAGAAACATATAGTGAAAACTTTAAAAATCTTCTCCTCTGATTGTCTGGTGAGCGATATCAGGGCCACCTTGGCCCTCTTGTTTACTGTATATGAAGTAGAGGACTGATGACACACACAAGTAATGTATAGTAATGATCATGCGAGACTCCGCCAACTATGAATAATAATTTACTTATTGTAGAAAATAAAAAGAAGAAAATGTATTGCCATGACAAACAGTACACAGTCAATTATTTATTATAAGCAACATGATGTGGGCCTGCTGTTTGCACAGAAGTGTAAAGGTTGTATTGTGGAGTAAAGGGTTCCGTTACCAGCTCTTGTAAAACCCAGAAATTTCGGAGTGGCTGATTTTTTGGAGATTTACTGTATCATACAAATAACAAACGATAAACCGATTTACATTTCATTTTCAGACCGATTTAAACTTCAGTTCCAAAGTACGCTTTGCTTAACACTTTCCCTCATCTAAACGCATCTTCACGCATTTACAAGCAGAATAGACACAGGTCTGCTCTGTTTGATGATGGAATTTGAAAGATATGTTTCTTTACTAGCTAAAATGGCTACAATTATCCACATTCTATATTTATTTATTTATAACTATTTTGTCCATGAGTATTCAGTAGGTATTGAAATATGGAATAAACATAGAACAGTGAAAGGGTTAATTAAGCCTTTGAATGCTGAATATTCAGAGTGGACCGTTTAACTGTAGAATCGAGTAGGAATGAAAGGCTAACTTTCGCTGGAGGTAGAAGCCCAGTTACGGAAACAATTTTAAGACTATTTCTCTTATTATCACCAAACCCTATCGTGTGACTATATTCCTTAAAATCGTTACTTTGAAACGATTCTAAAGAGTGGTCACATCAAAGGGTTTGGTGGTGAAATGAGGATTTTAGTATTTGAAAACACCTATTTATATAGTGCTGTGTAGAGACTATGGAATGGCAAACAGTACAGACACTGATGACAAGGCTCCCCTACGCTGGTCCCTCGCTTCCAGCATTACGAATATTTAATATGTTTAAAGGTGTGTTCCAGCATGAATTCGGGCATATGGGTTAACCCTTTACCTCATGAATATTCATGTGCAAACTAATGACTATCTATAAGCTTGATTTTCAAAGAGGTATATAAACCCCGGACCCTGATCAGACGGCTAGCTACAAGGGTCTTCTGGGCCGAGTCTAAGTTGTTTGCAAGGCCTCACAAGGCGACTCTAGCAGATTTATAAAGGATAACAGAAAAAGGGCATCGTGGAAATCTAGCTATTAAATATTAATGGCGTCATTATTCATTTCATTAAGGTCCATGAGCTTAATGGTTAAAACACCATTCTACGTGTACTTAAGCCTTTCCCTGTTTTATGTTTATTACACATTTCAATACCTACTGAATATTCATGGACAAAAAAGTAATACTAACCAATGGAAAATGGAACATTGAAGTCATTAAAAGTATAGAAACATATCTATCAAATCCCTGTAGCAAACAGAGCAGACCCTGATCAGACGGCTGATATTGGTCTACTCTGCGTGAAAAGGCGTTTACATGAGGGAAAGGGTTAAAATGTACATACGTTCTCTAAGGGTTCAACGTTTAACCATCTTCTGCGAATATATTTTCTACTTGTAATGCCTTTGCAAACAGAGTAGACCCAGATCAGACGGCTCCTTTAGGAGGCCTCTGATCAGGGTCCGTTCCATTTGCTTATGAAATAACATAACTCTTATGCTGCAGTTTATGCCATGGTTATGATGTGCTGATACACCATTATAAATAAAACTGCATCTAATTAATATGCATGATGTCGTTATTTCTTACATGAATATTCATGGAGTAAAAGGTAATATATTTCTTAATGTTATAGGTCTACGTACTGACACACAGTAGAACTTGCCTTAGGCGGTAATCAAAAGGACGTCTAATTATGAGCATGTAACGCAGGTGGTAGCTTAATGCAGGTCAACAGTAATGCATGTGCAGTAAAACCCCGCTAATGCGACCACTTAAAAGAGGTTTAATTCTGGGTGCTAGATGCAGGTGGTAGCTTAATACAGGACAAAAGTAATGCAGAAAGCTCCTATGGGAGCTTTCTGCATTACTTTTGTCCTGCATTAAGCAACCACTTGCTAAAAAAAAAGCCATATTTATTCATTAAGTGGTCGCAATAGAGGGGTTCTACTGTATTCTTATTCCGGTAAACAAAATGTCCTCATATATCATACAAACGAGATGTACACTGCGTGCAGTAGTGTCACAGCTTGTGTAGTAATGTATGCGCTAGCTCCTCCCCTCATGAATATTCATGTAGGAAACAGTCACATCGCGAATATCACTAAAATTCCATTTTATAATGACATATGAACATGGTGACTATTGGTCATGGAAGAAACTGCAGAATTAGACAACTGTAGAGTTAGGTCTCTGTATATTATTCCATAAGCAAACAGATCAGAGTCGGTTCAGTGTCTGATCTGGGCCAACACTGTTTGCAAAAGCGTGAAAAGGAATCTATATCAAATAACGGGCTGCAATCTGGTCACAACATTTCATCAGGTAATGGGTTAAAATCTCGTCACTTCACCTGTCTATCAGATGAGTTAAAATCTAGTCACGTCACATCACTATCAGATGAGTTAAAATCTAGTCACGTCACACCACTGTCAGATTAGTTAAAATCTAGTCACGTCTCACATCTTTATCAGGTAATAGGTTAAAACCCTAGCCATGTGACATATATATCATGTATTTTTTATGGTAGGGAATGACTTAATAGGAATGTTATAATCTTACAAAGGTTTACACATTCTCAGTGTATAGAACATAGCAAATAGTCTAGTAAATAGTCTAGAGTTATAAATTTCGGCGTATAGAACATATCTTATCGAATAATGGTACTTTTCTAGAGTTAAACACTCTCGGTGTATAGAACATACCATACTGATCAGTGGTGATTATCTATAGTTCATACTCTCTATGTAGGCTATATAACACAGAACAGTGCTAATTGTCTAGAGTCACACACTCTCGGTGTGTGTAACATAGCATACAGACAAGTGCTAATAACCCTAGGTGTATACAATATAGCATATCTCGTACTTCTGGCTATTCTCTAGATTGACACATTTTCTGTATATAAAACATAGCATACAGGCTAGTGGTAATAGTCTAGAGTTACACACTCTCGGTGTATACATCATAGCATACAGGCTAGTGGTAATAGTCTGGAGTTACACACTTTCGGTGTATACATCATAGCATACAGGCTAGTGGTAATAGTCTAGAGTTACACACTCTCGGTGTATACATCATAGCATACAGGCTAGTGGTAATAGTCTGGAGTTACAAACTCTCGGTGTATACATCATAGCATACAGGCTAGTGGTAATAGTCTAGAGTTACACACTCTCGGTGTATACATCATAGCATACAGGCTAGTGGTAATAGTCTGGAGTTACACACTCTCGGTGTATACATCATAGCATACAGGCTAGTGGTAATAGTCTAGAGTTACACACTCTCGGTGTATACATCATAGCATACAGGCTAGTGGTAATAGTCTAGAGTTACACACTCTCGGTGTATACATCATAGCATACAGGCTAGTGGTAATAGTCTAGAGTTACACACTCTCGGTGTATACATCATAGCATACAGGCTAGTGGTAATAGTCTAGAGTTACACACTCTCGGTGTATACATCATAGCATACAGGCTAGTGGTAATAGTCTGGAGTTACAAACTCTCGGTGTATACATCATAGCATACAGGCTAGTGGTAATAGTATAGAGTTACACACTCTCGGTGTATACATCATAGCATACAGGCTAGTGGTAATAGTCTAGAGTTACACACTCTCGGTGTATACATCATAGCATACAGGCTAGTGGTAATAGTCTAGAGTTACAAACTCTCGGTGTATACATCATAGCATACAGGCTAGTGGTAATAGTCTAGAGTTACACACTCTCGGTGTATACATCATAGCATACATGCTAGTGGTAATAGTCTAGAGTTACACACTCTCGGTGTATGCAGCATAGCATACAGGTTTGTGGTAATAGTCGATAGTTACACACTCTCGGTGTATACATCATAGCACACAGGCGTGTGGTAATAGTCTAGAGTTACATAGTCTCGATGTATACATCATAGCATACATGAGTGTGGTCATAGTCTAGAGTAACACACCCTCGATGTATGCAGCATATTATATATACTAGTTGTTATACGCGCTTGGTGTTAACAACATAGCAGAAAGTCTAGTGGTAGTCTAGAGTTATACACACTTGGTGTATACAACATAACATACAGGCTAGTGGTATTTCTAGAGTTAGGTAGTCTATAGTTTGCAGTCAAGAGGTAGTCTGCACTGCTTGCAAAGATGTATCAAAACTACGAAAAATAAATCTAAACATATAGATCTACTTTCAGACCAGTCGTAACATATAGATCTACTTTCAGACCAGTCTAAACATATAGATCTACTTTCAGACCAGTCGTAACATTATCAGAGGCCAAGACAAGATGCATAAATTAAAACATTTTCAAGAAAAGCATTTTTATTTCTACATCAAACACTATGCACTCTTTAGAACATTCTCGATTCTAACGAGCGGTCTCAACGTATGGTTTGGTTGAGAAACTACGACTTCTGTATATATCTATTGCTCTGTCTGATAGACGTGCGTTTTACGCATTGTACACAGAGTAGGTCCAACCAGACGGCCCCTGTAGGAGCTTATATGGTCTACTTTATTTACTTCATCAATAAAATTAATACCAATAAAGATCCCGTTACACAGTTTCTTCCATAGTAAAATACTTTCACCTTTTCATAAAGCCATTTTAAAATGATTAATATTCAATCAGGTTTTACTTATATGGATATCAACAAGGCATCTGGTTAAAACAGTATTTCAAACTTCCCTAAATGCGATCTGACTGGCATTTTCAAGTAAAAACAAACTGTATAATAGTTGCAGCTGACCTCATTACATGTATTTAGTTTGAGCTGACCGCATCCTTTAGTTTGAGCTGACCTCATTATTTAGTTAGGGCTGACTTCAGTCTTTAGTTTGAGCTGGCCTTTTTGGTTTAGTTTGAACTGACCTCATTCTTTAGTTTGAATTGACCTCATTAAAGTTTGAACTGACCTCATTATTTAGTTTGAGCTGACCTCATTCTTTATTTTTAACTGATCTGATTCTTTAGTTTGTTAATGTAGGGGGGTTAAGTCGCTTTAACGGTATTTTCAGTCATATCGCGACGTTCCGCTATTTACAGGTGGAGGAAGATCCCAGAGGGTTTTTCTGTACAAATTGCATTGTTGAGTGCACAGAAGAAGTTTCAGTTTGAGCTGACCTTATTCTTTCAGCAGGATAAAGGCCATTTACTGTACTTGAACTATGCCGTTTATTTAATCCTTTATCTCATACAGACGCATATTAGCGCCTTGCAAACAGGAGAGACCAAGATGAGACAGGAGTCATATTATAAGGGCCTGTTCTGTTTCCTTATTTGATTCCATATTTCATGTCATGGCAAAACGTCAAGTATTTAGGCACTATTTATACAAATTTAGCTTATAACTGTTCATGAAATCATTATTTCTTATATAAATATTCATGAGATATATGATTACCCCATGTTAACCTATATTACTTAGTGAACTCCCCAACATATGAAGTTTTGATTATTCTATTGTGATGTGCACATGAGCACAGGAAATTCTGTCAGTGGCAGACACTGTAGAACCATACTGTACTATTTTATTAGCAACCAGGGCAGACCCTGATCAGACGACTCGTACGTGAACCATCTGATCTGAACCTATTCTGTTTGAAAATTTGTTAAAAAGCGTATTTATTGAGTAAATGATTTAACATGTGTCCTATGGATACTCCAGTGTAAATTATAAAGATGCGCACTCAAATACGAAAATCGTGATTTCTCCATCAAAGCCTATGTTGTAACCACTCTTTAGAATCGTCTCACAGCGTACGGTTTGGTGGGGGAAATAAAGGAGTCATTATTGAAATGGTTTTAATTTACGAATCTTATCTGTGTCTCTGAACTACTCCTAACAAACGCAACCCATCACGAACAGTAATTAACTATTTCTATATGGTTATATTAACTATTTCGCAGCCACATTTTGTCGTCTGCAAACGTTTTCGTCTGCTGCACTTTTCATTTGTTTTTATTTTTCTTCATCGTCGTTTCAAAAACAGTCACAGTATCAAAAAGTTTGGATCCTGATGAGACGCCGAGATACTCATTATGCCGAGTTACTCGGCGTCTCATCTGGATCCAAACTGTTTCCATGAGTAATCACAGAAGCGAGATTGGCAGCGAAAGAGTAAGTGAAAGCACAGCAATTCCATATGGCGTAGAGTAAGCCATATCAAAGATATTCTATATGCAAATAAAGCCGATCCTTAACGGACGACTTCTACAGTAGTCTTCTGATCTGGGTTTCTGTTTGCAAATATGTAAAGTGTTACAATGAGTAAACATATACACTGTTGCTTTTATACAGACTCTTATTAAATAGAGTAACTCGGTGTCACGGCAAGAGCAACATGTTTGACATTCTGACTGCAAGAGAAATGAAAGAATCGTTATGTTACAAGAGAAATGAAAGAACCGTTACGTCACAAGAGAAACGAAAGAACCGTTATGTTACAAGAGAAATGAAAGAACCGTTATGTTATAAGAGAAACGAAAGAACCGTTATGTTACAAGAGAAATGAAAGAACCGTTATGGTACACGAGAAACGAAAGAACCGTTATGTTACAAGAGAAATGAAATAACAGTTATTTTACAAGAGAAATGAAAGAACCGTTATGGTACAATAGAAACGAAAGAACCGTTATGTTACAAGAGAAATGAAAGAACCGTTATTTTACAAGAGAAATTAATCGTTATGTTACAAGAGAAACGGTACAACCGTTATGTTACAAGAGAAACGAAAAGAACCGTTATGTTACAAACGAAACGAAAAGAACCGCTGTGTTACAAGAGAAACGAAAAGAGCCATTATGTTACAAGAGAAACGAAAGAACAGTTATGTTACAAGAGAAACGAAAGAACCGGAATGTTTCAGAATAACACTTACTGAGTAGCCTATACAAATACTTTGAATAACTCGATAACACAACAGGATCTAAACTGCTTGATACTATGAATATGTTTTTACACGAAAAATTAAAAATAAAACAATGAACAAACGACAAATTTTGCCGTTGATAATATTTGGCAGCGAAATAGTTAACCCTTTCCCTCATGTAAACGCCTTTTCACGCTTTTTCACAAACATCATAGACCCAGACCAGGAGCCGTCTGATAGGAGTACAGTAAAACCCCGCTAATGCGACCATCAAAAAGAGGCATAATTCTGGGTGGCATAGGCAGGTGGTAGATTAATGCAGGACGAAAGTTATGCAGAAAGCTCCTATAGGAGCTTTCTGCATAACTTTCGTCCTGCATTAAGCAACCACCTGCTTTAAACGACACCAGTGCCTGTTTATTAAGTGGTCGTATTAGCGGGGTGTCACTGTATTCTCCTAGGATCTCACTATACAGTACCAAAATACCACGTGCTCATCATGTAGCATTATAAAAATCCAGCTTATGAATATTCATGTTGTTATTATGTTTTTAATATTAAGCAGGTCACGGGTTAACACTTTACTCCATACATAAGCTTTTCTACGCCTTTGAAACAGCATATAGATCCAGATCAGACGGCTCCTATAGGAGTCTGATCATGGTATGTCATCTTTGCTTATGGAAAAATAAAGCTCTCATTCTACAGTTTCTGCTTTTGGCAAAAAAATATGTGTTTAATTTGCTATTTCAAAAATGAATCTAATTAATATTCGTGATGTCATCGTTTCTAACAGTAAAGAGTTAGCAGACGATATTTTGAAGCAGACGACACTGACAGGCCGTGTGCGAAGTGTATTGATTTCCGTTGTTTCCCCGACTGTCGTGTTTGCGTCGTGTTGTGTTTAGATTTAGCTTCCCCTGCATTTCAGTATTGATTCTCTCGCCTGTCTCAGCATTGAGATTCCTGACTTCAGCGAGGCCGAGATTTCGCCTTAACCCATTCCCTCATGTTGACGACTTTGGACGACTCTGTAAAACTCACTTTGTGAAACCATTGTGATAAATAGAGGAGCAAATGCTCTATTTATCACAATAGTTTCGAACTACAAATTTCTAAAATTTTCCTTTCCTTCTGGCGCTTAGCGCAACCGGACTTGCATTTGCAAAGAGCGTGGATCTAGATGAGACGTCGAGTTACAGCGTGGATCCAGATGAGACGTCGAGTTACAGCGTGGATCCAGATGAGACGTCGAGTTACAGCATGGATCCAGATGAGCCGTCGGGTTACAGCGTGGATCTAGATCGAGTTACAGCGTGGATCCAGATGAGACGTCGAGTTACAGCGTGGATCCAGATGAGACGTCGAGTAACTCGGCGTCTCACCAACATCCAAACCGTATGATACTACGAGTTTTAAGAGACTGAAATAATTATTGTAGTTGACGAAAATTTTCGCAGACGAAAATTCGACAGAGAAGCACGTAAAGTAAATGTACACTGTCAAAAAGACTTAATTGTCTACTTTCAATTTCTCATTAAAGTCCACACTGTGCAACTGACATAACCAGAAACATGCAAAGAGTGGTCTTCTGCATCCCACGCACCCTCACCAACATCCGGATTCACCTATCCACACCCACTCACACCCACTCACACCCACCCACACCCACTCACACCCACGTCCCAACAGGGCACACATGTCCCTGCAGACACAGTGGTCTATAGATAAGATGTGTAGATAAAAACATGTTCGAGAATAACTTGTTTATTTCTCCATGTGACCACTCTTTAGAACGATCTCTTCGAGAAGATTATAACATGGGTTTGGCTGAGAACTAACGAGTACGCACCTTCATCTATTGTCCTGCTAAACAATTAGTTCAGCCGAATCATTCATCGCCAATAACTATCTAGTTAAGGGTTATAAAGCCTGCATGACTGTGTGAATATATAGATTTCAGCATTTACCTCGATGAATAGTTACGTAATTAATAATGACATCATGAATATTTATTAGCTGAAATTTATATTGGTATATGAACATTGGCTTTATTGGCCTTTGCTGGAACTGTAGAATCAGGGCAGGTGGCTGCTTAATACAGCGTGAACGGAATGCAGAAAGCTCCTAGAGGAGCGTTCTATGTGACTGTCACCTAGCATTAGGCTGCCATCTGTTTGAACCCTTTCCCTCATATAAATACCTTTTGGCGCTTTTGCAAACAGAGTATACCTAGATCAGACGGCTCATAAAGGAACCGTCTGATCAGGATCTGTTCCGTTTGCAGAAGTAATTTGATAGATATGCTTGTTTAATTTGGTAAAATGACTACAGCATTACATCTTTCATATTTCAATATAACTATTTTGTCCGTGAATATATTCAGTAGGCATTGAACATTAGATTTAATATAGAGCATAGAAAGGGTTAACCCGTTACTCCATACATACGACTTTCTACGCCTTTGAAAACAGAGTAGACACAGATCAGACGGTTCCTATAGGAGCCGTCTGATCAGGGTCTGCTCTGTTTGCTTATAGTATGATATAGATCTAATTTTAGAGTTTCTGGAGCCAAATTTACACATGTTTATATATGCCACTATAGACAATCTAATTATTAAGTAATTAATATTCATGATGTCATAATTGCTTACATGAATATTCATGGAGTAAGTGGTTCGGTGTATAGAGTAGGCCAAGGATGAACCCTTTCCCTGCTCTATATTTAGTCCAGATTTCAATACCTACTTAATATTCGTGCACAGAATAGTTATAATGAAATATGGAAGGTGGAACATTGTAGCCACTTTAAAAATAGAAAGTAAAGAAACATATCTTTCAAATTCCATCAGCAAACAGGGCAGACTGATCAGACGCCTCCTATAACAGCCGTCTGGTCTGAGTCTACTCTGCAAATGCGTGAAAACACGTTTATATGAAGGAATAGGGTTTACCCTTATCCCGCTATACGGGGCCTGACTCGCAAACAGCTTGAGTCCAGATGAGACACCGAGTGACTTGACGTCTCATCAGGTGTCAAGCTGTTTGACACATTGTCAATAGTTTCAAAAGCTCGATCAAATCGGAAGTAATCAAATTTTCATTGTATCCAATTTTTAGGAAACATTATTCTTTCACAGCGTGATAAGGGATAAGAGATGTTCTTTTTATTCAACACTTGAAATACTATCGCAATGATCTCACTTAGTCTGATAAACAACAGGTGTGAAAAAACCCTCCCAATAAGCTATATTGAGAACTTTTCTATTCATTCGGCTCCTGTTCTGACATTCAAGTGTTTTCAAGTAGTCTTCAATTTCTTTTCAAAAACAGTCAGTATGTCAAATACTTTGTGCTATGATGACAACTTCAATCACACGGCGTCTTATCTGGATCAAAACTGTAAGGAAAGTGTTTACTTTTTCATTTTTAGTGATCAAAGCGTTTATGTAAAATAGAATCTGGCAAGAGTCACTGAGATACTTGATGGTGCTATTTCAAACTTTTCGATCCCTTCCTGTGGCTGTACACGTTGCTTATTAACAAGGCAAATTATTATTGTCCGGTTACCATTTCCTGACGGATTCTTCGGTCAGCATTTCTTTCTAAGATATTCTTTTTTGCAGAATAGACTGGTATGTATAATAAGTAGATTGGTTTAATTTTAAATAAAATCGGGAAACATAAGGAAATAAAGTACAGCAGAAAATACCAAAGTCAGTGAAAAAATCGAATCTTGATGTAACCAGATTAAACAAGATAACGTTTTCCTCTTAACTTCACTGTTTATATTGTACTTCGTGAACATTCATGTAATATTATTAATGACTGTTGGACTATTGACTTCCTGGAGTTTTAAATTGCACCATAAACAGGGGATTTTTATGCCCCCACCTTGAGGCGACGGGGGCGTTAAGTTTTTCTCTTGTCAGTCCGTACGTCCGAAATTTTCGTCAATAATTTCTCGGCTTGTGTAAAGTGGAATGATTTGATATTTGGTTTGAAGCATTATCATAGTGAGTTGTAACGTGTCTCCCCTTTTCAGCTATGTCATCCATCTACTTCCTGTTTGCCGACGCTTTGATTGAATGTTGTGATTGTTTAATGAAAAAAGGTTTCGTCAAAAATTTCTTCGCTTGTGTAAGCTGCAGTGATTTGATATTTGGTCTGAAGCATAATCATAGTGAGTTGTACCGTGTTTCCCCTTTTCAGGTCTGTCATTAATCTACTTCCTGTTTGCCAGCGGGGGCATCCGTGCCCCATGGACACATTTTCTTTTATTTTTGTTCTATATCATTTAATAAGCGAACAGAGCGGTCTACTCTCTTTGCAAAGGCACCAAGATACGTCTTTATCATGTTAAAAAGCCCAGATAAGACGCGTAAACACAATGTCAAGAAAAGCCCCTTCATTTCTCCACCAAACCCTTTTTTAATATTTGAATTCGTACATTTATCTACGACTGCTCTAGTTAAATGTTCAAACCTCTCGAAGCAGAACAACAGATAAATGTTCAAACCTCTCGAAGCAGACCACAGATAAATGTTCAAACCTCTCGAAGCAGACCACAGATAAATGTTCAAACCTCTCGAAGCAGAACAAGATATAAATATTAAAACCTCTCGAAGCAGACCACAGATAAATGTTCAAACCTCTCGAAGCAGACCACAGATAAATGTTCAAACCTCTCGAAGCAGAACAACAGATAAATGTTCAAACCCCTCGAAGCAGACCACAGATAAATGTTCGTACTCAAATACTAAACTCATTATTTCTCTACCATACGCTTTGTTGGGATCACTCTTTGGGACAATTCTAAAGAGTGGTCACAGCATAGGGTTTGGTGGAGAAACAAAGGGGCTAATTTTGAAAAATGTTTTAATTTACGCATCTTATCGGGACCTCTGCCTCAAAGTCATTCGTCACATGTAAGTCCTGTATAAGTTCTTAGCAAACAGTATCGGTTAGGAACACATTTGCTTAATGTATCGAGTGTAAAAGTAACCTACATGTATGTGAATGTTTAGACCATAAGTGGATTTTATTACCTGCAAGAAAATGTCCAGATTGTCATTCGTAATACTTTAAGTCGAAGTTGATAGCAGACAAAGATTACAAGTCGAATCTTACATTTGTACAGACTATAAGTCGAAGATGATAGCAGACAAAGATTACAAGTCGAACCTTTACATTTGTACTGACTATAAGTCGAAGATGATAGCAGACAAAGATTACAAGTCGAATCTTACATTTGTACAGACTATAAGTCGAATTTGTTAGCGGACAAAGATTACATGTTGAACCTTACACCCGTACCAACTACAAGTAATAGATATCATCCGACGATGATTACTTATCAAAACTTACATCTGTATCGGTTATAAGTCGAAGTTTTTACAAGTCCACTTAACAAATTAATATATCTATAGAATGTTACCCTTTCTTTCATATATTGGCGGTTTCTGACGCCTCTTTCTGAAACCGTTGCGATAAATAGATATGAGCAAATGCTCCATTAATCACAATGGTATCAAAAGTACACACTTCTAAAATTTACCATTCTCAAGTACATGTACCTTTTCGGTAGATTTATTCAAAGAGGTTGGATTAAAAAGAGCCTATGAGGTAATGGGTTATGTCGAGCTGGTCATGAGCATAGACTTTTCACATTGCTGATTTTGCTTCCGGAGGATCTCCTACTTTCAAAACTTATGTACTTCACTACAGCAGGTGTGAAGTGTTTGTGCGGCCGCCGTAAAAAGATGTCCCGTGCTTCATTCTCAGTGTTGTTATATTTTCTGGCCTTTGTGATCATTAGTTTCGATGTTATTAGTTTTTGAAAATTAAATACCGCTTAAGCCGGTGCTAGGGAGCATGCGTTGTGTTGTACTTTTAATAACTGCAATGTTTTCTTTTCACATTGCTGCTTTTGCTTTCGGATGATCTCCTACTATCAGAATATTAACCTTCACCCTGCTACCTTAATCTTTATCTCACTATGCGCGCGACGTGGCTCTCATTTGCAAACAGTTTGGATACAGATTAGAGGCCGAAAAACTCGGCATCTCATCAGGATCCAAGCTGATAGACACTACGTCAATAGTGTCTCAGCTACTTGACTGTACAGAGGATGTAAATGTATAATCTGAGCAGACATGTTTCTACAACAAAGTAAGGGTTAACCCTTCCCCTTATGTAAGCGCATTTTGACGCATTTGCAAACAGAGTAGACCCAGATTGGACGGCTCCTTTCTGAGCCGTCTGATCAGGGTCTGCTCTGTTTGCTTATGGTGTAATATAGATCTGATTATACAGCTTCTGTCTGAGCCAAAATGTCCTGTGTCCATATGCCATTAGAAAAATAATCTTATTAATATTCATGACGTCATTATTTCCTACATGAATAATCATCAGGGAAAGGGTTAATACTATCATATTATAAAGACTACAATCCGTGTCGTACTCTAAGCAACCTATCTTATAAGGCGACTGGTTAGACGTCACCGTGCTATGTAAATTGTTATCAAATGATCTATTTCTTGGCAATGATTTAATCAGGGTGTCAAACAGTTTGGATCCAGATGGGATGCCAAGTTAGTCAGCGTCTCATCTGGATCCAACTGGTTGCAAATGTGATCACAGGAAACGTAATAATAAAAATGATGATGATGATTATGATGATGATGATGGTTGTTATATTTATAGCATTGTAAGACAGTTGGGTGTAAATACCAGGGTGATACCAGTAATAACTGACTCGTTTTGGCGTATAGTGGCATGGCAGCTAGTAAATCTTGACAGTTATTGTAACCATAGAGGAAATAACTTGGCTACATCTATGCCTTCAAGATTCTGATCTTTTATACAAGTCTTCTCCGTCCTTCTTGTCTTTATTCTAGTTTCGTATGTTTGTCTCATCTAGGTATAGTGTCCCTAAAAAGTACTCGGGCAAACAGTGAAAACCCAGATAAGAATGCTCGCAAAGGAACCATCTGATCAGGGTCTGAACCGGTCGTTCAATAGATTTAGTATTCTTAGTAAGTTATATTCATTCAAAATTCGGCTCCGAGTTTATAAAACTTCTGAGTCTAAGTGCATTATCAATCCTTTGATTGGTCATAGCGTGCTCAAATGTTGACCAATAAAATGTCTGATAATGAACCAAGGTTCAAGCACAGTGCTTTATAATCTCGAGAACTTTTGTCCGAAGTTACATATAAAACTCCTGAATCTGAGTCCATTCTGAAGTACTTGATTGGTCATGACCAGTCTATCCATTCTGAAGTACTTGATTGGTCATGACCAGTCTATCCATTCTGAAGTACTTGATTGGTCATGACCAGTCTGGTACTTCAGAATGGACTCAGAATCAAGAATATTAATTCATATCCTCAGGGCCAGGACATATTGTATCAAATAGTTTTCTGTTTTGTCATACAGCAGGGTGGTTTTTTCAAATTAATTATTTGCTATAAAACCTGATGTCTACTTAAACTCTGATCTCTTATAGAGTTCGCTTACTTTCGATTAGTTAAAACTTCAGGGAAGCTACTGAACGAACGTCAAACCCCTCGGACCTTAACCCTTTCCTCCATAAATAAGACGTTCTACGCCTCTGTAGAAATCTCCTGTTGAAACCATTGTGATAAATAAAGCATTTGCTCCTATAGGAGCAAATGCTTTATTTATCACAATGGTTTCAAAACTACAAAATTCTAAATTTTCCTTTTCTCTAGTTATGCTCCTTTTTTGGTAGATTTTTTTCAAAGAGGTTGCGTCAAAAATAGGCTATGGAGGAATATGTTAAAGAGGAGCTAGCTTTTGAAATGACACTGAGGTGAATATTTATTAGCTTAATTTCTATAATGTAGAGTTTTGATGGATTTGTTTTACTTTGACCTAAACTGTAGAATCGGATCTATATCATGTCACAGGAAAACAGAGCAGACCCTGTTTAATATGGGTCTGCTTTGTTTGCAAATTTGTGAAAACGTATTTATATGAGGGAAAGAGTAAACAGGCAAAGGGTTAAAATTGAAATATCAACGGGTAGAATTGGTTGATATAAAACCATACGATTACCTGTTGTCCTTGGGTTATATTCTAAACATTTGTCAAGAAACATATTGCCCTTTGATATTGTGATTTCTTCGATCTACTTTATTTTGTGAAGTTGTATCATCAGTGTTCTGCTTTGTCATAGAGCAGGTCTTTTTTTACAGTACTGTTGTTTTGTCAAACAGTAATGTCGTTATGTCAAACAATACTGTTGTTTTGTCATATAGCGCTGTTGTGTTGTCATATAGCACTACTGTTTTGTCATACAGTATTACTGTTTTGTTATACAGTGCTACTTGTTTGTCATATAACACTGCTGCTTAGTCATATAGCACTGCTGCTTTGTCATATAGCAATGCTGCTTTGTCGTCATATAGCACTGCTGGTTGGTCATAATTATAGCACTGCTGTTCCGTCAAACAGTAATACTGTTTTGTTATATATAAATGTGGTATAATAATAATAAATAATACAGCGCTGCTGTTTTGTCATACAGTACTACTATTTTGTCATATATCACTTCTGTTTTGTCACACAGCACTACTGTTTTATCATACAGCGCTGCTGTTTTGTCATGTAGCACTGCTGATTTGTCATACAGTACTACTGATTTATTACAAAGCGCTGTTGTTTAGTCATATAACCATGCTATTTTGTCAAACAACACAACTGTTTTGTCAAAAAGTACTGCTACTATGTCATACAGTACTGTTATTTTGTCATATAGCACTGCTAGTTTGTCATCCAGTACTGCTAGTTTGTCATACAGTACTACTGTTTTGTCATAAGGTACTGCTAGTTTGTCATACAGTACTACTTTTTGCCATACGGTACTGTTCTTTTGTCATACAGTACTACTGTTTTGTCATACAATACTGTTATTTTGTCATACAGTACTACTATTTTGTCATACAGTACTGTTATTTTGTCACACAGTACTTCTGTTTTGTCATACAATACTGTTATTTTGTCATTCGGTACTATTGTTTTGTCATACAGTACTGCTATTTTGTCATACAGTACTACTGTTTTGTCATACAGTACTGTTATTTTGTCACACAGTACTTCTGTTTTGTCATACAATACTGTTATTTTGTCATTCGGTACTATTGTTTTGTCATACAGTACTGTTATTTTGTCACACAGTACTTCTGTTTTGTCATACAATACTGTTATTTTGTCATTCGGTACTATTGTTTTGTCATACAGTACTGCTATTTTGTCATACAGTACTACTGTTTTGTCATACAATACTGTTATTTTGTCATTCGGTACTATTGTTTTGTCATACAATACTGTTATTTTGTCATTCGGTACTATTGTTTTGTCATACAGTACTGTTATTTTGTCACACAGTACTTCTGTTTTGTCATACAATACTGTTATTTTGTCATTCGGTACTATTGTTTTGTCATACAGTACTGCTATTTTGTCATACAGTACTACTGTTTTGTCATACAATACTGTTATTTTGTCATTCGGTACTATTGTTTTGTCATACAATACTGTTATTTTGTCATTCGGTACTATTGTTTTGTCATACAGTACTGTTATTTTGTCATTCGGTACTATTGTTTTGTCATACAATACTGTTATTTTGTCATACAGTACTACTGTTTTGTCATACAATACTGTTATTTTGTCATTCGGTACTATTGTTTTGTCATACAGTATTGTTAATTTGTCATACGGTGCTTGTTGCTCTATTATACAATATTGTTTTATTCAGCAACCCCTCTACCTGTGAACGTATTTTAATCCCTTTAATTCACTTCATGAGTGTACTGACATTTGCAAACGGTGTAGACCCAGTATAGAAGGTGCCTATGTTATACAGTACTGCCATCATTAATGTGTTAGATTTAGCACCCCCTCTTCCATTGAAAGTATTTTACCCCTTGGAATGCAAGGCAGGAGTATACTGGCATTTGAAAACAGTGTAGACTAGTTCTTAGAGCAGCTATTTGATCAGGGTCTGTACTGGATGTCATTCAAAATCATCTAGCAATACTAATCCTATCATAGGAATAGCCACTTTAATTGTTGAAATTCAACATCAAAGAGTTTGCTCTTTAACAAAGAATCGCCTGCTCTACAAAATGAAGTATATTGTAAAAGGGTTTGGGTGCTAATAAGACACCGAGTTGACAAATTGGGATAAATCTATATGATTTCATAACCAAACAGACAGGAGCCGTCTGATCTTGATCTGCTCTGTTTGCAAAGGCTTTCAAAGATATTTATATAAGGCAAAGAGTTAAATGCTTGCAAATCGTGATAGCAATGTCACGTGACACGACTCTCTATGTGCACGCGGTCATTGTCGCCTGAAAACAATGTTGTCTGCCGCAATTGTAGAAGTTATTTTTACGCAGTGTCTCATCTTGGTCACATTTGATTGCAAAGTTAATCTAAATCTGGCCAGTTGCATACAGAAAGTTAACCATTCATCTAATAGAAACGCCTTTTAACACTTTGCACGCTATGTAATGCTTTCGTCTGCAACAATTGTCGTCTGCTTCAATTCATAAAATAAACTTTCTCTCATTTTTTGGCAAAAATATGGTAAAGGTGACAAACAGTTTGGATCCTGATGAGACGCCGCATTGTGCGGCGTCTCATCTGGATCCAAACTGTTTGCAAAGGTAAATGCAGCGTGCAAAGAGTTAAAGTATTTGCAACAAACACAGAATACCCAGACCAGACAGTTCCTACGATAGAGTCTGTTAAGATTGGCTATGGAATTATATGACATGATTCTACAGTTTCTGCCATGTCCAAAATATCCTGTGTATACCACTATAAAAATTCGCCTATTTAATATTCACGATGTATTTTTACTAACATAACTATACATCCGGTAAAGGGTTAAACAAGATGGAAAATTCTCCAAATAGAACAAAGACACATTGTACTTACTTGAATGCCAAGCTGGAGTCTGACAAGTTGTATCCAAAAAACGGAAAGGAAGCTGCTACTATCCATCTTTTAAGAAAGGTGCAATCAAAACTAGGCTGGCCCCAGAAATTAGAGGATTCAAACAAACTTGAAGACGAGGTTTGTCCTGTTATGACGTCACCGGAACCGGAAGAGGCGTAGTTCTTTCTAGGTATAGAATAAAAATCTGCGCTGGTGAAGTCATGTAATTTGCCGAGATCTTTCGGTTCTTGAATGACGCCGTCCTCCTTCTTAACAACATACGGGAAGAAATTGGTTGAAAATGCCACCCCACCACCAGCAATTAGTTCGTCTTCTTCGATTAATATTTTTAACACAGACATAATGGCGGACACCGGTTCATCCGAGCGTGACCTAATATCTAGTTTTCTATTATGTGTGTAAAGATTAGTCACAGCTTTTGCAAGAAGCTTTCCGCTCTCGGCTTGTTGGCGGAAACGCTGGAATGACCTAGAATCGAACTTAAAATCAAAATCACTTAAAGTAATAATATTGTCTTTGGATTCGTTGCATTTCATAGATCTAGCTGTAGAGTTAGTTCGTATTGTATCTATAAACTGTAGTATCTTACTCTGCTCTATAGAAGCGTCGTCTAAGTTTGATTTTGAACCATCCGTCTGACCTTTCTCCTGTGACCTTGACCTTTTGCTATTCTGTTTCTGATCTGGTCTAGGCAAATTAACGTTAAATTTGGGAGGGAACTTGACCCCTACGGCCCCTAAGCCCTCAGCAGTTGAAGTGAAGAGTACTTCACAAATGAACAACAAAAAACAGACAATACGAACGATGAAGACCGAGTATTCCATATTTACGGATGAATATCTGTATCCCAGGCAACGAATTGAGTTAAACTTTATAAATTCTACTTGATAACATTTAAACTATAGCGAACAATATATTTACATTATGTGCACATTCAAGACTTAAAGATTGTTATACATATCCATGAAGATGATTATTAATGGAAATATAAAAAGATGTGGTTTTCTAGCTCATAAAGGGTAGGTCTGCGAAACGTTCGTTTCACATTGAGATGTGTGTATGATCTATATATATACAATCATTTCTCTCACGTATAGTGTATTTTATGGAGCTTTTATCCTCTTTCTGTCGATACAGACTTTGTCGGGAACAATTATAACAACTGCACTAGGAGATTCAGTTTCTTTTCCCTGCAGGGATTCAGTATATATTTCACAAACAGGCAAGCATTTCACGTTTTATTCCTTGGACGAATTCAAATTTCTTCTGACTTTTATGAGAATTTTCTGATTCTCCTTCCGTCTCGTCCTCCTTGAAGATTAAACAATTTCTCGACATTGTATATCCGTCATTTCTATAACAGAATCAAAACTTGGCACCACATGGAAGCATATCGATTTCTACAGAAGGAAACCCACGTTGCCACTGCTTACCTAATACCACTCACAAACTTTAATCATATGTCGGCCGACCTGTCGCCATTTTGAATTGGAGCCTCATATAAAGTACTTCCGGTTTAAAAGACAACCGCCAAGAAAATTTCATTGTACTTCTTTTCAACAAACCCAAACACGATCAGAAGCTATTGATTTATTCACTACGTTATCACAATCGCACGGATTCTGAGCTCTTTTTATGAATCGATAAACTAGATGTATCGGGTCTTCTCATGCCTTCTCGTGGTGAGATAGACTAGTTCTGTTACGAGGCGAGATCAGCGCTATTCCGCGAAGTGCCACTGGTTTTTGAAATACAGCCGTCTTGGAATAAATCCAGTGTGTTTTCGCGGATCTACAACTGATAGCACGTGCATTCGGAATACCTCGGGACCATCATGCGACACAAGATACTAACAATGGCACTGGGGAGTGTCATTGTGTCTAGGTTTCTTATCACGTAGATCGATTCCATTCATGGATTGAGATGGTCGGTAGCTCCTTTGTATCCTCCAAAAATCGATTCTGTAAAGAAATAAATTTATATATACATGTACATGTGGTTTTACTTGATTGTACACTTCGGTACAAAACATAGATACAATATATTTGTAGAAAGAGCAGATAATCTGTTCAACTTTATTTCTCCTGTTAGTTAGAAACTTTGTATTCATATACTTAAACCTTCTACACTCGCCTTTTAGTAAAGAAGAATCAATATCTGTTTAGACATGAGAATGCTTAATAGCCCTTTACTCCATACAACCGCCTTTCTATGCCTTTGCAAAAAGAGTAGACCCAGACCAGTCGGTCCCCGTACGAGTCGTCTGATCAGGGTCTGCTCAGTTTGATATTTATAGATATGATTCTACAGTTTCTGTCATAGCCAAAATGCATGTTTTACAACTTCATTACAAAACGTCTCATTAATATTCATGATATCATTATATCTTACATGAATATTTATGGAGTAAAGGGTTGATGTAGGTTGACATCCATACAGAAAGTCTATTTTGGGCTCATTAAACATATGTCTATCTTAACCCTTTCTCCATGAATATGTAAGAAATAGTGACATTGTGAACATCAACTGGAGGAATTCTTATATTAAATAGGAACCCAGATGTGTTTTACCATGAACGAAACTGTATAAATACATGTAGATCCGTATTGTTTCATTAGCAATCAGAACAGAGCCTGATCAGATGGCTCATACAGGTCAGAGCTACAGATAACGGTGCGTATTCAAATACTAAACTCGTCATTTCTCCACCAAACCCTACGTTGTGACCACTCTTTAGAATCGTCTCTTCGAGACGACTCTTTAGAATCGTCTCTTCGAGACGATTCTAAAGAGTGGTCACAACATAGGGTTTGAAGGAGAAATAAAGAAGTTATACTTGAAAGTATTTTAATTTACGCATCTTATCTGGAGCGCTGTACAGGTGCCGTCAAATGCGTGTCTGTGGAGTAAAATGTCAAAGATCAGCATTGATACTATATGTACTTCAAGGAGTTTTGGACTCTTTATAACTATCCATGAACATACTCAATAAAACCGGGTCTGCACTTTTCTCTTTTTACATTGCTACTTTGGCTTTCGAATGAACTACTTTCAGAATTTGATTTCATCCCTTAAATATGGAGGGACAAACTCCTCGGACGTCTGTCACCGGAATTGTTTCACACTGTCACGGATTGACAACCAAGGGACATTATAATAGTTGTGGTCATTTTAAGAGAATGATAGCCCTTTGTTGTTGCTGCTGCTGTTGTTGCTGCTGCTGCTGCTGCTGTCGCCGTTTGGCCTCCTTAACCCTTTCCATTTTGAATATTCATGTAAGAATTAATGGCATCATGAATATTTATTAGCTGAACTTGTTATAGTGACACATATCAACATGAAAATTCAGTATCGGTGGAGACCGTAGTACAGTAGATCTGCAGAAGTTAAAGCAGGCCTGAACAGACGGTCCCTACATGAGTTGTATCACCAGAGGCAACTACGTTTGAAAAAGCGTGAAACGGCGCCTGTGCGAGGGAAAGGGTTGCCAGACTTATGGCCCTCTATTTTGTTGATTAATATGCTGTTTGGCCTTCTTATTTTATCTGCAATATATATACATGTAGTACAAAATCGTGTGTGTTGAACTCAAGCTACCCGGTAATAAGACGTTTACGCAGATAAAACAATATTGGTATGAAGATGTGCCCGAAGAAAGAGTTTGATTGCAATATTAATTGACATGGCATTGTCACTTTGATTGTATCTGTTTAACTCATTCTCTCCTACTGACGCCTTATTGCGCCTATGTAAACTTTATTTTGTGAAACTATTGTGATACATAGAGCATTTGCTCCTATAATAGAGCATATGCTCCTATAGTAGCAAATGCTCTATTTATCACAATGGTTTCAAACTACAAAAGTCTAAATTTTCCCTTTTCTTTAGTTAATGCTCCTTTTCGGTAGATTTACTCAAAGAGGCTGGGTCTAAAATAGTCTAGGGGAGAATGAGTTAAGCTGCCATTTCCTGACATGTACCTACACGTTTTGTTATACATTGTATTGAGCGTCAAACGTCTCTAATGTCAAAAATGAAGTGTGTTTCAAACTTTCAAACAAGGAACAGCACTGATATGAAGATATGCATACAGAATATAATTGAGCTGTGGTAATGTTTGACAGAATTATATGTTTGTTTTGTTTATTTGTGTAGTTTTGCTGTTGTTTTTATTGGTTTGTTCTATTTCATTTTTAGGAAGGGGTTGTTGTTTGCTAAGATATAGTACAGTGTAGTCAATGTTAGTAGTCAATGTTAGACGTGAGTGTTATTTCAAAATAGTTTGTAATTGTCAGTAGTCAATGTTATTTAAAAGTTGGTAGTCAATGTTATTTCAACTCCAGTAGTCAATGTTATTTTACCGTCAGTAGTCAATGTCAGTAACTACATTTGTAATGTGATTTCAATATTAGTCATTTCAACGCCAATAGTCAATATTTAGACAATATTATTTCAACATCTGTATCCTGTGTTTTCAACGTCAGTAGTACATGTTAATTCAACGTCAATAGTCATTGTTATTACACCACTAGTCGTCAATGTCAGTAATCAATGTTATTTAAACGTTGGTAGTCAATATATTTCAACCTACGTAGTCAATATTATTTTAACGCCAGTAGTCAATGCTAGAAGCCAATGGTATGTCAATGTCAGTAGTCAACGTTATTTCAAACTCTGTAGTCATTGTTAGAAGTCAATGTTATTTCGAACTCTGTAGTCAATGCTAGAAGCCAATGGTATGTCAATGTCAGTAGTCAACGTTATTTCAAACTCTGTAGTCATTGTTAGAAGTCAACGTTATTTCAAACTCTGTAGTCATTGTTAGAAGTCAATGTTATTTCGAACTCTGTAGTCAATGCTAGAAGCCAATGGTATGTCAATGTCAGTAGTCAACGTTATTTCAAACTCTGTAGTCATTGTTAGAAGTCAACGTTATTTCAAACTCTGTAGTCATTGTTAGAAGTCAACGTTATTTCAAACTCTGTAGTCATTGTTAGAAGTCAACGTTATTTCAAACTCTGTAGTCATTGTTAGAAGTCAACGTTATTTCAAACTCTGTAGTCATTGTTAGAAGTCAACGTTATTCCAACGCTAATAGTTAATGTAACTTCAACATCAGTAGTCAATGTTATTTCGACGTCTATAGTTCATCTCCTCTGAAACGTTTGGTAGCATTTTTTGTAACTCACAGATGAACAATATTTATAGCGTATAAAAAAGAAACTCTAGCTATGATCGTATTCGAGAGAAATATGACACCGTGACTTATTATTACACCCTTTATTACGTTTCTACATTTACTCTGTTTGCAGCCCAGTCATTGAGTACATTAGCGATAGATTAGTTGGAGAGGGAATATGTGTATATACATTGTTTGTCTTTTAGGGTGGGGTGGAATTAGTGTGAGGTTGGGCGCCCCTAAACCGGTTTAAACCACCAGTGACAAGGGATACTTCCATCTTCTCCCTGTTTGTCTGTTATGTCTGTATGCGTCTCTTTATGTCTTTTTATGCATGAACATTTACTTGTTTGTTGTGGTGCTGTTCGGGATGCAGTGTGTTTTGTATGTGGTGTTTCCTGCATGACTCATACATGTACTGTGTGTTTTGTATGTGGTGTTTCCTGCATGACTCATACATGTACTTTTAGTGACAAATACAGAGTGGCCATCGATTAACAAAAAGGAGAACAAACTTATTGTATTCATTGCTTGCCAAAATAAGATGAAAAATTAAAACCTATTTCAGAACCGTCTCGAAACAAGATCCATTTAGTGATCACTTCGAGACAATTCTAAAACGTTATCACAACATAGAGGTTGGAGAAGCAATACATACATCCCGTTATCTATGGCCATGCTAAAAACACGTACGTCCCGATATGTGTGGACATGTGTATACACGCACGTTCCATTATCTGTGGTCATGTTTATACACGTACGTCCCATTATATGTGGTCATGTTTATACACGTATGTCCCATTATCTGTAGTCATGTTTATACACGTACGTCCCATTATCTGTGGTCATGTTTATATACACGTACGTCCCATTATCTGTGGTCATGTTTATACACGTATGTCCCATTATCTGTAGTCATGTTTATACACGCACGTTCCATTATCTGTAGTCATGTTTATACACGTACGTCCCATTATCTGTAGTCATGTTTATACACGTACGTCCCATTATCTGTAGTCATGTTTATACACGTACGTCCCATTATCTGTGGTCATGTTTATACACGTACGTCCCATTATCTGTGGTCATGTTTATACACACGTACGTTCCATTATCTGTGGTCATGTTTATATACACGTACGTCCCATTATCTGTGGTCATGTTTATATACACGTACGTCCCATTATCTGTGGTCATGTTTATATACACGTACGTCCCATTATCTGTGGTCATGTTTATATACACGTACGTCCCATTATCTGTGGTCATGTTTATATACACGTACGTCCCATTATCTGTGGTCATGTTTATATACACGTACGTTCCATTATATGTGGTCATGTTTATATACACGTACGTCCCATTATCTGTGGTCATGTTTATATACACGTACGTCCCATTATCTGTGGTCATGTTTATATACACGTACGTCCCATTATCTGTGGTCATGTTTATATACACGTACGTCCCATTATCTGTGGTCATGTTTATATACACGTACGTCCCATTATCTGTGGTCATGTTTATATATACGTACGTTCCATTATCTGTGGTCATGTTTATATACACGTACGTCCCATTATCTGTGGTCATGTTAATACATACATGTTCCATTATATGTGACCATGTTAACACATACAAGTCCCATTATCTGCTGTGGCCATGTTAAAACACGTACGTCCAATTATATGTGGCCATGTCAATACATGTACGTCCCGTTATCTGATGCCGTGTTAATACATGTACGTCCCATTATACCCGGTCGTGTTGAAACCCGTACGTCCCATTATTTGTGGTTATGTTAATACATGCACATGTCACCACATTATGTGAGGCTATGTTAATACATGTACACCTCATTATCTTTGGTCATGTTAATACATGTACGTCCCATTATCTGTGACCATTGTTAATACGTGTATGTCATATTATGTGTTGCCAAATTAATATAAGTTACGCCCCTTTATCTGTGATCCTGTTAAAACCAGTCGGCATGTTAATACACGTACTTCCCATTATCTGTAACTATGTTAGTACACGTACTTCCCATTATCTGTGGCCATGTAAACACAAGAGCGTCCCATTATCTATGATAATACTAATATATACATGTCCAATTATCAATGGCCATGTTAATACGTGTACGTCATATAATTTATGGTCATGTTAATACATGTATGTCTCACTATCTGTAATATACATCCCATTCCCTGGGGCAATAGAAACACACAAACGTCTCATTATCTGTGGACATATTGACACAAGTGCGTCCATTATATGTGGCCATGTTTATACACGTACGCCCCATTATCCGTGACCATGTTAAAACATGTATGCTCCATTATCTGTGGCCATGTTAATACACGTACGTCCCATTATATTTTGCCATGTTGATAAACGTACGTCCCATTAACTGTGACCCTGTTAAATACATGTACGTCACATTATTTGTGGTCATGTTGATACATTAACACAATATATGTGACCATGTTAATACATTAACGTCATATTATATGTTGCCCAGTTAAACCATATATGCCCCGTTATCATTGGTCACGTTATCATCTGTACGTCATATTATATGTTGCCCTGTTAATACACGTACGTCTCGTCAGTGGTTATGTTAATACCTGTACGTCATATTATATGATGCCCTGTTAATAGACGTACGTTCCAGTATGTGTGACCATGTTAATACTTGTATGTCCCATGTCTGTGGTTCTGATAATACAAGTGCGTCCCCTTATCTGTGGTCATGATAATACATGCACGTCCCATTATCTGTGGTCCGATTAATACATGCAAGTCCCATTATCTGTTGTCCAGCTTGCCAGGAGTTTAGCACTTTATACCATAAATACATCTTTTAGCAATTTTGCAAACATAGTTCACCAAGAGAAGAATTTCCTACAGGAGACGTCTGATCATGGTCTGCTCAGTTTGCTTATAGAATTATATAGATATAGTTCTACAGTTTCTACCATAACCATACATTTCAGTGTTCATATACATGTATAACTATTAAATTTCAGCAAAGTTATATGCATGGTGTAATTATTTCTTACATGAATATCCATTGAGTAAAGAGTTAACTCTGAGTTGGAATAGAAAAAGTAGCTACACTAGTTTTACGCTAGGTACTGGTGTTCTGGGGTGGAATAAATAAAGTGTAGTGACACTAGTTTTATGCTAGGTCCTGGTGTTCTGGAGATGGAATAGAAAATGTAGTTACAATAGTTTTACGCTAGGTCCTGGTGTTCTGGAGTTGGAATAGAAAAATGTAGCTACAATAGTTTTATGCTAGGTTCTGGAGTTATATTAGAAAAACGTAGATCTTTACAATGGTTTTGTGCTACGTTCTGGAGTTGTAATAGAAAAATGTACATGTAGTTACAATAGCTTTCCGTTAGGTCCTGGTGTTCTGGTGTTGTAATAGAAAAATGTCGTTTCAATAGTTTTACGTTAAGTCCTGATGTTCTGGAGTTGAAATAGAAATATAGTGACAATAGTTTTACGCTAGGTTCTGGAGTTGTAATAGAAAAATGTAGTTGACTAGTGACAATAGTTTTACGCTAGGTCCTGGAGTTGAAATAGAAAAATGTAGTTACAATAGTTTTGTGCAAGGTTCTGGAGTTGTGTAACCTATTTACAGCAAATCCTCGCTGATCCGAGTCTAGATAATCCAAACCTCACCATCCTGAATCGGACTTATTCGATCGTTTAGTAAAGAAAACTGGAGAACGTTCAGAGCAGGTGGCTGCTTAATGTAGGGTAAAAAACAAATATGAGCTATGTACATGAGTTTCGCCCTATATCATGCTGCCACCTGTCTTAAAGGCCAATATTGATACTTACTGAATGTTCATGTTAGCGGGTGTTCGAGTTAGCTACTATTCGAATCAGCGAGGTATGCCTAGTTTAATAAATAAATGCACTTATAGTGTATATCCTGATTACAAGTCATTGTCAGGACAAACATTAGAAAATCAGTTGTGTTTGTTAGTGTTAATTACCGTCCGTGTTTGCTCACTATTGGCTAATTGGACTCCCCAGAGAGAATGGAGAGGGTACAGAGAAACCCGGGCGCGCCCCAGAGAGAATGGAGAGGGTACAGAGAAACCCGGCGCGCCCCAGAGAGAATGGAGAGGGTACAGAGAAACCCGGGCGCGCCCCAGAGAGAATGGAGAGGGTACAGAGAAACCCGGGTGCGATGCCCTACTCTTCTTACCTTTTGTACATCCCGCTATCTGCATCCTGACTCGCAGTTACAAACAGTTTGGATCCAGATGAGACAACGAGTAACTGGGCGTCTCATCAGGATCCAAACAGTGTGATACTCGGTTTTTCAAACGTGTGTTCGAACCGGAAGTAGTCAAAACTTCAGCATATCCAAATTCTAGCAGACATTATTTGTTCACAGCGGCATTGACATCTAGAACTAACGGATACCCCAAGAAAGGATCGTACAACTAGCTCTCTGTGTTACCTGATCGTACAACTAGCTCTCTGTGTTACCTGATCGTACAACTAGCTCTCTGTGTTACCTAATCGTACAACTAGCTCTCTGTGTTACCTGCTTATCATATTGACGACTTTTGACGCCTCTGAAAAAGTTACCTGTTGAAACAATTGTGATAAATAGAGCATTTGCTCCTATAGGAGCAAATGCTCTATTTATCAAAAATGATTTCAAACTACAAAATTCTAAAAGTTTCCTTTTCTCTAGTTAATGCTCCTTTTGGGTAGATTTATTCAAATATGTTTGATCTAAAAATAGCCTATGAGGTAATGGGTTAATTAGTCAACACTATACGTAATTATCTCTTACATGGTCATCCATTAAATAAGGATTAATCCTTATGTTCTAATTGCATGTGGCAATAATAAGGATCAATCCTTATGTTCTAATTACACGTGGCAAATCATATAATGTGATATTTATTCTAATTTTCATGGTTAGTGCAAACAATATTTTGTCGATGTGGCATCAGAGAATAATTTGATATTTAGCTAGCTCAAAATTTGACCGATCAAATACTTTTGAATGAACTCAGGCGCATAAACCCTCTGACATAGGATTTCTTCTTACGGTAACACTCTCATCTTGGTCTACATTGACAACCCTTTACTATATTATAACAGTACATGAATCTTTGGCCATGAAAGAAACTGTCGAATCATATCTATATTATAGCTTATGCACACAAAGCAGATCCTGATCAGACGGCTTATACAGGAGCCGTCTGATCAGGGTCTAATCGGTTTGCGCAATCATAGAAAGGCGTATTATGAAGTAAAGGGTTAATAGGCACTGTGCGTGAAAGAGTTGATATTAATCTTCCTAATCACGGCCCGGCTCATTGGGAAAACGCGTGTTGCATCCAGATGAATGTGTGAGTAACTCGGTCTTTCATCAGGATCCAAACTGATTGCTTCTCAGTCAATCTCCATTGTTCAATTATTGACAAACAGAACAGCCCTGATCAGAGAACTCCTAACCCCTTACTCCATAAATACCCATGGCTACGCCTTTGCAAACAGCGTAGACCCAGTTCAGACGGCTCCTATAGGAGCCGTCTGATCAGGGTCTGCTCTGGATGCTTATAAATATATATATAGATCGGGTCTGATCAGGGTCTGCTCTGGATGCTTATAAAATATATAGATCGGGTCTGATCAGGGTCGGCTGTGGATGCTTATAAAATATATAGATCGGGTTATTTCAGTTTCTGCTTCGGCCAAATGTTCGATAGTTTACATAATGCAATTGTAAATATTAATCTAATTATTATTCATGATACAATCATTTCTTTCGTGAATATTCATGGGGTAAAGGGCTTCAGGAGCAGTCCCTACAGGAGCTGTCTGGTCTGGGTCTACAATGTTGCAAATACGTCAGTATATGTATACGTCATTATCAAGTACAGTAAAACCTCTTTATAACGGCCACTAAATTATACCAAGTATTTTGTGTTAAAGGCAAGTGGTTGCTTAAAGCAATGTGAAAGCAAAACAGAACGCTCCTATAGGAGCGTTGTTTTACTTCCACCTTGCTTTAAGCAGCCACCTGCCCTAATACACCAACTAATTAACACAATTTAGTGGCCGTTATAGAGAGGTTTTACTGTAAATGGTTAACCCTTTACTCCATAGATACACATTTTAACGCCTTTACAAACAGAGTAGACCCAGACAGGAGCAGTCTGGTTATCAGGATCAAACAATTCAGCTGGTGTGGAGAAATCTGGATCGGAGGACATAACAAACAATTCAGCTGGTGTGGAGAAATCTGGATGTGAGGACATAACAAACGATTCAGCTGGTGTGTAGAAATCTGGATCGGAGGACATAACAAACAATTCAGCTGGTTGGGAGAAATCTGGATCGGAGGACATAACAAACAATTCAGCTGGTGTGGAGAAATCTGGATGTGAGGACCTAACACAACGCTATAATAGAACCTGTTTCCACCAACCATCAGTGGAAGAAATAAGCAACAAGGCTGCATAGACCTTTCCCTGTTTAAGGCATGCGTATTTATCTAGCGAGTTTATTCCTTTCATACAGAATGGACTCTTTAGTTAAACACAGATGGGCTATTTCACTTTGAAAATTAAGGGTTGAATGGCTTAAGCCCTATTATCCCAGTGCACTGGTCCAAATATGTACTGTACATATTTTGGACCAGTGCACTTGGAGAATAGTGTACCATAAACAAATTCAACCTCATTTTGTGGAGTGTTTCGTTTGTCGATGTCATATTTTGACAATTGGAAAATAAATTTCGAAGCAAACAGTACAGACCCTGATCAGAAATCCCTTAACCCTTTACTCTATGAATATTCGTGTAATAAATAATGACACCATGCATATCAATATAGAGCAACAGATAAAGGTGCGTACTCAGATACTAGACTCGTTACTTCTCCACCAAACCCTATGTTGTGATCACTCTTTTGAATTGTCTCAAAGAGATGATTCTAAAGAGTGGGTCACAACATAGGGTTTGATGGAGAAATAAAGGAGGTATTTTTGAAAATGTTTTAATACACACAACATACACTGTCAATTACAATGACGTGTGAACTCTGTATGCTAATGATATTATTATAGATAAGACTCTTCAGTTTCTACCTATACCATAAATTTCATTTGCACATATGCCATTATAAAACTTCAGTTAATAAAATTAATATTCATGATGTCGTTATTTCTTACATGAATATTAAACAGGTAACGGGTTAAGCAGGTGATTGTTTAATGCAGGGTGAAAGTCGTGCAAAACGCTGTCGCCGGAAATGTCTGTATGACGTTCAACCTGCATTAAACTGCCACCTGTCTTAACCCTTCCCCTCCATATAAACACCTTTTCAGACATTTGCAAACAGAGTAGACCCATATCAGACGGGTCTGACGGGGGTCTACACTGTTTGCTTATGACATACTATAGCTATGACTCTACAGTTGTTAGTACTTTTGGTCATTTCTGCCTATCGTGTGACCACACTTCAGAAAGTTTAGTCGCGAAAATCGTGTTTTAATCCACTTATTATCATATTATTTAACCCTTTCCCTGTTCTATATTTGTTCCAACTTTCAATACCTACTGAATATTCATGGACAAAATAGTTATAAGGAAATATGGAAGGTGGAATAATGTAGCCATTTTAGAAAATAAAGAAACATATCGTTCAAATTCCACTAGCAAACAGAACAGACCTTGATCAGGCTGCTCCTATAGGCGTTCATATGAAGAAAATGGTTAAGGAAACCCTATCTAGACCCATCCATGTTCATGTTGCGGGGAACCGCACACAAAATATTAACTGCTGTAAGCCAATAGCATACACGTGTTCAGCATACAGTGCAGACCCTGACCAGATTGTTCCTTCATGGATCCTCTGATCTGGGTCTACACTGTTTGTATATGTCCTTTTAAGGGGCACTGGGTACAAATGGTTTAAAGACATATATATCAGAGTTTAATTTTGCAAAATTACTCAATAAAACATATTTACAATACCCATAAGCATGCTACTATTAAAACATTGAATTTAATGATTAAATGTTAGACTTCAGCATAATTCAAATACAAATGTATCAATATTTTACACTTTCATTTGTGTATCGGCTTCAAATTAAAGGACATGAGAATCTAGCGGGACTAGCTCAAGGGCTATATAGTCAGCTGATAGCTTCTGCATTATTTTCCCGCGCTTGAATCAAATATTGATGTGTACATTATTACAAAACCTTAAATACTATGACATGATTTATTTTGGCAAACGTTTAAACATGCTTGGGTATTCGTTAACGTAATTTATTCCGGGTTTTTTTCAAAATCCAAACCCGATACCTGCCGTTGATATCGGAGCGCAACTCTGTACGAATAGTGTCGCACATCGATAGCTCTGTACTTTCTTTAAAGAAAATGGCAGTCAGAACTCGTTCAAATTTTTTAGCATGTAGTGGATCTGCTTTTTGTCACTGAAAATGTCATATGCCGATAGACCCATAAATGCAATGTCAGGTGCAAACGGACTTATAAACTGCAATGTCATATAATTATAGACCTATAAATGCAATGTAAGATACCGACAGACCAGTACAGTGCAATGCAATTTCTACATGGATTCTGGAGACTATATAATTATATCCCATAGGTAATAGTAAAGCATTTCAAACAGGTAAAATATGTATTTAATGGCCAAAGTCAGGGACATAGTTAAGATGTGTAAACTGTACCTCCTTCAAGAACATCTATTTCTCCATCAAACCATGTGGTGTAATAACCCTCTTCAGTTCTGAAGGTCCTATAAGCGTGGTTGCAACATAGGGTTTGGTGGAGAAAGATATGAACACTTCTTAAAACATTATCTATTGGTCTGCAAAAGCAGCCCAATCTTATACGGCTTTGAATTTTGCGCATGATTTACTGCGTCCTGTCTATAAAAGCCACTCTTTTTAATGACCATGATTTACTGTGAGACTAGTTTTTATTTATTTTTATATATTTACATTAATCATTTTTATATATATATTTTTCCCAGCGGTCGCACATATTTTTGTCATTTTTTTTCTTGTCTGCCACGATCCATTTTCAGTGAATGCTAGTGAATTAGGTATAATTGATTAAAATCACGGTTACAAGCATAGTCGTCAGCAATGGTCCATTGGTTATAGCGTTGGCTTAGGAAACCTAATTTCGTGGGTTCGACCTCAGGTGACCTATTTTGCATGTTTCACCATTGGGTATGAATTTGTTTTCATTTAAATGTATAACTTATAGTAACCTGTTGTTAATTTGGGGGCAATGTAAGTGAAACAGTTAATCGGCACTGAGTCGACATACTCGAATAATTTCATGCAGACTATTAAAGGTAGTCTTAAAGAATCGGTCGTTTAGTTCTGAGACTAAAGGTAGTCTTGAATAATTGGTTGTTTAGTTGGAAGTGTAGACCTTTATCGCTGGTACTAGCCACGTGTATTGCGGATACGCATGCAAACGTATGCGACAATTTTTTAGCAGTATTATGTGAAGTGTTTGATGAACTTTGTGGTGAATTTCGCACATGTTGCTAGAAGCTTTGTAATTTATCATAAATCAACTTGTACACAGCACTTAATGTGATAATGGTTTCTACGTCAGTGTGTTTTAGCAAGTGGATAACATTGATCTGTGACGTAATGTGTATCATTGGTGTCATACGCGGATATTATGCATCATGGCTCATTAAAACATTCCCCCTTTTCTGTTATTAATTTATATAGTCATGTTTTCCCCATGTGTCTGTTAATTAAAAGTACTAAACAATATTGCTCCCTCTTTTTCTTCTATCCTGCTTACAGATATTTAGGCAGCCATTTTACGATTGCGTAAAATCTTGCTTGTTCGTCTTTGTTATGTCTCTGTACATCACAGTCAGTTTGACACCGCTGCCTATGGCTTCAAACACCGCTACCTGTGGCCACAGACGTTAACTTCAAATCTGGTTCTCATTTATTTCACACATCGGAATTTCTTGCATAAATGTGTGATAAGCGTTCAAACATTACAGATCAATATCCATCACATCCTTCAGGCGCTTGGAACTTTATCGTCTGCTACTCTGCTACCAATGATGTCTGCTACCCATTAATATATATTATTTTCTTCTAAAATTATATTAAAATTCTATTACAAATGCGATTTCATCGAAAACAGCTTTTTCGATGAATTACAATTACAGATTTGATCGATATCATCTTATATATGTCATTTCACAGCCGCTCGAAGAATGCTACATAGAGCAGCTCGCTTGTTCCTATGCTAAAATATTGATGATATGAATTGTTGCTAAACACAGCGCTCTGGTTTCCTTCCTATGCGCTCTTTCTCGATATTCCGTGTGTTGATCTACTCAAGTAACAATCGTAGAACAAGAACCTGCTGCGCGTTCAAACGGAAAGTGAACCAAATGGGATCAATCCTCTCCGTATAAACGCCTTTTCATGTCTTTGCAAACCGAGTAGACCCAGATCAGACGGCTCTTGCAGAGTCCGCCTGTCAAGAGTCTGATCCGTTTGCTTGTAAAATTGTAATAGTTTTGACAATTACCAAAACATCCTGTGTTCATATATCATTATAAAAATTCAGCTAATAAATATTCATGATGTCATAATTTATTTCATGACTATTCTACAGGGAAATGGTTATCTATTCATATGCAGCCAGTAATACTCGTAAACAGTTCATACTCGTTTCTAAATGCTAATAGATCTAGTTCAGAAGGAAAAAACACAATTATTTTCATTTTTTTCGAAACAGTTATTTACACGGCGTCGTAAATAAAGCGGATTAACCTTTGTCTAATAGAGAAGCCTGTCTGTGACGTTGCAAACAGAGTAGACCCAGATCCTGTAGGAACTGTTGTCTGCTGTAACTGTACAGGCCTGTTACTACAGTTTGTGCCACGGCCAAAAACAATCCTTAGTTCATATACCATTGTAAGAATTTAGCTAATAAACATTCACGGTGTCAGTATTTCTTAACCCATTCCCTTATATTGACGACTTTTGACGACACTATAAAAGTCACTTTGTGAAACCATTGTAATAAATAGAGCATTTGCTCCTATAGGAGCAAATGCTCTATTTATCACAATGGTTTCAAACTACACAATTCTATGTTTTTCCTTTCCTCTAGTCCGGTAGATTAGTTAAAAAATGTTGTATCTAAAAATAGCCTATGAGGTAATGGGTTAAATGAATATTCATCTGGTAGATCTAAAGGGTTAAAAGTTAGAAATATCAACTCCGACAAATCAACTCAACACTCTTGTGATAAGATATCTCGTTGCAAATCTACGCTTCAAATGGTAATTATCTTATGAATTTGACCTTGACCTTCAAATAAAGTAACGCAAACTTATTCATCTTAACCTTTTACCTGATGAATATTCATGTAAGAACAAATGACATCATCAATGTTAACTGGCTGCAGTCTTATCGTGGCATATGGTTTTGCCAAGGCAGGACTTGTCAAATCAGATCTATATGTTATACAGAGCTACAGATAAAGGTATGTACCCAAATGCTGAAATCGCCATTTCTTCACCAAACCCTATACCGTGACCACTCTTAAGAATCGTCTCTTCGAGTATAGGGTCACAGTATAGGGTTTGGTGGAGAAATAAAGAAGTTATTCCTGAAAATGATTTAATTTACGCATACTATCTGGAGCTCGGTATAATACCATTCCAAGAGCAAAAGAAGCAGACCCTGATCAGACAGCTATAACAGGAGCCCGTGATCTTGGTCTACTTTATTTGCAAAGGCATCAAAGGACGGTTGTATTATATAAAGGTCAAAGAGGTACAACTAGTTATATCTGCAGGATCCGCGTCTTCTCAGTTAGCACAGACACCAAATAATCTATATCGGAGTAAGGTGTAAACACCTGCTTTAAACCATTAATCCGCTGAGTAATTAAACCTGCGTACTCTCTTTCTAAATATTAATTAAAAATGATTGTATTACAAGCTGTGCAAACCCTAATCAAAGGGCTACCTCGGGAGCCATTTGAACTGGTTCTACATTGTTTCCAAATGTCTTATGTACTCGGTTCTCACACTTTAAGGGTTAAAGCTATCCACAGGCATGTGACTAACTGAATTATCACCTGAAACAAGTGCTCTGGAATTCGCAATATCTCTTAAATGAAATTTGGTTTCTTTCATATTAAGGAGAAGAAGATATATCCGACTCAAAACGAGCCAGAAATCACCTCCGTTACACAGATATCCGGAGATTTCCAGTCCGACAGTCATCCATCTTGAATGAATTTAAGACATGTCAGAATCTAGTGTGTACAAGACTTTCTTATTAATTCTCTTGAACAAAAAACAGAAGTAATATTTCAATAGATATGATTGTGGGTTAGGATAAATGCATACCAGTTCTTCTCCTTGTGGCTGGTACCATTAGCAGAGATGTGAATAAATCCCTCTCGGCATAGGATTCCAAGTCGCCCTTACTCCAGCATCAATACAGCCTCCATAAACACTTCAGCAGAGTGAAATCATCACACATATTCCATATCTCCCTTTCCCAATGGAATCCGCAAAATTCGATCGCATGTCTAACGTCTACTCCCTTCAGAAAAACCCCTTTTAGGAACACACACCCCTAGTATTCCAACAAAAATCAGGAAAATAAACTAATAAACATAATCATTTCCAAACTAGTTTTTCCCTGCAGATTCTACATAGCTGTTTCCCGGCCAGTATCCGCGCTCATTGAGGCACTCGGTTATGAGGGAGAAACCATTACCCGGCAAGGTACTCGCTGCGTTTTCCTATACGCATAAATTACATTAATTTTGACGTACATAAGACTGGTCGCAAAGATACGAAGAGCAGAACCGGCCCAGGGTGCTAAGCAAGCGGGTCCTTTCGCACCAAGCATCCGTTAACAATCACAGTTAGGTTAAAAACCCGCGCAATAATTAGGCAATGAATGCAATGCGCCATTGATGTAGAAAAAGGCGGAGAAAATGGCGGATATTTCGTGGTGAATGCACGTGCAGTAATCTGTGTCTCTGAGTCCGACAGAGGTCCTTCTCTGTCGAGTCGTCTGCAAACTTTGTCGTCTGCTGTATATATCTGGCGGGTTTTTTTGTTGTTGTTGTTCTTTTATTTGTTCTTTTTATTTTCATTATAAAAAAATCATATTTGCTTGAAACGCATAACCACAGTATCAAATAGTGTTGATCCTGATGAGACACCGAATTTTGTGCGTCTCATCTGGATCCAAACTATTTTCAAAGGTGATCACAGATTCGCGACTGAAAAGAAAAGTGCTTATTAAAAAACATTATATGCAGCACACTTCGGCGGTCAAATATATAGCAACCCTTTGCCTGCTAATTGCGACAAGTACAAACAGTTTAGATACAGATTAGACACAGAGTTACAAACAGTTTAGATCCAGATTAGTCTCAGAGTTACCCGGCGTCTCATCAGTATCTGGGATTTTTTACACTCGGTCTATAGTGAAATAATCGGAAGTAAATTTATATTTAACAAATCGGGGATCGAGCATACATCATTTTTTATAGCAGGTTACTTGTTATGTATTAGTGGCAAACCCACCTGCTATCTGCCCCATTTGAACGCTTAGTTTTTCGTCTGCAACAATTTTCGTCTGTTTCAATTCTGGAAATAAATTAACGCGGCGTCTCATCGGGATCCAAACTGTTTGAGAAGGCAATCATGGTTTCGCCGTTAGCGTGCAAAGAGTTAAAATTGAAAACTTTTACTACTTATAAACTTGATTAGTTGCCAAGTAATTGCTGATGTAAAATAAAGTCCAAAACCTTGTGATGTTATGCATGAGCAAAATAAGAGACATGAAATGAATCCAGATAGAGCAGACGACATTTCAAACGACACCAACTTTCGCGGCGCGTGAACACGAGGACATGTAAAGGAAATCGATATCGTTCATAAGCGAACGATGGCAGCATCTCCATTGGCCTAGTGTCTTTAGATAGTCTCTATGGCGCCCGACACGTGCTGACTGACAAAATGGGCGCATGCTTGGCAGGTATGGTGTGATAATGTCCGCTCTGTAGAATAAAGTGTCTTTCACAGTTTCTGTAATTAGTTACTTCATTACAAACGTTGTTAGGCAATTCCATATAGAGTAGACCAAGATTAGACAGCTGGTTCAGGAGTCTACTCAGTTGTGATTATGAAATGGAAGTGATAGGATTCTAGTTTCTCCCATAGCCAAAACATGCCACTGTCTACAATGTCATCATTATAATCCAGCTTATTGATATTCATAAAGGCATTATTATTTCTCACATGAATATTCGTGAGGTAAAGCGTTAAGTATTCTGTCACCCAGTGGTTCAATTCATTCGATAGAAGTCAACATTACAAGCCAATTCCTCACAAGTCAATTCGTTTTTAGTCAATTCATTCGTTATAAGTCGACGGTATATAAGTCATCAATGTCATGTAAGTCAATTACAAGTCCATTTATTTATTATAAGTCAACGTTATAAGTCAATTCGTTACAGATCAATTCTATGAATCAGTTCGTTATAAGTCAATTTGTTATAAATTCTAAAGAGAGGTGATCCCCCGAGAGCAAAAATTGCAACACAAAAGGAGAACATTGCAGACTCGGTTTTATTGAGTCTGTTCATGAGCAGTAATTGAAATTGCAACACTGCTCACGCCCCCTAGCACCGGCTTAATTAAGCGGTATTCAATTTTCAGAACAAAAGTACTGAAATCCATGATCTCGAAGGATCAGAAAGTATGACAACACTGAGAATAAAGTCAAATCATTCATTATAAGTCAATTCATCATGAGTGAATCCATTAGAATAGTCAATGTGTAAGAAGTCAACGTTATAAGTCAATGTTATAAGTCAATGTTATACGTCAACGTTTTAAGTCAGTGTTTAAGTCAAAATTACCATTCTATTTCAGTCAATACATTATTACTTTTTTATGAATCGATCCATCATAAGTCAATTCATATAAGTCAATTCATTATAAGTCAACTCGTTATAAGTCAACTCGTTATAAGTCAATGCTATAAGTCAACTTTGTAAGTAGAAGTTAAAAAACTTTCCTAAGGGAGCGGATATTTAACCTTTCCTATGGGAGTGGCTACTTAACCTTTCTTAAGGGATCGGCTACTTAACTTTTATTCAGGGAGTGACTCTTTAACCTTTCCTAAGGGAATGACTACAAAGCCATACCTGGGGGTGATTATTTAACCTTTCCTAAGAGAGTGACTATATAACAGTTCATATGGGAGAGGCTATTTAACCTTTCCTAAGGGAGTGACTCTTTAACCTTTCCTAAGGGAATGACTACAAAGCCTTACCTGGGGGTGATTATTTAACCTTTCCTAAGAGAGTGACTATATAACAGTTCATATGGGAGAGGCTATTTAACCTTTCCTAAGGGAGTGACTCTTTAACCTTTCCTAAGGGAATGACTACTTAACCTTACCTGGGGGAGTGATTATTTAACCTTTCCTAAGGGAGTGACTCTTTAATCTTTCCAAAGGAAACTTCTATTTAATCTTTCCTAAAGAAGCAGCTATTTAGCATGTCCTAAGAGAGTGGCTATATAACCTTTTCTAAGTGAGTGACTCTTTAAACTTTCCTAAGGAAGCTTCTATTGAACCTTTCCTACTGGTGCAGCTATTTAGGGAGTGACTCTTTAATAACCTTTCCTAAGGGAGCTTTTATTTAACCTTTCCTACAGGTGCAGCTATTTAGGGAGTGTTTATTTAACCTTTCCTAAGGAAGCTTCTATTTAGCCTTTCCTATAGGTGCAGCTATTTAGGAAGTGGTTATTTAACCTTTCCTAAGGAAGCTTCTATTTAACCTTTCCTATGGGTGCAGCTATTTAGGGAGTGTTTATTTAACCTTTTCTAAGGAAGCTTCTATTTAACCTTTCCTATAGGTGCAGCTATTTAGGAAGTGGTTATTTAACCTTTTCCAAGGAAGCTTCTGTTTAGCCTTTCCTACGGGTCATCTATTTAGGAAGTGGTTATTTAACCTTTTCCAAGGAAGCTTCTGTTTAGCCTTTCCTACGGGTCATCTATTTAGGAAGTGGTTATTTAACCTTTCCTATGGAAGCTTCTGTTTAGCCTTTCCTACGGGTGTAGCTATTTAGGGAGTGGTTATTTAACCTTTTCTAAGGAAGCGGCTATTTAACAATTCTTTCTGGAGCGACTTTGCCTACAATATCTTGTAAGAGGACTTTGCCTAAACTATATTGTGAGAGGCTTCTCCTATGCGTTAATCCTTATCCTGCTAGTCAAGTCTAATCAGGATCCAGCCTGTTTGACACTTGGTCAACAGGTTTCAAATTCGAAGAGGAAGTAGACAAAACTCCACATTTCAGCAAAGCGGAATATATTTTAAAACCAAGCATTGGCTTCTACCGATGAAGCCGCAGACATTATTTTTCACAGCGGGACAGGTTTTAAAATCACACCTCTGCATCTACCGATGTAGCCACAGACATCATCTTTAGAAAATTGTAAACTATGTAGAATAAGAAAAAAAGATATTCTCTGCTTTGTCTGTTTTATACAATAAACAAATTGGCGTATATTCACAATGAGCGGAGTCATGCGTGAATATTCATCAAGCAAAATCTTAAAGACTGACTTTTTTTAATCACGAAGTGGTCGCTTTAACCCTTTCAGTGCGGTACACACGGCATTAACGCCATAGAGGAACCCTCTTCTTCTCATCACGTTCTCCATTATCCGTCATGTTACAGGAGCCGACTGATCTAGATACCATGTTAGTAAATACGCCAAAATTCCAGGGAAATAATTTAAAGGGACAAAGGAATACCGCGAAGACCAAGATGAGTCCTGCAACATCCTTTCAATCACGTTGGGCCATTCCGCTGTTCAAACATTTCAGTCGTCAGATAACTTATGTTGTCAAAGTGTTTCTTCTCTGTGTAAGACAGCAATAGTTATCTCCCTTGGTCCTTTCCTCGTCACACATATTTAACCTTGTCTTTATCTGATCAATACTCATGCAGGAAATAAAGATTGCATGAATATTAATTACAGAAACTGTAATATCAGAGCTTGATTAATACATAGCTAATGTCTGATATGGATCTACTCTGTTTTGCGATGGCGCCGAAAGATATCATTATCAGGTAACAAGTAATTCTACCGTAAGTATATTGAGATCAACGTGAGATCGTGGGAAATGACACTGGAACTTTGCAAACAGCACACATCCAGATCGACATATTTCATCCAGTAGCCGACGTAATTGTTTTATAGGCATCCTTTCTCTTCATTATACTGGGGTCTTCGGTGTTCAAGGGTCTTTACTCTTTATTATATTGACAAAATTGTACAGGGGCCATTTTCTCTTCATAATACCGGTCAATGTGTACAAGGGTCCTTTCTCTTTGTAATACTGGTCAATGTGCACAATGGTCCTTTCTCTTCATAATATCGGTCCATATACACAAGGGTCCTTTCTCTTCATAATACCGGTCAATCTGCACAAGGGTCATTACTCTTCATAATACCGGTCAAGGTGTACAGGGTCCTATTTGTTTATATACCGGTCAAATTGTATAGGGTTCTATCTCTTCGTTATATACCGGTCAAATTGTACAGGGGTGCTTTCTCTTCACTGTACAGGCCAATTTTTGTACAAGGGTCTTTTCTCCTGGTTATACCCTACCAAGTAGGGTCTTTTTTCTCCATGTACTGGTCAAGTTGTCTTGGTCGGTATCAATGTATGTGACAAACAGATAACTAAATTAAACCAGCCCTGTCAATTGCATGTATTTGACAAGTTACCTATTTGTAAATCATTGAAAACAACGAGTGTTTGTGTGTATCTACTAGTATTTCCTAATAGGAGCCGCCATATGTGGGTCTACTCTATTTGCAAAGCTGCAAATAGAGTAAACCCAGATCAGACGGCTCCTGTGGGACCCTTGCGATCATAGTCTACTTTGTTTGTTTATAATATTATACAGACCTGATTCTAAAGTTTCTGAAATTGTCAAAACGTTTTTGTTCATTAATCATAACAAAATGCAGTTAATTAATTGTATGACGTCATGGTATTCATGTGTGATATTTGATATTTATATTTATAATGTTTATCTCTCACTGCCATTCGCGAATATGTGATCTTCTTGGCAAACACTTTGACTCCAAGTGAGAGCGCTGAGTACCTCGGTGTCTCATCAGGGTCCAAACTCATTCATGATGTCGGTATTATAAGAAATATAAAAACAAAACTGAAGCGAGCGACAAATTTTACAGACGACGTTTATTTCAGTTGACCCTGCTTGCCACTTATCGTAGCGTTTACATAATCGTATTTTAAAAATACAATATTATCATGAAATACCGCGACAGTTATGAATACTCATGCAAGAATGTCCCAAATATGAAGTCATACACAACATGCAAATTATGAATAGTCAAACAATACTGCGACAATTACAAATAGGCATTCAAGGCTGCGCCAATTATGAATAGTAATGCAAGACCGTGTCAATTAAAAACGCCATGCAAAACTTCTAATTATAAATAGTCGTGCAAGACTACACCAGTTATAAAATAGACATGTAAGACTGTGCATATTATGAATAGTCATGCAAGACTTCCGAATTATGAACAGTCATGCAATACTGTACACATTATGAAAAGTCATGCAAGCCTATACCAATTATGAATAGTCATGCAAGACTTCGCTTAGTACGAACAGTCATACAAGGCTGTCCGAATTATGAGCAGCCATACAAGAATGTCCCATAGTCATGCAAGGCTGTCCCAATTATGAATAGTCTTGCAAGGCTGTCCAAATTATGAACAGCCATGCAAGACTGTACCAATTAGTATCAGTCATGCAAGACTGGCCCAATTATGAACAGTCATGCAAGGCTGTACCAATTACGAAAACTCTCGCAAGACTGTTCCAATTATGAAAAGGCATGCAAGATTGTTTCAATTATGAATAGGCATGCAAGACTGTCCCAATTGTAAATAGACATGCAAGACTGCACCAATTATAAATAATCATGCAAGAGTGTGCCAATTTTGAATATAAAACTATTGTATTGGAAATATGAAATAAGACATTTCACTGATATATAAACATAAGATAATAATACACGTATCTGTAAAATATATGCAATCATAGCAGATCCCTACTAGGCTTCCGACGGCGTAAAAGGGCGATTATGAAGGAGTGTGTTTCCAATCAGACACCCTCGGCGGCGATGTTGCTTAATTAACCCTTTACATCATAGAAAAACGCCTATTCACACCGGTCTGATCTGCTTGCTTATGAAATAATATCGATCTGATTCTGCAGTTTCTGCCATTGCCAAAATAACATGTACATTGTATTTATATACCATCATAAAATTAAGCTAATTATTATTCACGAGTCATTATTTCTTACATGAATATTTATTAGGTAAACGGTTACGGCCAACCCGCCGATGTTTTATACAATGCCCCCTCGATAGAAGCCACGGTGCTGCTACTTGTGTCTGTTTGCTAATCGCTAACATGCATTGACCCATTCCTCCATAGGCTATTTTTAGACCCAACCTCTTTGAATAAATCTACCCAAAAGGAGCATTTACTAGAGAAATGTTGAAACCATTTTGTAGTTTGAATCCATTTTGTAGTTGAAACCATTTCCTATAGGAGCAAATGCTCTATTTATCACAATGGTTTCAAGAAATGGTTATTACAGAGTTTTAGAAAGGCTATTTTTATCGAGGAAGGGGTTAACATGCGTTTCTATGAGGTCAGGTCAAGGGATAAATAAACGGCCTAATCCTTTCGACAACAAATAACTTTCGTCTGCTAAGATTATTGCCTGCTTCTGATTTCAAATTGCAGTTGTCTTTATTTGTTTTTTAAAAAAAACACATAACATGAGTGCCCCGCCTGGATTCAAACTGTTTGCCAGGTCATCACCATTCTGCCTATTACGGCGAAACAGTCGATACAGTCCTTATCCTGCTGAACAAACTAAAGAATGAGGTCAGTTCAAAGTGAAGAATGAACCCAGTTCAAACGGAAGAATGAGGTCAGTTCAAACTGAAGAATGAGGTCAACTCAAAATAAAGTATGGGGTCAATTCAAACTTTCAAAAAAAATGAGGTCAGCTTAAACTCAAGAATGAGATCAATTCTAACTTAAGAATGAGGTCAGCTCAAGCTAAAGAATACCCTTACGTCACAGAATGGAGATAAAAGAAATGTCGTCAAAACGAAATGAAGTCGTGCGCACAAGATAAAAAACTTGTTTGCACATGTCACCTAGTGCCACCGTAGTATAGGGACAACATAGGAATTAAATGTAGCTTGGCATAAAGACAGTGATTAAGCATTAGATGAACACAGTGACCATTTAGATAGCATGCTCATGACCAATTTAGGTAATTCAACCACTATGTCTCCGATGATATTACACATGAAACAACCTCACTGCAGCTCTGAACATTCCTTCCATATACATTTGTACATGTAATAAGTATAGTCCATTCACGAAACCGTTCTGAACCGTTGAAATAATCACATTGCAGCCGCTGTATTCTTTACTTGAGGTCAATGCGTTGAAAATCAAATTTCTGATTTCGGTCATGTGTCCTTTTCTTTTCTTTCTTTTGTTTTAAAAGAAGAAATACTATTGATAGAGTAACACATTCCTACTTAAAAGATCATGTCAACTACATGTACAGTTGCTTGCCCTTACGCCAGAGAATTGACTGACACCCTTTGATGAACTGCGATTCATTTAAGCAGAGATTTCTCATTCCGGATGAAGACATCTTTTCTCTTTACTCATGATACTTGTTTCTTTAACACTGTCCATGTTCCCAAAGTGTTCAACTAACCCTGTCATAATTCGCACACGTAAATTACATTTGGATTCAGCTACACTCCTGGTAAATAGAGTATTTCCTCCATAGGAGCAAATGTTCTATATGTATTTATCACTAAATTATATATTTTCAAAACTACACAATTCTAAAACTTATCTTTTGTGAAAGTAAATGCCCTTTTTCTGTATATTTATTCAAAGGGGTTGGGTGTAAAAATAACATATCAGGTAATAGGTTAATTTCATTTCCTGGTTTCTGAGAAGATAGGTGTACATGTATACACACATGTACATATAATTATTTAACTGTCCTTTTCACTCACTTTTGTCACTCAATTTGAATCGAGATTGTTTTGTATTTCAGGACAAATTGACATAAAATCTACTTTATTCGATTGCATTTTTAAGGAACTCCCATGCTAAATGTCCCTCTATGCTATGCAGTAACAAAAACGCCGAACGTCAATTCGATCACCTGTTTCTTTGCAAATGGCCGAAGCCTGACGTAAACACGCATAAACGGAAATGAAGAGTGGATCGTATCATTTTTCAATAAGAATGAATTGCATAATGATAGGAATTTAATTTCATATATTGTCTTAACTTTTAAGAGCTATACTTTGTATTGTTGATGGCTGATGTATGGTACTACTTCGTGTATTGTTGCTGATATGTTGCTGATGTATAGCACTACAACATCGTGTATTGTTGTTCACTGACGTATAGTATTACACCGTGTTTATGTTGCTGATGTATAGCACTACATCGTGTATTGTTGCTGGTAGATGTGTGATTTTACTCCGTGTATTAATGTTTGCTGGTGTATTGTATTACATCGTTTATTGTTGCTGACTGGTGTGTGGTATAACATCGTGTATTTTAACCTACCAGCGTAGTCCTGTAGCAGCAAATACACGAAGTAGCTCCATACATCAGACCACAGCATTACAAGAAGTAGAACCATACAGAAGCATGTAACATTACACGATGCAATACCATACATCAGTCAACAAAACACGGGAAGTAGTTTCGTACAACATCAGCCAGCAACACGAAGTACTACCTTACATCAGTCAGCAACAATACAAGGAGTAGTCAATACACGAAGTAATACCACACATCACCCAGCAATAATACATGAAGTAATACCATATATCAGCAAGAAACAAAACACGAAGTAGCACCATACATCAGCCAGCAACAATACACAAAGTAATACCATACATCAGTCAGCAACAATACACAGAGTAGTACCATACTTGTAACAACAACAATGCACGAAGAAGAATCATACAACAGGCTGTAACAATACACAATGTAATACCATACATTAGTCAGCAGCGATACACAAAGTAGTATCATACATCAGCCAGCAAAAATACATGATGTAATATTATACATCAGTAAATAACAATACACCATGTAATACCGTACCTCAGTCAGCTACAATACACCATGTAATACCGTACCTCAATCAGCTACAATACACGAAGGAATACCATACATCAGTAAGCAACAATACACGAAGGAGTATCATACATCAGTCAGCAACAATACACGAAGGAGTACCATACATCAGTCAGCAGCAATACACGATGCAATGGCATACATCAGTCAGTAACAATACACGATGTAAAACCATACATCAGTCAGCAACAATACGCGAGGTAGAACCCTAGATCAATCAGCAACATACACTAGTCAGCAACAATACACGAAGTAGTACCATACAACAGTCAGCAGAAGAACACGATATCACACAATGCACGATGTGATACCATACATCAGTCTGCAACAATACACGAAGTAATACCATACATCAGCCAGCATAAATAAATGATCATAGTGCAATACATGTAGTAAATACATCAGCCTGCAACAATACTAAAAGTATTACTAAACACCAGCCTGCAATAATGCACGAAGTAGTGCCGTACATAATAGTGCAATACACGAAGTAGTAAAATACATCAGCTTGCAACAGTACTAAAAGTATTACTATACATCAGCCTGCAATAAAACACGTGGTAGTGCCGTACATTATTGCCGTATATCATAGTGCAATACACGAAGTAGAAAAATACATCAGCTTGCAACAGTACTAAAAGTAGAATTATACATCAGTCTGCAGCAATACATGGAGTAGTACCATATATCAGCTTGCAACAATACACAAAGCAGTACCATACAACCACTGGCACTTGATCGAAACAGACTATACATGTAGTTGTGTAATATAATAGTTATAACATATACATGGTGCGGCAGCCGATTCGCCCATTGTTTCGTACCGGCGTAAATTTCCGATATAAAACGCAGATCTACGCGAAATCTACTCGGCGGCCGGGAAGAAAAGACATTTATCTCTGTAGAAACGGTAAGTTCTTGTCCATTAACAAACCTCTGTGGAAGCTATTTGATGATATTTCAGGGAGAAATTGACGGAGTTGATTTGTCAGGACTTTCATTCCGTGTTAACTTCCGGTGACCTCCTCTGACCCCGAGAAAATGTTACGAGTCATTTGATTGGTTGACAATGGCCCGGTTATTTCGACTGTCTGCTCGAAGTCAAACTACATGTAAACATAAATACTTGAATAGCTCTGATCTAATATTTCGACCACTAAGGGCCTTTTTCAAAGATTGTCATGTCAAAATACACGTCACATTTTTGTTACATGCATTCAGCCATAAAATAAAAGAGAACAATGTTGATCTAGCGTCATGGTGACGTTGGGTTTAACTTAAAATGTCATGACGTCACCAAATGACGTCATGAGCGCGTCTTTCTTTGATAACATTGAAACTTCATCAAATAACAAAACATCCGTTCCCAAAACGTTCTGACGGGCACAGCCCAATTGCATCATCATCTCTCAATAGCCTCGTCATAATGACCAGTAACCACATTTTTGTAGCCTTCTAAGATGATTTTTATTGCCAACATTTGCATTTTAAAGACAAATATTTGACAGACCGCGGGAACAACAACGCTTGACACACCTTTCTGATTTGTCCAATGAAAACGCCCGTTTCAACCGAGACAGATGAAGGTCGCTCAAACCGGAAGTTGACTAGGAAGGAAAACGGCGACAAAATCAAACACCATTTTCTCCTCCAAATATTATCAAATAGTTTTGATAGAGGCTTGTTTATGGACAAGAACTTACCGTTTCTACAGAGATAAATGTCTTTCCTTCCCGACCCCTAAATAGATTTCGCGTTGATCTGAGTTTTATATCGGAAATTTCCGCCGGAACGGAACAGGGTGAGAATCGGCTGCCGCACCATGTAGTGTATTAATGTACTAGTTGCTATAAATCAACTATAGTCTTTTTCGATCAAGTGCCAGTGCATACAACAATCAACAACAATACAAAAACCTTATTCTGCAATTATACATGAATGGAAAAGTAGTAAAGTCAAGCAGGCAAAGCCACATGCAAGACGCAACCACCACCAAAACACCGATAGACAGCATGACACACACACACACACACACACACACACACACACACACACACACACACACACACACACACACACACACACACACACACACACACACACACACACACACACACACACACACACACACACACACACACACACACACACACACACACACACACACACACACACACACACACACACACACACACACACACACACACACACACACACACACACACACACAACCACACACCCAAACGCACACGTACACACGAAATGAACACAGAAAACACCAAAAGACACACAAGAAACAGGGACAAACGTTCCACAACATGAACAAACCACAAGCACAAAGACGCAAGGCAAACAAAAGGAAGGGTGACAAAGAGAGTACCGCCTTGGCACGGTCAGCAGCAAAAACACCACTGGGGGTTTAAACCGGTTTACGGACGTCCTAACCTCACACTTCTCTCAAAGTCACCCTAGCTTTACAAATATTGTAAATAAAGGTATCCCCGCTGGACTTACCCACAACATAGACGACGGTGAACACAGGACAACATGTAAAACATAGCATAATAACTGTGACAATCCGTCAAATATGTACTCAATGACTTTGTTGAAGTCAGAGCACCTGCAGGTAAGCCGTTAAGGGCACGACAGGGAAAAAATAATACATGAGTCTGGTAAGCTCCTCCTGTATCCAAGTTTAAGAGTATACCATCATAGAGTACTACCCTCGGCCTGTCATCGCGCAAGCAAAGAGGGAAGCGTAGCTACCGACTGTAAAAGGGTCGATAACCAAACATGCAGTGTGTTGCAATATAATAGGATCATAACCTTTCTTTTTAAATTTTTTAATGCGTTTTATAAACAAATCATGAAAATGGATATGACCCCGAATTTTCCTAAGTTTGTAGATAACATCCCCATAAAATTCTGGTTGAGAAATGCCTTGTCGCAGTAACGTCCGTAGATTGCAATTATATTTACTAATGAGAGGTAAATTTCGATAATAAAATTTAGAAAAGGTTTTCCGAAGTTTGTGATATCTGTAACCTTGCTTAAGAAGTTTATCAGTTATAACTAAATTACGTCTGTTAAAATCTTCAAGCAAAGAACAGGCTCGGGCAAACCTAATAAGTTGAGAAATATAAACACCATAAGATGTAGAACGTGGCACATCCCCATCTAGAAAAGGATAATTAACAATTTTAAAATTAAAATCTTCTCTTTTATCGTATACTTTGGACGAAACTTTATCATTTGTAATTGAAAGATTCAAATCTAAAAATGAAGCATTAATGTCAGATTGATTAGCTTTGTTTAAAGACAGTTCTTTTGGGTAGATTGAAGAAACCATAGTATCAAAATAAGGATTATCTAAATTCAAAATATCGTCTAAATACCTTGAAGTTTTATTAAAAGCATTAACAATATCTGTCTGTGTATCAGGTTTTAAGCTAAGCATAAAATCCCTCTCGTAGCAATACAAAAACAAATCTGCAACAAGAGGGGCACAATTTGTACCCATGGGTATACCAACAACTTGACGATATATGGTATCTCCATAACGCACAAATATATTATCTAAAAGAAAGGTAAGAGATCTACAAACATCAAGGCAAGTCCACATTGTGTAATGTTCAACTTCTGAATTCGAAAAGAATGAACGTTGAACATTACAAGCAATGAACATTTTGTTTTCTCTGGCAAAGGTTTTTTCTATTAATTTAATAAGTCTATCCTTTATAAGATGGTGAGGTAGAGTAGTATAGAGTGTAGAGAAATCATAAGAGCTCAGTAAAGAAATGTTATACTGTTCATTTTCAAGTTTTGTTAAAACATCATTTGAATTTTTTATGGACCAAAAAACATTAATACCCGAATTTTCATATATTTTATCACAGTAGCGTTTAACATGTTCTTTGATCGTAGTAAGACAGGACGTCAAAAGTATAGATAATTTAGTAGTGGTACAACAGCTAGAGTTGGCAATAAAACGCGACTTATAAGGGTTTTTATGTAGTTTCGGAATCCAGTACAAAGTAGAAAGTTTATGTTGTTTTATGTTAGGACCAGACTTAAAATCATTGCACATTTTTACATGTTCCGAGACTATATCTTTTTCAGGTGTTTGAACTGTTATATAAGTTTTTGAATCAGTTAGCTCCTTCTTTAAAACATCAACATAATACAATCTTCAAATAATGATTACATTGTTTGATGCCTTGTCAGCAGGAACAAGAACATAATCTGAATGAAAATTAGAAATGTTTTTCTTCAAGTAGCGAAATGTAACTCTAGGTCGAGGTGGTAAAAGATGGTTATTTGATTTGTAAAAAGTTATTCGTGTATCAATAATATCGAAAATACATTTCTTCCAATCCGAAAGGGCATTAACATCAGCATGTTCTCGTCGACACCATTTGATGCAGAATTCTTGAATAGCTTCCGCAATATGAGTTCGACAAGCGTCAAAATCAATAAGGGAAGGTAATCTATATTTAGGTCCTTTAGTTAGGAGGGTCCTGAGACGTTTATCCTTAATGATATCAAAATTACCAGTAATGACATGACCAACTGGTTTATAGCAAAAGCTAGAAATGCTACAATCTCAAGAAATAGGGGTATTAACATCAATATTTAAGTCAGAGACAATTTTATTGTAGTTCAAAATAACATTTCTAATAGGTTTATTATATTTATAACAGATGATAGGTGATTCAGAGTTGATGAAATATTTGGGAATAGCCTCGATTACATTCTTATCACGAAATATACTTTGAATATCAATAAAATCGATACCTTTATTTAGGAACTGAAGTTTCAGAAAATGTCTTTTATGTTCAGATTCTTTATCAGTACGTGGACGAAGAACATGATGTGTGTAACTTTGTATAAGTGAGGCAGTATTAATTAACGGATCACACCATACTCCAACCAACAACAATACTCCATATAATACCTTACATCAACCTAAAACAATATTCAGAATAATACCATACAATCATACATCAGTCTACAACAATATTCACAATAGTACCATACATCTGCCTGCAACAATATTCAAAATAATACCATACATCAGCCTGCAACAATACTCCAGGTAATGACATACATAAGCCTACAACAATACACGAGAATAACCATACATCAACCTGCAACAATACTCCATGTAGTACCATACATCAGCCTACAACAATGCTCCAAGTAGTGACATACATCAGCCTGCAACAATGCAATGCTCCAAGTAGTGACATATATCAGCCTGCAACAATGCTCCAAGTAGTGCCATACATCAGCCTACAACAATATTCCAAGTAGTGACATACACAAGCCTGCAACAATGCAATGCTCCAAGTAGTGACATATATCAGCCTGCAACAATGCTCCAAGTAGTGACATACATCAGCCTACAACAATATTCCAAGTAGTGACATACATCAGCCTGCAACAATGCAATGCTCCAAGTAGTGACATATATCAGCCTGCAACAATGCTCCAAGTAGTGCCATACATCAGCCTACAACAATATTCCAAGTAGTGACATACACAAGCCTGCAACAATACTCCAAGTAATGACATACATCAGCCTGCAACAATACTCCAAGTGGTGACATACATAGCCTGCAAACAATACTCCAAGTAGTACAATACATCAGTCTACAACAATACTCCAAGTAGTAGCATACATCAGAATGCAAAAATACTCCAAGTAGCACCATAGATCAGCCTGCAACACTACTCAAAGCAGTACCATACATCAGCCTGCAGCAATACTCTAATGGTACCAAACATCAGCCTGCAGCAATACTCCAAGTTGTGGCATACGTCAGCCTACAACAATACTCCAAGTAGTGTCATACATCAGCCTGCAGCAATACTCCAAGTAGTGCCATATATCAGCCTACAGCAACATTCCAAGTAGTACCATACATCAGCAAACAGCAATACTCCTGGTAGTACCATATATCAGCCTGCAGCAATACCCCAAGTAGTGCCATACATCAGCCTGCAGCAATACTCCAAGCAGTACCATACACCAGCCTGCAGCAATACTCCAAGTAGTGCCATACATCAGCCTACAACAATATTCCAAGTAGTGACATACATAAGCCTGCAACAATACTCCAAGTAGTACCATAGATCAGCCTGCAACAATACTCAAAGCAGTACCATACATCAGCCTGCAGCAATACTCTAAGTAGTACAAAACATCAGCCTGTAGCAATACTCCAAGTGGTGTCATACGTCAGCCTACAACAATACTCCAAGTAGTGCCATACATCAGCCTGCAGCAATACTCCAAGTAGTGCCATATATCAGCCTACAGCAACATTCCAAGTAGTGCCATACATCAGCATACAGCAATACTCCTGGTAGTACCATATATCAGCCTGCAGCAATACTCCAAGTATTGCCATGCATAAGCCTGCAGCAATACTCCAAGTAGCACCATACATCAGCCTGCAGCAATACTCCAAGTAGTGCCATATATCAGCCTGCAGTAATACTCCAAGTGTTGCCATACATCAGCCTGCAGCAATATTCCAAGTAGTACCATACATCAGCCTGCAGCAATACTCAAAGGAGTGCCATACATCAGCCTGCAGCAATACTCAAAGTGTTGCCATACATCAGCCTGCAGCAATACTCAAAGTAGTGTCATACGTCAACCCACAAAAATACTCCAAGTAGTACCATACACCAACCTACAACAATATGCCAAGCAGTACCATACATCAGCCTACAACAATACTCCACGTAGTACCATACATCGGCCTGCAGCAATACTCCACGTAGTAGCATACATCAGCCTGCTGCAATTCTCCAAGTAGTGCTATGCATCAGCCTGCAGCAACATTCTAAGTAGAACTATACATAAGCCAGCAGCAATACTCCAAGTGGTGCCATAAATTAGCCTACAACAATACTCCAAGTAGTACCATACATCAGTCTACAACAATACACAAGGTAGTACTATACATCAGCCTATAACAATACTCCAAGCAGTACCATACATCAGTCTATAACAATACTCCTGGTAGTACAATACATCAACCTACAACAATACTCCAAGTATTACCATACATTTCGCCTGTAACAATACTCCAAGTATTACCATACATCAGCCTACAACAATACTCAAAGTAGTAACATACATCAGCCTGCAGCAATACTGCAAATGGTGCCATACACCAGCCTACAACAATACTGCAAGTAGTGTCATACATCAGACTACAACAATACTATAAGTGTTGCAATACATAAGGCTACAACAATACTCCAAGTAGTGACATACATCAGCCTGCAACAATACTCCAAGTAGTGACATACATCAGCCTGCAACAATATTCCAAGTGGTGACATACATCAGCCTGCCAACAATACTCCAAGTAGTACCATACATCAGCCTGCAGCAATACTCCAAGTAGTACCATACATCAGTCTGCAACAATACTCCAAGTAGTAGCATACATCAGAATGCAAAAATACTCCAAGTAGTACCATAGATCAGCCTGCAACAATACTCAAAGCAGTACCATCCATCAGCCTGCAACAATACTCTAAGTAGTATCAAACATCAATCAGCAGCAATACTCCAAGTGGTGTCATACGTCAGCCTACAACAATACTCAAGGTAGTGCTATACATCAGCCTGCAGCAATACTCCAGGTACGTAGTACCATACACCAGCCTTCAACAATATTCCAATATGTACCATACATCAATCTACAACAATACTCAACGCAGTGCCATACATCAGCCTGCAACAATATACTAGAAAACCCATACATCAACCTGCAACAACATTCCAAGTTATGCCATACATCAGCCTGCAACAACATTCCAAGTGGTACCATACATCAGCCTACAACAATATTCAAAACAATACCATACATCAGCCTGCAGCAATATCCTAAGTAGAACTATACATCAGCCTGCGGCATTACTCCAAGTTATGCCATACATCAGCCTGCAACAATATTCCAAGTGGTGACATCCATCAGCCTGCCAACAATACTCCAGGTAGTACCATACACCAGCCTTCAACAATATTCCAAGATGTATCATACATCAACCTACAACAATACTCAACGTAGTGTCATACGTCAGCCTGCAACAATACACTAGAAAACCCATACATCAACCTGCAACAACATTCCAAGTTATGCCATACATCAGCCTGCATCAATATTCCAAGTGGTGCCATACATCAGCCTACAACAATACTGCAAGTGTTGCCATAAATCAGTCTACAACACTATTCAAAATAATACCATACATCAGCCTGCAGCAATATCCTAAGTAGAACTATACATCAGCCTGCAGCAATACTCCAAGTGGTACCATACATTAACCTACAACAATACTCCGAGTAGTACCATATATCGGCCTACAACAATACACCAGGTAGTACTATACATCAGTCTACAACAATACTCCAATCAGTACCATACATCAGTCTACAACAATACTTCAGGTATTACCATACATCAGTCTACAACAATACTCAATGTATTACCATACATCGGCCTACAACAAGTAGTGACATACATCAGCCTGCAACAATATTCCAAGTTATGACATACATTAGCCTGCCAACAATACTCCAGGTAGTACCATACATCAGCCTGCAGCAATACTCCAAGCAGCACCATACATCAGTCTACAACAATACTCCTGGTAGTACCATACATCAGCCTACAACAATATTCCAGGTGATGCCATACATTAACCAACAACAATATTCCAAGTAGTACCATACATCAACCTACAACAATACGCCAAGTAGTACTATACATTTCGCCTGTAGCAATACTCCAAGTATTACAATACATCAGCCTACAACAATACTCAAAGTAGTAACATACATCAGCCTGCAGCAATACTGCAAGTGGTGACATACACCAGCCTACAACAATACTGCAAGTATTTCCATACATCAGGCTACAACAATACTGCAAGTGTTTCCATACATCAGTCTACAACAATACTCCAAGTAGTGCCATACATCAGTCTACAACAATACTGCAAGTGTTTCCATACATCAGTCTACAACAATACTGCAAGTGTTTCCATACATCAGCCTACAACAATACTGCAAGTGTTTCCATACATCAGCCTACAACAATACTGCAAGTGTTTCCATACATCAGCCAACAACAATACTGCAAGTGTTGCCATACATCAGGCTACAACAATACTCTTAGTGTTGCCATACATCAGGCTACAACAATACTCTTAGTGTTGCCAAACATCAGGCTACAACAATACTATTAGTGTTGCCATACATCAGGCTACAACAATACTACAAGTGTTGACACTACAAAATTAATAGTACCATACACCAGCCTACAACAATAGGTACAATACTCGAAGAAGTGCCATAAATTATCCTGCGATATTACACGGAGTAATAACATACACCAGCCTGCAACAATAATATCAGATATCGCCCCCCCCCCGGGTTTCTCTGTATCCTCTCCCATCTCTATTGGGCGTTAAACTGGCGTTAAATTAACACAAACAAATCACAAACATTTTATCGGACCCAGATATAGCAATACAATGTCATTATTACAACAAATAGTACAGGTAACTGCACTCTCCCTTCTTTTCTCTGCTTTGAGTTTCATGTAACATGCTCGCTTTTGTGTCCCATCATATGAACTCTTGTGTTGCACACAAGACGAAGATAACAATCAATGCAAAATTCAAGCACTCTTGTACCAAATTATGAAATTAAATATGCCTTTTCATTGCTTATACTTAATCTTAATTGATCTCAATCTCAAAACGATAAAATACTTTAAATCACAGTCAACTGTCTTCACAAATACTGACTTTACAACTACGGTTATCTTTTTTCACCTGTCAGGCTCATTTGTTCTAGAAAAAGAAGACATTATTTAGTATTCCTCTCACTCTTTGAACTTCGGGACAACTCGAAATAAAAGTTTGGTCCTTCCAAAATTTACAAAGTGAAATTATTCTAAAACATCTAACAATGCATATCTAGAAAATAGAAACATATGTGACAGCTTAATACAGGTCGTAAGTAATGTTGAAAGCTCCCAATAACTGTACTCCTGGGAAACCAGACTGAACCTAATCATTGGCTTAGAGCTCCACGGTGCCCATGTGGCATTTGTGGTAAAGGTGTCACTTGACAATCTAAGGTACTGTGTGTGACACCTACAAAAAATGAAAAACATACAGACTGCCAATATACCCTGACACTGCTTGAAGTGCTGCTTATCAATCTTTTCTAGTAGATTATTTCGATCACTTAATCATTTCAACAACTCTTTCCCTGTCCTTCGCTGCGATAGTGCTGTTGCCCCGACAGTCATATCGTTACCAAAGTTTCACTGTCCTTAGCTGTGATAGTGCTGGTGCCCCGACAGTCACATCGTTAACAAAGTATCACTGTCCTTAGTTGTGATAGTGCTGGTGCCCGACAGTCACATCGTTACCAAAGTATCGTTGCCCTTAGCTGTGATGATGATGGTTCCCCGACCGTCACATCGTTACCAAAGCTTCGCTGTCCTTAGCTGTGATGGTGATGGTGCCCCGACAATCACATCGTTACCAAGTCTCGGTGCCCTTAGCTGTGATGGTGCCCCGGCAGTCACATCGTTACCATGTCTCAGTGTCCTTAGCTGTGATGGTGATGGTGTCCCGACAGTCACATCGTTACCAAGTCTCAGTTTCCTTAGCTGTGATGGTGATGGTGCCCCGACAGTCATATAGTTACCAAAGCCTATCTGTCCTTAGCTGTGATAGTACTGGTACCCCGATAGCCACATCGTCACCTAAGCCTAATATTTATCATTGTAGTCCAACCACATATACGAATAAACTAACGTATGCGTGTACATAAATATAGACGTAATTGAAATTTGTATCATTGATAAAGGACATGGGTCCAAAACAAGATGTGGTTTATAACTAGTGTATCATTACTTCCTATTATATTACTATTATATTACTATTATACTAGATTTATCATAAAAAAGAACCGGTCCTAAACAGCCATTTGTTTATTGAAAACAAAAGTCTTAAAAGCATGTGGCTGCTAAATGCAAAGCAAAAGTAATTAATAAAGCTTTCTGCATTATTTGTGTCCTGCATTAACCTACCACCTGCCTTACAGGCCCATAATTAGACCTATTATAGATGGCCGCTTAAGACAGATTTTGTCACGATAGTCCAAATACTACTATATTAGATTTATCATAATAGTCCTCATACAATATGAATGAAACAAACGTACTACAAATCGCACAAACAACCTTCTAAGAATTATCAGTCTTCAAATCATAGTTTAGCTCTTTCAAAGTGCATTGGTTCATCAGTATTTAATTACAGGGTCCATTCAGAAAGGCTTGACTTTGCGAGCGGGCGTTGAATGACAAACAGTATATGTCCTCTTCCAGGCGCCCTCTGGTCTGGGTCTACTTTGTTTGCAATCTTTGACGAACAAAATCTGGAACTCAACATTCTTATTAAAACAACAAATTCAGGCGTAATTAGTACAGAGGCATGGCTTCATCCGTCTATCTCTTCTTCTGAATAGCTCCGCCTAATTCATTGATAGTATCCAGGAAAGACAGACCATCAAATAAAAAAGGTCAATGCCACGGTGGTGTCCTCGTATTAGTTATAGGAATGAGTACCAGACTACAAACTGAGTATGGGCCCAATACCTAATTGTTGTGAGGTAAAGAACTGTTGTTCTAACAAAATCAAATTCAGTCTTGTCACAAACCACAATAAATGGCCTTAATATTCAGAAATTGATTGTTGAGAGTATCCCAGTAGATGTTAGCTTGCCATGCATCTACATACGTATATGGCTATCTCCAATGATCTGTCTGACTGTCTCTTTTGTTATTGTTGTTTTGCTAGTGTTGTTGATGATGGTGTTCTTGTTATTGTTAATTTACATATACATGCATATATTATTAATGATATTAGTATGATGTAGTAGTAGTAGTAGTAGTGTAGTAGTAGTAGTAGTAGTGTTATTATTATTAGTAGTAGTAGTATTAGTATTATTATTATTAGTAGTAGTAGTAGTAGTAGTGGTAGTAGTAGTGGTAATAGTGGTAGTAGTAGTAGTGGTAGTAGTGGTAGTAGTAGTAGTAGTAGTAGTGGTAGTAGTAGTGGTAGTAGTAGTGGTAATAGTGGTAATAGTAGTAGTAGTAGTAGTAGTAGTAGTAGTGGTAGTAGTAGTGGTAGTAGTGGTAATAGTAGTAGTAGTAGTAGTAGTGGTAGTAGTAGTAGTAGTAGTGGTAGTAGTGGTAATAGTGGTAGTAGTAGTAGTAGTAGTAGTAGTAGTAGTAGTAGTAGTAGTAGTAGTAGTAGTAGTAGTGGTAGTAGTAGTGGTAATAGTGGTAGTAGTAGTAGTGGTTGTAGCAGTAGAAGTAGTAGTAGTAGTAGTAGCAGCATCAGCAGTAGTAGTAGTAGTAATAGTAGTAGTAGTAGTAGTAGTAGTAGTGGTGGTAGTGGTGGTGGTAGTAGTAGTAGTAATTAGTTAGTTCGATAACTATGTTAGTTAGTATTGACGGAGTGTCAAACAGCTTAGATCTTGCTGAGACAAGGTATGACTATTATTGTTATAATTATGCAAGAATGAGTGACATTCAAAATACGAATGTTGAATGTAAAAATGAGATGGCCCATCGTTGTTCAACGGTAGAGTTCATTCAACATAAACTGTGAGCGTTTGCCTGGGCGAGTTGTTTAACAAGGGGGCTTATCCAGTATAATGTATTTCTCCGGCATTTGGTATTAACTCCCATGTAATATTTTGTGATAACATTGCGTGTCTCCTATTATCAAGGATCACGATGGAAATAAGGAACACGTTTGTTTTCCTTGATCGTGTTATCCTTGATATTAGTGCGCATTCCAATGCTCCTTGTTGTTATTGCCATGTGATGTACACATTTATCCGTAATAAATTTATCTCTCTACCCAGATCTCTTATAGGAGCTGTCCGGTCAGTGCCTGTCGTTTGATTATGGGATAATACGGACCCTATCATACACTTTCTGACAAGGCCAAGATTTTACTTGATTGCATAGCATCATAAATATAATTATGATAATAATATTTATAATGGCATTTATTTAACCCTTTTCATGCCACACTCGGTATGACTGGCACTTGCAAACAGCTTGGGTTCAAGCCTTATACAAACGCGTTTTCATGCCTTTGCAAACAGTTTAGAACCAGAGCAGTACTTTGGGAGCCGTCTGATCAGGGTATTTTCTGTTTGCTTATGAGTTGTATTAGATCTGACTCTTATCTACAGTTTCTACCAATACCAACCATTCTTGTGTACGCATGTCATTATAGAAATTCAGCTAATAAATATTCATGATGTCTGTGGTAGGTGGTAAGCTGTGGTAGACTGCGGTAGACTGTGGTAGATTGTTGGTAGACTGTGGTAGACTGTGGTAGACCGTGGTGGTAGACTGTGGTAGGTGGTAAACTGTGGTAGACTGTGGTAGACTGTTGGTAGACTGTGGTAGACTGTGGTAGACTGTGACTGTGGTAGACTGTGGCAGACTGTGGTAGACTGTGGCAGACTGTGGTAGACTGTGACTGTGGTAGACTGTGGTGGACTGTACTGTGGTGGACTGTGGTAGACTGTGGAAGACTGTGGTAGACTGTGGTAGACTGTGGACTGTGGTAGACTGTGGTAGACTGTGGTAGAGACTGTGGTAGACTGTGGAAGACTGTGGTAGACTGTGGTAGACTGTGGAAGACTGTGGTAGACTGTGGAAGACTGTGGACGGTGGTAGACTGTGGTAGACTGTGGTAGAGACTGTGGTAGACTGTGGTAGACTGTGGTAGACTGTGGAAGACTGTGGTAGACTGTGGTAGACTGTGGACTGTGGTAGACTGTGGTAGACTGTGGTAGAGACTGTGGTAGACTGTGGTAGACTGTGGTAGACTGTGGAAGACTGTGGTAGACTGTGGTAGACTGTGGTAGACTGTGGTAGAGACTGTGGTAGACTGTGGTAGACTGTGGTAGTAGACTGTGGTAGACTGTGGTAGACTGTGGTAGACTGTGGTAGAGACTGTGGTAGACTGTGGAAGACTGTGGCAGACTGTGGTAGACTGTGGAAGACTGTGGTAGACTGTGGACTGTGGTAGACTGTGGAAGACTGTGGTAGACTGTGGTAGACTGTGGTAGACTGCTTAACCATTCCTTGTTGAATATTCATGCAAGAAATAATGACATTATGGATATTATTGGCTGTTTTGTTATAATGGCATATGTACACAGGATGGTTTGGTAATGGTAGAAACCTTGAAGTGGTAGAATGTGACTGTGTTAGACTGTGGTAGACTGTGGTAGACTGTACTATGGTAGACTGTGGTAGAGACTGTGGAAGACTGTGGTAGACTGTGGACTGTGGTAGACTGTGGTAGACTGTGGTAGACTGTGGTAGAGATTGTGGTAGACTGTGGTAGACTGTGGTAGACTGTGGAAGACTGTGGTAGACTGTGGTAGACTGTGGACTGTGGTAGACTGTGGTAGACTGTGGTATAGACTGTGGTAGACTGTGGTAGACTGTGGTAGACTGTGGAAGACTGTGGTAGACTGTGGACTGTGGAAGACTGTGGTAGACTGTGGTAGACTGTGGTAGAGACTGTGGTAGACTGTGGAAGACTGTGGTAGACTTTGGTAGACTGTGGTAGACTGTGGACTGTGGTAGACTGTGGTAGACTGTGGTAGACTGTGGTAGACTGTGGAGGACTGTGGTAGACTGTGGTAGACTGTGGTAGACTGTGGAAGACTGTGGTAGACTGTGGTAGACTGTGAACTGTGGTAGACTGTGGTAGACTGTAGTAGACTGTGGTAGAGACTGTGGTAGACTGTTGAAGACTGTGGTAGACTGTGGTAGACTGTGGTAGACTGCTTAATCATTCCTTGTTGAATATTCATGCAAGAAATAATGACATTATGGATATTACTGGCTGTTTTGTTATAATGGCATATGTACACAGGATGGTTTGGTAATGGTAGAAACCTTGGAGTGGTAGACTGTGGCTGTGTTAGACTGTGTTAGACTGTGGTAGATTGTGGTAGACTGTGGAAGACTGTGGTAGACTGTGGTAGACTGTGGACTGTGGTAGACTGTGGTAGACTGTGGTAGAGACTGTGGTAGACTGTGGTAGACTGTGGTAGACTGTGGTAGACTGTGGTAGAGACTGTGGTAGACTGTGGAAGACTGTGGTAGACTGTGGACTGTGGTAGACTGTGGTAGACTGTGGTAGACTGTGGTAGACTGTGGTAGACTGTGGTAGACTGTGGTAGACTGTGGAAGACTGTGGTAGACTGTGGACTGTGGTAGACTGTGGTAGACTGTGGTAGACTGTGGTAGAGACTGTGGTAGACTGTGGTAGACTGTGGTAGACTGTGGACTGTGGTAGACTGTGGAAGACTGTGGTAGACTGTGGTAGACTGCTTAACCATTCCTTGTTGAATATTCATGCAAGAAATAATGACATTATGGATATTATTGGCTGTTTTGTTATAATGGCATATGTACACAGGATGGTTTGGTAATGGTAGAAACCTTGGAGTGGTAGACTGTGACTGTGTTAGACTGTGTTAGACTGTGGTAGATTGTGGTAGACTGTACTATGGTAGACTGTGGTAGACTGTGGAAGACTGTGGTAGACTGTGCTAGACTGTGGACTGTGGTAGACTGTGGTAGACTGTGGTAGAGACTGTGGTAGACTGTGGTAGACTGTGGAAGACTGTGGTAGACTGTGGTAGACTGTGGACTGTGGTAGACTGTGGTAGACTGTGGTAGAGACTGTGGTAGACTGTGGTAGACTGTGGTAGACTGTGGTAGACTGTGGTAGAGACTGTGGTAGACTGTGGAAGACTGTGGTAGACTGTGGACTGTGGTAGACTGTGGAAGACTGTGGTAGACTGTGGTAGACTGTGGTAGACTGTGGTAGACTGTGGTAGACTGTGGAAGACTGTGGTAGACTGTGGTAGACTGTGGTAGACTGTGGTAGACTGTGGAAGACTGTGGTAGACTGTGGACTGTGGTAGACTGTGGTAGACTGTGGTAGACTGTGGTAGAGACTGTGGTAGACTGTGGAAGACTGTGGTAGACTGTGGACTGTGGTAGACTGTGGAAGACTGTGGTAGACTGTGGTAGACTGCTTAACCATTCCTTGTTGAATATTCATGCAAGAAATAATGACATTATGGATATTATTGCCTGTTTTGTTATAATGGCATATGTACACAGGATGGTTTGGTAATGGTAGAAACCTTGGAGTCGGATCTATTACGATTTCATAAGCAAACAGTAAATCCAGATTAGACGGCTCCTGATGTTGGTCTTCTCTTTTTGCAAATGTCTGGAAATAACGTGTTGTGAAGGAAAGGGGTTAACCCCTGGATGTCCCTGTAAACTATACAAGTATATGAATACCCCTGGTACCCCTGGATGTCCCTGTAAACTATACAAATATATGAATACCCCTGGATGTCCCTGTAAACTATACAAATATATGAATACCCCTGGATGTCCCTGTAAACTATACAAGTATATGAATACCCCTGGATGTCCCTGTAAACTATACAAGTATATGAATACCCCTGGATGTCCCTGTAAACTATACAAGTATATGAATACCCCTGGATGTCCCTGTAAACTATACAAGTATATGAATACCCCTGGATGTCCCTGTAAACTATACAAGTATATGAATACCCCTGGATGTCCCTGTAAACTATACAAGTATATGAATACCCCTGGATGTCCCTGTAAACTATACAAGTATATGAATACCCCTGGATGTCCCTGTAAACTATACAAATATATGAATACCATTGAGCTAATGGTACTGTGAACAAGTGAGGGTCTACAATGGCAGAAACTGTAGAAACACGTCTATAGTATTTCATAGCAGAGATCTGATGAGACGGACCCTTCGTATGAGCCCTTTGATATGGGTCTGCACTGTCCCTTTGATATGGGTCTGCACTGCATTCAAAGGTTGAATTTTCATATAAGAAATAACAATCAAGGTTTTACGCAAGCGTAAAATGGCTGCCTAACATGTCTTTAAGCAGGATAGAAGAAAATAAGGGAGCAATATTGTTTAGTACTTTTAATTAACAGATACATTGGGAAAACATGACTGTAATCTATAAATTAATAGCAGAAACGGGGTAATGTTTTAATGAGCCATGATGCATAATATCCTTGTATGACACCAATAATACACATCACAAAGTTTCTAGCACCATACGAAATTCACCACTAATTCCATCAAACACTTCACATAACTACTGCTAAATAGGCATACAAACTCCCATACTAAGTCTACATGAAATTATTCGAATAGGTCGACTCAGTGCCCATTAACTTTTTCACTTATATTGTCCCCAAATTAAGAACAGGTTAGTATGATATATACATTTAAGATTACATGCACAATGGTGAAATATGCAAAACGGTCAACAAAACCAAGAGTAACTAGAGGTTTGTTTTTGTCACAAAAACAGATGTCTCCCCCTCCCATCCTCTTTCCAATACACAAGTGTAATGTCTGTAACTCCAAACTTATCAGGGTCTAATGTTTAAGTCATCAGGGGCAATAACTCCAACATTGTCAGGGGGAGACAATTCAAAAGCCCCAGGTACACATAAAAACATGCTAGTCAACATTCTTGTGAAGTTTGGTGACTCTAGTACTAGTGGTTTCAGAGATACATGTGACACAAAGTAAAGTTCCTCTTATTTAAGTCATAAGGGGCAGTAACTCCAAAGTTATCAGGGGGGACAATTAAAAAACCCAGATGCACAACAACTCATGCTGGTGAACATTCCTGTGAAGTTTGGTGACTCTAGCCCAACTGGTTTCAGAGATACGCGCGACACAAGTTTGTGACGGACAGACAGACAGACGGACAGACGGACAGACAGACGGACGGACAGACAGACAACTCTGGCAAAAACAATATATCTCCCCATAAATGCGGGAGACATAATAAAAGGTCTAAGCTAAATAACTTTACCAAAGCCAAATTGCAAACAAATGACCTATTTTATTTTATGTACAAAATGGTTTTAAAGCAAAAGCACGTAAACTATTAAGGGTGCTAAAAAACCGAGAAAAAATATTTGGGCTTCCACCAAGGATCGAACCCACGAATCCTAATCCATCTCTATAACCCTTAGACCACGCTGACGGCTATGATTGAGAATTGGGCCATGGCAGAAAAGACAGAAATAACCCCGACAAAAATATGTGCCCCCGCTGGGAAAAATATATGAATAAAAATAAATACATGTATATATAAATAAAAACTAGTCTCGTGGTAAACCATGGTTATTAAAAAGATTGGCTTTTATAGAAACACATGAACGCAGTAAATCATCGTCAAAACTCAAACCTGTATAAGGTTGGGCTGCTTTCGCAGTCCAGATGACATCGTGGGTATTGGATAAATGGCATCATGAGTATTGGATAAAATGACATCATGAATATTAATTGGATAAAGTGTCATAATGTCATATGGACACAGGAACTTTTGGCAGAAACTGAATAATAACACCCGGTGGATCTACCCATGTGTTCTTCTGTCCATTTGCAAATAGAGTAGACCCAGATCAGATCCTATAGGAGCCGTCTGATCAGCTAGGGTCTGTTCTGTTTGCAAATGGAATTTGGAAGTTCTGCTTCTTTACTTTCTAAAATGGCTACTATGTTCGACCTACTATATATTTCGTCGTAACTAAAAAAAAAATTCAATAATATTCAGTAGGTATTGAAATTTGGAATAAACGTAGAAGAGGAAAATGGTTAACACATTACCCCCTTGCGCCTCTATAAAATTCGCATTTTGAAACCATTGTGATAAATAGAGCATTGCTCCATAGGAAGAAATGCTCTATTTATCACAATGGTTTCAAGACTACGCAAATCTAAAACTCTCCTTTCTATAGTTAATGCTCTTTTTAGGTAGATGTATTCAAAGAGGTTGGGTCTAAAAATAGCCAAGGAGACAATGGGTTAAAGAGACGTACGCACCCCCCCCCCCCCCCCCACACACACACACACACACACCGGATATAAGCGTATATGGGAGCTGGTCAAAACGTACCCAATACCAAAACGTACCCACATTTTTTTATCAAAACGTGCCCATGTTTTGGTCTAAACGTACCCAAGTATTGATATTTGGTTAAAACATACCCAAGCATTATTTTATTGTATAATTTCATAATTGTGTTTGTTCGTCAGGTAATTATTTATGATTTGGTTTACAAATTTAATGTTTTAAATTTTTTAATACAACATGATATATAAAACAGTAAACTTCTGCCATTAGTATTCCAAACATATTTAACTTGAATGTAACATCCTGTATGTCAAAAATTAAGTAATAAATATATACAGTTTAATAATTTTACTTAACCCTTTCCTTCACATACAATTATTTTCACGCATTCGCATGCAGAGTATAGATCCCGGTCAGACAGCTCCTTAGCCCTATAGGAAGTTAGGAACCGTCTGATCACTGACTCAGCATCTGCTCTATTTGCTAATGGAACTACTTGATAGTGCTGTTTCTTTACTTTCTAAAATGGCTACAATGTTCTAGCTTCCACATTTCTTTGGAGCTATTTTTATTTTTTCTATGAAATTGAGGATTGCCTTTACTTTGCCGGCCCTGGATGTTACTTTTCTGCGAATTGTTGTGATGTCATTTGGTTGGTTTGCGCTAGTAAACAAATGACGTCGTATTGGATTCGCTACAATCAAAAGTATGTTCGTTGTTAGCGGGGGTTTGGGGGCAGCCCCCCCTCCTCCCCCCCCCCCCCCCAATGATGTATCTAACCATAAAAAGTGCGTATAATCCGACTTCGGGGTAACAACTCTTTATTAACCCCCCCCCCCCCACTCTATCTCTCTTATACAGTAAATATACCTTATTTTCCCCTACCTTTTCTGGGAACCGGCAAAGTAAAAGCGTTCCGAAATTGAAGATGAATATTCAGTAGGTATTGAAATGTGGAATAAACATAAAACAGGGAAAGGGTGAAGCCGCTGAGAATGGGCACGGTTTTATTAATATGTTAAAGAACAAAGGTTATTGTCGTTCTTTAATAAATTATTTCATACAATTCTCTTGATAAATAGCATTCATGGATAGATGTTTTACATTTTAACATATTAATTGTATTTTAAATAGAAAATACATGCATAAATAAAATTGGAACTTGGGTACGTTTTGACCAATATATGGGTACGTTTTGACTCTATTTGGGTACGTTTTGAATTTGGGTTCGTTTTGACTATAACATAAACCACCCATAACCAAACAGAGCAGATAAGACCCTGATCAGACGGCAAATAAGCAGCTCTAGGATTTGTTGGTCATGACAAAACCTATAGATAATCCCATTAAACGGTGTTTCTTTCTATCAGGTAAAATGCGTTGTATTATTCAACTGCACGCTTGCTGCGAAATGGCGATTGCTTTATCAACCAGTTTTGAACCAGATGGCCGAGTTACTTCTTCTTCTTCCTGTGACTGGCCGCCTTCGTCGTGCCGAATACTCTGCCAGTTGTGCGCAATAACAACCCCCCACCCCCCTTCCCATTGATATTTTGGAATTGCTTTTTTTTGTCAGATTTGCTTTGTCACCTGAGATTTAAATATCTCAAGCGACTTTGCTTCTGCGATGTTTGGTGGTAGTGCATTCCAGTCTTTCACATAGTTCACATAGTTCTTCAGCCGGATATGGGTTGATCCCATATAAACACTTGGTTTCTTAGGCTGTTTTCATGGTGCTTTCTTCATGCTGGTTGCAGCGTTTTATAGCTGGTCCGGTTTCGAGCCGATTATCTTCTATAGTCTTCTTTATTTTGCGCGTTATTTTACGTGTTTACAGTAATGGATTCACTTAACAGTCTATGCACTACACTGTCTCAAGAGTCTATATTGCTCAATGTTTGAGGCAGCTATTTTCACTATCTATCACAGGCAGGTCTTATACTAAGATCTTACATTAAATTTCCGGTTTTCTTAGTTCAGGCAGTATGGTCTAAATTTGTTCTGCCCCCCAACCCAGTTTTTATTTAATCTACTTTTAAATGTATTGATTGAAGGTGCTGTCACAATTTGTTCGGGTAATTTATTCCAATGCTCGATTACCCTTCGGCTAAATGAGCATCTCCTAATTTCAGTGCGTGACCATTGCTTATAAATTGCCTTTGAATTTCTCCTAAGCTGGGTGGCATTAAGACCAGGGAAGAATCTATCCCTATTTAGATTTATATGCCCATGCATTATTTTGTATGTTTCTAACAAATCAGCCCTAGTTCTTCTGTATTCTAGACTAGGTAAGCCTAGCTCCCGTAGTCTCTCTGAATATGATTTGTCTGTAATGCCTTTTATCATACGTGTTGCCCTACGCTGCACGTTTTCCAAAGCTTTTTGGTCTTTTTTCAATCTAGGAGACCAGATGACCGAAGCATATTCCAGATGGGGTCTTACAAGGGATTTGTAAAGTGTCAAAAACATTTCATTTGACATATAAACAAATGATCTTATAATCAGTCCTAGATTTCTATTAGCTATCTTAATTTTTTCGTTTATGTGCTTGGAAAATGTGAGTTTTGGGTCAAAGTATACCCCTAGATCTTTCTCATAATCAACCTCCGGGATTTCATGGATGCAATCGTTATTGTCTTTAATGTAATATTTATCACTCTGATTGTTGTTTCTTAATCCTATTTGCAGAGATTTGCACTTCTTTATGTTGAACAACAACTGCCATTTTCTTGACCAGGAACAAGCATTGAAAATGTCATCCTGGAGTTTAATGGCATCATTCGGTACATCAATTTCTTTGTAAATTTTTGTATCATCTGCAAATAGTTGTGTCATGCATTTGATGACTTCCGGGAGGTCGTTTATATATATTAGAAACAATACCGGGCCTAGGACACTTCCCTGTGGAACACCGCTCCTGACTGGTGCCCACCCTGACATTTGCCCATTCACCAAGACTCTCTGCCTTCTTAAATACAGAAAACTCTTTATCCAGCTGTACAATTGACCTCGGATACCGTATCCCCAAATTTTTTTCAATAACCTTTGATGTGGGACTTTGTCGAAGGCTGCCTTGAAATCAAGGTATATGACGTCCACTTTCTTGCCATTATCAATTGCTTGAGACCAGTCCTCTATGCATTCCAGTAATTGAGTTACACATGAATATCCCTTTCTAAAACCATGCTGATATTTGGATATGATGTTATTTCTCTCTAGATGACCTACTATACTATTCCGTATAAGTTTTTCCATGATCCTACAACATATTGGTGTTAGACTAATAGGTCTATAATTCTCAGCTTTCTTCCTGCTCCCGGTTTTGAATATAGCTGTTACGTTAGCTTCTTTCCATTCATTTGGTAGGCGGCCCTCTTTTATCGATTTATTGAAAATTATTTTTAGTGCCTGGATTAAATTTGCCGCGCAATTTTTCAGCATTATCGGATGTATTTTGTCAGGTCCTGAGGCCTTGTTAGAGTTGATGTTGTCTATTTCTCTAGATATATTCTCGTTGGTTATTCCTACTGAGCATAGTATTGGAATTGGCCTGTCATAGACAAAATCCTGTATGTTTTGTGGATCTTCATATGTAAATACACTGGCAAAGTGTTCGTTCAGCGTCTCTGCAATTTCTTGGTCAGTTTCAGTTAATTCGCCATTAATTCGTTCCAGCGGGCTTGTGGATATAGAGGTTTTTGTATTTCTTCTCACGAACTTCCAGAATCCTTTACTATTTTCCTTACTGTTTAATGCTACTTTTTCTTCAAACTCGTATCTTGATCTTTTCATTTCAAAATTAACCTTGTTTCTAGCAACTTTATAGTTTTTATATGTTATATGGTTTCTATTGTGTTGATATTTGATCCACTTACTTCTTTTTGCTTTTATTGCTTCTAATGCTTGTTTGTCTACAAAGGGATTTCTGTGCTTCGGAACATTCACTTTAGACTTTGGTATGTTGTTTTCTGCTGATTTAATTATGATTTCGGTGAATTTGTTCCAACAGCACTGAACATCATCCTGTAGTACATCTAACCAGTTGATTCTTCCTAATTCATTGCTCATGTTGGTATAGTTGCCTTTGGAGTATATAAATTTACTGCTGTAGTTCTCCCGAACTTTTAGATAACAGTTGAACTTGAATTTTAGTAAGACATGGTCACTTTTACCTAGTCCTGGTATGAATTCCAAGTTGTTTATCATATTTTCCTCATTTGTAAAAATCAGGTCCAGTATTGATGGTCTTTGATTTTCTCGGAATCTTGTAGCACTACACACATGTTGATATAGAAACATATCTTTAATACCTTCTAGAAAAACTGTGCTTACATGATTTGCACCTTTATTAGATGTCTCTTCATGCCAGTTGATTTCTGGAAAATTAAAGTCTCCCAGCACTAGAAAGTGGGAGCATCTTCTTTTATGCATGTTTTTCATGTCCTGTATTAACATATTTACACTTTGTACATCACTTTTCGGACTGCGATATATACAGCCGACTAGCAGTTTATCGCTGTTTTTTAGACTTATCTCACACCAAACTGAATCCTGTTGGAGTTGGTCAGAATTAACCTCAAGAGCTCTTATGTCTTTTTTTATATATAGGAACGTACCTCTGCCCCCCACTTTTATTGAAAAAAACATGTTATAGTCTTCTATTTGATAACTCTCTAAGATTATATCAAGGTCTGAATGCTTTGGATACACCTCTGTTATAGCTATTACATGTGGTTTAGATACAGAGATTTCTTGTTTGAGCTCAATCATTTTCGTTTTACTCAGGATGTCAGCATTTGTGTAGATAATGTCTATACATGAGTCATTAGTAAAACAATGTGAATTAATAAAAGAATTACCATTTCTTTTACTGAAAAGAGTATCTGATAAAGGGTTAAAAGATCTGCCCTCATTCGGGCTAAAACACCTAGAGTTCACACTGTTTCGTGGTTTGGTAACCCGCCCCTGGTTGAGAGTAGTCTATCCCTCCTATCACTGTGCTGTCTAAAGCTAATGTTTCATCCGCGAAGACATTACTCATTGTATTGACAAACTGTTTAGTTTGCGACTGTTGAAGATCATCGTTTGTACCGCATGCTCCTTCCAGGTTAACTGGTTGGCTATTTGAATGCTTTTTCTTAAGCTTTGATTTCTTATCGTTTCGTTGTTCAATTGTGAGGTCTTTAGCTATTACTACTTTTTTCAGATCATCAGTTGCTTTATTCTTGATATTTCTAGCCCCTTCCAGTAGCCGTTTCCTTTGTTTCCGATCTTTAAGGATGAATTTTACCGGTCTCGGTTTGGCTTGACTGTCATCAGATTTCTTTCCAAGGCGATACGAAGTTTCCACTTCCAACTGAGGCACATCGAGTGATGAAGCTATTGTCATTAGTTTGCTTTCGTCGTGGAGTTTGTTTTCAGGTCCTACACTACTGTCACCCTCAGGCAGATTGAAAACCACTATATTAAGCTCTCTGCGTCTACGGTCATCCATTTCCCTAGTTCTCTCCTCCACCAATTGCCTAACTTCAGTTTTGAGGTCATTAGTTATTGAATCTTTAGCGGTTAGAATTTCCTCGTTTATTGTTACTTTTGTTCGTGATTCGAGCTGGTCCATTTTAGTTTCTAGTGAAGTAAGCCTTAGTTCTTGTTTTTCGTTTAGTTCCCGAAGATTTGAGTCGATCCTTTCTAATGTTGGAGCTATTGTCTTACAGCTTTTACATTTCCAGTTGTAATCATCCACTTCGCCACTTATAATTAGAACACTAAATGCTCGTTCCGAGAGACCAGTGCATGTTTTACAGAATTTAAGTTTACACCCTTCACAGTGGGTGAATGTACTGTCCTTGACATCATTGTTACATCTTGAACACTTCATTTGTTCAGGACTTTTGACCAATTCTTGCAATCTTTTCTTGGATGTATTCACTTGGGTGTTCCTCTGGGTTCTCTTAATTATAGGGGTACTAGTTAACACAGACATGCTGTCTGTCTAGTAGGCCGAGTCTTGGTAGAGGGGAGAAAAAGAGTAATTTATTTATATGACGCTTTATTGCGACGGCAGGGCAGTCCCTACAACATCACACGTCTATTCTACTTGTGTTGCCCACTTTCTAGTATTTTGAGCAGCCATTTATTGGATAAGGTAGAGTCTGGGTGGACACCATCCACGAGCGGTTGGGGGTTTAGGGAGTATCGAGTCCGAGGTTGGGCTTGGCCTCTTCTTTGCTTCTGCGATGTTTGGTGGTAGTGCATTCCAGTCTTTAGTACTTTGGTAGAAGAATGACCATTTCCTGGAATCTGTTCTTGATGTTTGCACTGCATAACTATGGGGTTGTGCATATCTAGTAGGTTTTTTTTAAGTATTTATCAGGATTTATTTCTACTAAGTTGTTGACTATTTTGTAAAACATGGACAGTCTAGCTTCCTTTCTTCTTGTTTTAAGGTCTTTCTATTGAAGTATGTTCAGCATTTACTTGACATCTCATAAAGGATCTAATTAAACAGTTTAGCACTCTGGATTATATATGTAGATAATCGAAAGGAATCTCAATCTCTTAAGAAGCAGACGATAATTCTTGAGGACGACAATTCATTTAGTTACACTTGTTAAAGTTTCTCCCCGGCAAATTATTGATCGGCTAAACCCTTTGAGGCCCCTTGACATCCCAAATGACCTGTGCTTCATCGCCTTGACCAATCAACCAAAACAGGTGCTCTATCCTCTGCGCATGCGTGAGTTTAATTGAGCTTCGCCATCTTGGAAGTTTGAATGCTAATTTCTAACAAATTTTCGAAACAAATTAACCAGTGAATTTCTGAGGTGTTTTCGCCCAACTGTCTGGTGAAGGAAAGCGGCTTATGGTTTGCGAAAGCAGACGCTTTCGGTAAGTTTCAATTTCAAAACTTTGTTTTCCTTGGACAGCTTACATCGCCGCTGGAGAAATTAGGTCGCGGCATTTTTCTTTTGTTTTCGTACAACACATCGTTCAAAATCATTTTGCTTTTACATTGTTGTTTCCAATTTATAACACCGTCTTTAACTATATTATTTGAGCATGCTTCATAATAATTCATTTCATACTATTTCCTAGTAAGTTCCGCTGGACTTGTCTTGCATTGAAATTAAGGATCGACGATTCAGATTTGACCCCCACCCACTCACATAGTACTGCCACAAAATTTCCCGTGTCAAAAAAATGAGAATACTAATTACTCGTTGTCGTATTTAGTATTTGAAATGTTGAGACAATTTGTTAACTGATATGAGAATGAAATCCATGGCCAAACTACAATCATCTGACCGTTTTTTGAGAATATGGAGGAGTCACTGGTTAATAATTATCAAATGGCGAGGAGTGGTTTTATTATTGTAAAGCATAATAATGTTATTTTTAGATGAAAAAAAAATGGAATTAACATACAGAAGTTGATGTGGTTTTGCTAAACTGGAGAAGTTTGGATAATTGGGGTTTTGTCTAAATTGCACCATGTGTAATTTGTATGTTGGACAAATAAAATGTTATTAATAAAATTATTAAAATCAAATTTATGCTTTCCACCTAATTTCAATCAAGTAACAAACATAAAAACATGAACATATATAATAAATAACAAAATATACAGACAGACTACCCAGGGTTTTCCTAGCCTTTCAGCAGGTCTGGAAAGCAGACCCATTCCCAAAGCAAACGGACTCCATTCCCAATGGAATATTCCCAATTGTCGAACAATGCATTTTTGAGAAAAATAAGAAACCTCGATTTATTCAGTACAGTCGGTCATGAGATGAATCATTCGTACCTGAATTTTTATCATACGGACTGTTCAGATAATTAGTTCTTCAATTACTATACCAAGCTATTGATCAATTGATGTCAGTAAAGCGCTTGTCTGTAGAATTGCATACTGCTTTGGGTAGCTATGCTATTGCACCTCCCATCGTCTAATTTTCAGCAATGTCGCATAACAGCAAGTCACTACTATACTGATCAGAGTCTATTCTGGGACGCGCCTTTGCTGGGTTCCCGCATACAAATCACAAATGGTGCAGAGAGAATTCCGTCCTAGGGCCATGCCGGCGCACAAAATCCCAAATCCCCCATCTGAAATATATAGTTTAATCTGAATTCACATCGGTATGTTTTGTTAATGTTTTCGTTTCATGGTCGCGGAAGAGAGTCACTACTTGTTGCTTGGAGACAGCAAATTTATTTCCTGTAGTGACGTCGCCCACATACAGCATCTGGCGTGAAGGTTATTGCGCAATTTGATTGGTAAATTTATATATCAAAACCACATAGTATCTCAGGCAAGTCGAAATCGAAAGTGTAAAAACATTTTGTTAACACATGTGATTATCAGGACTTTTCCAGTGTTCTCCCCATGCCCTTTTCGCGTGTCGCGTGCGACATGCTTTAATTCCCGGAGGCCAATATGCGACCTGTCATAATTTCACCGACTTCCTTTAATCCCCGCTGCGACAGGCCTAATAAAAATATACACTGCACTCATTCAATACACAATCGGCTGCCGAAGATTAAAAGAAGAACGTGTTCCAATCAGGGAAATACCCCTTGCACCAGTAAATATGCCTGGTTCCGATTTCTGCTGCACCGGTACGTGTAATCGAACATGCTTATTCGGGAACCAGTTGTGTCAAAAATATCAAAATGGCTGCATTGTTTATAAGTTTCGAAGTGGGGACTTTCGATATAATAGAATCCACTTGTGGCACGTGTATTACTTGAATAAGGGGACTGGTATTTAAAGATAAGCAACGATGAGATTAAAGAACAACAAATAAGGCAATTAGTTGGATATTCTTAGTGATTATAACGTGCTAATTGGGCCAGATCGGTCTTTTGTTAAAGGTAAGAAAAAAATGCTCCTCCTACTGTGTTTGTTTCTCAGTTTGATAATTGGGTAATGAATGATTTCATGGTGTAACAAGTGTCCTATAATGATTCTGTCACTTGTTGTTATACGTTCAGTCTTTTAATACACAGTTTCAAATTGCAAAATGCTACAGATCGCATGCAGCATTATTTATTAAAGAAATGCAAATCAAGCAAATTTATCAATTTTCTAATCGTAAGTTTAATATTATATTGCTACATCATAAATGTAAACAGTATTTGGGTTACAATTTATAAATTTATTCCATTAGCTGATATTTTCCTTCTCTTCTTTAGTTAGTCAATAATGTCAAACAAGTGTTCTTCTTAAAAAAAAACCCCAACATTATTTGTTTGAGGTGGCACCTGTGTATGAAGACATGTTTAGTAATAGTCAGACCAGACATTTGCCTTACAAAGTAACACTCAGGAATGTGTGCAAATCTGAATGGAAATAATTTCTGGAAAAATAAATTAGCCAATTTAGGTTCTTATAAAGATTTTAAAACAGAAAGAGAATGGTAAAAAATATTCACTTTCTAAAAAAAAGAAGATTGACATTTTCATAGCCCGAGGTCATAAAATGGGAAGGCGATATCCTAGACTTAAGACAACTACTAGTACTACTACCCAATCCTACTTAGGAAGTGATCCTACAAATGATCAAGAATGAAAGTTATAAATGTAGACATAGAGTGGGAATTACCACTGTGTGACAACCATGCAGACTATGTTTACATGTAAAAGTTTAAGATCATAAGATCTGCCTGATGAGACCCAAAGATGTTATGGACATAAATAATTCTCAGAAATAATAATAAACAAACATGAAAATTGTTTTATCTCTGGAACATATGAAAAGAAAAAAAAATCATTTATCAAGTTGCACTTTAGAAAGTGCTCTAATTTTCATTAGTGCGGCCCTACCATGTTGAAAGTCTAACTAGAGCACTGTAATGGTATGGATATGCATAGCTTGCTAATTATAATATGGTTAGGTATATAAATGTTTGTTTGTGAAATGGTACTGGTATTTATCAAACATAATTATCTAGCAGAAGATTTTGTCTTCTCATATTTCTTTGTGTCAATAAGATCTACCTGTCCAAAAGTCGAATCTACCTGGCAAATCTCCTAAATCTACCTGACATGCTATAGCATTTTTTGCTTCATTTATTTGTCAGGTATACATAAATTTACATCATTTAGTAAGAACTTTTAAAAAAATCTCGCCGTTGGCGGCGGGAGGGGACACCCCTCCTGTACCCACCCCAAGACGCAACATGCCTTCTGAAAATCCTGGGGAGAACCCTGCTTTTCTATACAATAACGAAGCAGCTAAAGTCCAAAAGAAATGCTGAAAGTGAGGGCAGGACTTTATAACATTTCTTCATGAAAGTGCCAAAGCAGCCTATGGATTCAGCGTTAGCCGAGTCTGAGAATTTAAAGACAAATTGAATGTGCCAGCTACCAGGCTTCTTGTAGCTCTGAAAATCGTGTCGTTGTGGATTCAGGCAAGTTGGCTGTCTAAAATTTAACTGGTTACATTACGATGCTGAAATGAATCACGGGTTTTCATGTTTTTTTTATAGCAGTAAAACCTTTCTATAAAAGCAACTCAATAAACAAGTGTCGTTGCTTATGAACAATTTGTCCCAAAATGTTTGTACTGAATAAATTATTTTTTTCCTTCATTTTGTTTCTGGTGATATCAGCAACATGTACATAACAGCAACTAGATTTATAAACAAGTATAGTTGTGTTTAAAATGAGTGTTTAATGCAGCACAAAACTATATGGAGAAAGTCCCTAATATTGAGACATTCTGTATTACTTTTGATATGTAAGCAATCACCTGTACTAATAGTCTACAGACATAAAATAGATCTCACTTGAATGACCTGGTCACCTTTAAAAAACACACTACTTTTTAAAAAGCTAATTTTAAATTTACCGGTATATTATAAATAAAAAAGCCAAGCATTTTGGTAGAAATAAACAATAAATTTGATGTTAAACAGTACAGATGCTGAAAACCCCATATCAAAGAAAATTTCCAAAATGAGCATTTTTGTCACTTAAAAATTTCCCAAATCAGCATTTTCGCGCTAAAAAGTTTCTAATTTTGCTTGGGTCCCTTTCTCCAAAAGGCTAGGAAAACCCCTTTCAAAAACTAAAACGGATACAGATAATGGTATGTTATGTAATTATCCCATTCCTCCATAGGCTATTTTGAGACCCAACCTCTTTGAATGAATCTACCCAAAGGGAGCATTTACTAGAGAAAAGTGAAATTTTAGAATTATGTAACTTGAAACCATTGTGATAAATAGAGCATTTGCCCCTATAGGAGGAAATGCTCTATTTATCACAATGGTTTCAAGATTTAGAAGTGTTATTACAGTGGCGTAGAAAGGTGTATTTATGGAGGAAAGGGTTATATGCCAGGAAAAACTTATGTCATTTATGTTATTAATAGATAAAAGGGACATTTTAGAATTGTGATAAATAAAGCAATTGATTTAAAGGTTCACAATGGTTTCAAAAAGTGATGTTAAGGTGTCAAAAAGCGTTAATATGAAGTAATGGTTTAACATCTTAAATACAGGACATGCATGCAGTCATTTGTAAAGAGTGTAAAAGAGCCTTTGGAATAGCATTTCATACAGAGTGGCCTCCTATAGTTAACCCTTTCCTTCATAAAAACACCTTTCCATGCCATTGTAAACAGCAGACCCTGATCTACTCAGCAAGAGCCCTTTAAACTAATAGTCTGCACTGTCAGTTAAATTCTTCTAGCAACTTTAACCTGTTCCCTGTTCAATATTCATGTACAAATGATATAATGAATACTAATTTGATGAATTTTTATAATGGGACATGTACACAGGATTGTTTGGCAATGGCAGAAACCGTAAAATCGTATAAATTATTATATCCTATAAGCAAACAGAGCAGACTCCGGTCAGACAACTCGTACAGGAACCAGCTTATGTTGGTCTACTCTTGTTGCAAAGCATATTTATGGAGTAAAGGGTTATTTTGGCTTTCTGTTACATAGAATACTGTTGAACAGTTCGTCTGTCTGTCCGTCACACTCGTGTCCACTCCATATCTCTCACAAATATGGAAGGATTTCAAAATGCTTAAAGTTTGCACAAATGTTTGTTCAGAGCATTTGATTCAGGCACATGGGTCAAAGGTTAAGGTCACAATTCAAGGTCAAATGTTTTTAGCCACACCCTTCGTGTCAACTCCATACCTCTTAAACCCTTGGAAGGATTTCAAATTTTGAAATTCAAAATGCTGTGGCACAAATGTTCTCAATACAAGGTGATGTGCAGACAGCAGGTTTCAGGCACATTCCTCAAAGGTCATGGTCACAATTCAAGGTCAGTTATTCACTTTCTTGTCCAGACAATGACTCCTACATGGCTAATGCCATCTCATTGAAACTTCATACATTGACAGAGCATGAAGAGAGGAAGTGTCCTGTATAAGGGCCATAACTCTGGCTTCAACACTTTTCGAGTTATTGCCCGTTGTTTCATTTTTTGTCTGATTAATAATCCTGCTCTACTGATGCTATTGGAATGACAAATTTCATGTATGGAAAGAGCATGATGGAAGGAAGTGTTATATACAAGTATCATAACTCTGGCTTCAATAATATTGGAGTTATTGCCCCCATTTATGGGGCTTTGAAGTTTTTACATGGAAATTTTGTCTGCAGGGTTTCTCCAAAACCTTTGATTGGATATTCATTAAATTTCATAGGATTGATTAGCATCATGCTCAGTTTTGCATATTTTATTCCTGTTCTGGTTTGATGATTTTCTCCAGAGTTGAGGGACTTTGATTTTTTTTACATGGAAAGCTGTGGGGTTTCCTCAAAAATCTTTTATTGGATTTTTATGGAACTTCATAGGATTGATCGGCACCATGCCTTGATGGGCTTATGTTAAATTCCTTTTCCGGTTCGATGTTTTTCTGCAGAGTTATGGGACATTGGAAAATGTTGTCCACATGCCGGGGAAGACATCAATGTTTAGCTCACCAGAGCACAAAGTGTTCAGGGTGAGGTTTTTATGATCGCCTGATGTCCGTTGGCGTGCGTCATCGCTCGTCAACAATTTGAACCTTTAAAATCTTCTCCTCTGAATCTACAGGGTTCTCAGCTTTCATCTTTGGCACATAACATGATAGCATCATCCTTAGGTCCTATACAAAAGATATATAAATTATGCCCATGGGGTCAAAATTGGTCCCGCCCCAGGGATGCCTTGTTTTCAATAGAAACTTATAGTAAAACTTTGAAAATCTTCTCTCCTGAAACCAGAAGGTTCTCAGCTTTCATATTTGGTGCATAGCATCATGTTTAGGTTCTCTACAAAAGTTGTATAAATTATGGCCCCCGGGCAGTTTTCAATAGAAACATTATTATAGTGAAAACTTTGAAAATCCCCAGGGATGGCCAGTTTTCAATATATATATAGAAATATATATTGAAAACTATGAAAATCTATTCCTCTGAAATTGTAAGGTTCTCAGCTTTCATATTTGGCACATAGCATCATGTTTAGGTCCTCTACAAAATTTATTTAAATTATGCCCCTGGGGTAAAAATTGGCCCAGCCTCAGGGGTGGCTTGTTTTCAATAGAAACATACAGTGAAAATCTTCTTGAAACTCTTCTCCTGAATGTATGGTGAGCGATATCAGGGCCATCATGGCCCTCTTGTTTCATTAAAACACCTTTCAATGCTGTTGCAAACAGACTTAACAGACTAGACCATGTAGGAGCCATCTGATCCGGGTCTGCTCTGTTGGTTTATGAAAATTATATAGATCTGATCCTACAGTTTTTGTCTTTACAAGCCAACAAATCCCTTTTAAATTTCTACCATATAAAATAAGGTTAATGAATATGCATGAAGTTACCATTTCATGTACATGTACAAACATTCATTTGGGAAACGGTTAAATAATTTGGGCTATTCCACTCTGAAAATTCATTGTTGATAGGGTGAAAGAATGTAGCAGACACTGTTTCTTGTTAGATGACAAATACCTACTACCTGGTGATAGGCCGTTCCATTGTGTAAATAGTAGTATGACACATGAAAAGGCCCTCGTTACAGTTGAGAGAAGTTCGCTTGTGTCGCATGCTTTTCCTATCTGGACTAGCCTGTAGCATTGCCAAGTAGTAGAACTAGTATTCAGGACAGCTCAGTTAGACATAAGGCAACTTTCTGTATACATGGTACAAAAAGACTGAGCACATGGTTTTGCTGACAGCTCAGGAGGAGTGAAAAATACGAAGTTTCCAGTTGAACTGGAGTATAAAACAGTTTGTGGCTGCTTGCGGTGAGTGTGTCAGTAGACCTGCTTGTTACACATTCAGTTTGCCTCAATTGTGTACATGTAGCATTAGGAAATAACTCGGCTTAGTGGCAAAAACTTTAGTCACATCATCTTAGTTGGTAGTCTTGGCATGTGGAAAATTTGTTGTGTGTGTGGAGTTAGACTTACTACTCGAGTTTTGAAATGTAGTATAGGTCAGTGAAGAATATTAAACTTTTCTCACTAATTTGAATTAAACATTTTGTGTGGAAATTCTGCTGGACATTATGCGGCAAAACTGAGAATAGAGGGACAACTTTTTCTGGTGAGTGTAAACAGTGTGTTTATTTACACTATCCTTTAATGTAATGTATATTCATGTAATAAATAAGGACTTCATAGTAGCTGAATTTTTACAATGGCATTATGAACAAGAGAATGTTTGATAGTGGTAGAAACAGAAGAGTCCTTCTGTATTGTTTTGTAAGCAAACACAACTGAACCTGATCAGAGAGCTCCTACAGAGGCCATTTGACCAGGGTCTACTGCTTGTAAAGGCATCATAAATCATGAATGCCAATGGTTAAAGAACAGGATTGGTCTCCAGTCCACCAGTATGTGCAGCTGAATTGATCTAAGTGAATAACAAACATTATAGACCCAGGCTGGCAGTAGCACATACAGATTTGATTGGTAAATTTAAGTAAATTTGCATTTCTTCAGTTTCTGTTATGTTTGAGAAACATGCAACATCTGCAGTACAATAATTGGGGACAATTTTTGGTTCTTGACCTTTTCCTATTATAAGTTAATGGACAGTTTCAGTTCAGTCAGGATACCAGAGCTTCTGGTAAGAATGTTTTGCAGGAAGTGCAGGACTCCTACATGTAGTCTTTCTATTTTGGAAGACTCAGTAAAAAAAGAAGGAAGTTCTGGCTTAACCATTTCAATCATAGAAACGCTTTTTTAGGCCTTTGAAAATGTAGTATACATAAGTCCGGTCTGTTTCTAACAGGGTCTTCTGTGTTTGCTTATGTATATTGTAGGTCTGACCCTACAGTTTCTACCAATTCCAAACAATCCTGGGTGCATATATCATTATGCCATTGTAAAAAATCAGTTCATAAAGTATTCTTGATGTCATTATAATATTCTTACATGAATATTCAGTAGGGAAAGCGTTAATGTGGAATTATATTGTATAAAATTATTATTGTACTTCAATTTTATACAGATTAGGCACAATAAATACTTATTGGTTTAAACCCTTTCCTCCATAGTCTATTTTTAGACCCAACCTATTTGAATGAAGCTTACCAAAAGGAGCATTTACTAGAGAAAAGTAAAATTTTAGAAATTTGTAAGTTTGAAACCATTGTAATAAATAGAGCATTTGCTCCTATATGAGCAAATGCTCTATCACAATGGTTTCATAAAGTGACTTTTACAGAGGCGGAGAAAGGCGTATTTATGGAGGAAAGGGTTAATCTCTGATGCATGTAGCTAGCTGATCATCTTACCATCCCAAACAGTAACCCAACTGTTTATGTACTGAATGCATATATATATCATGGTTCAAGAATAAGGTTTCCAAGCTTATACGCTTTACCTTAACTAAAATTTTACTTGTTAGTAGTCTATTAAACATTAAACTATTATCCATTATAAACCCAGGAAGCATGTGCTTTCATTCAGCACATTAACCTAGGTCCTGTTACTGTACTCCATAAAAGATGCCTTTTTACAATTTTGCAAACAGAATAGACCCAGATTGGATGAGCTCCTATGACTTTCTTATGGTGCTGGATATCGCTGCTCATTTTAGTATCGCGATTATGTAGTAGCGATTGGATGATACATCACGATACTCTATTTGAATAAAATATTTGCATAACCAAGGCCAATATGTAATAATGATACATGTTTAACAACTGATAAACTGCTGTATTCAGTGAATTGAGCAATACAAAAAAACAGAAGACACATCACCTTCTGTTTGTCTCCTTTTTCAAGCACAAAATGTTTCCAAACATTCGACTTAAAAGACAGAGGCGCTCGCTCAGTCTCAATTTCGGCTGTCATTTTTACTACAAAACAGTCGCTTACAGCATTGAAAGTATTTTGCAAATAGGGCAGGGGAAAATTCCAGTGCCGGTCCCAACCTACTAGACGCAGTCAAGTGCCGGGTTCTCTTAAAACAGTAGCTGATCGAGACATATTTTCTTCGGCATTTTTCATGGCCGAAATTTTCCTTAAATGAATATTATCATGACAGATCTTGATAGGATATGTTCACTCACTGCACTATGCACATTAACTGATCATGATGTATAAATCTCGGGTCTGATATACGCCGCATAATCTGCGTAAGAAATTACAGTTCGGCCCGCCTCTTATACACATATTTATTCAATCAGAAAACTTCGCCGATTTCCGCAAATGATATAGAGGTAGAGTACGAACGTGTTGTTGCGATTAATATTAATTTATAGGACCTAAGCGATAACACGTAAATTTATAACAAGCATTGCAGAAGCGTTTTAAGCTGAGTAAGTTCATATGGATTTATTTGGCTTTTGGGGATGGTGCATAATAACAGATCTGAGTAATCTCATGTTTATTATATCATTAATTATATCAAGTATTCAAACATTGCAAGGTATCGCCAAACATTGATGTTTTGGACTTGGTATCGCGATGTTGCATCACAGACTTCTCACGACGATTTACCGATGCATCGGTGATATCGGTCCAGCCCTACTTTCTTACATGAATATTTTGAGTAGAGGTTGTTCAAGTTGTAGAAAGTTCAGCAACTATTTGTTCTTTAATTAGCTTTTTTGTAATATAGCTTATTTTGCTTGTCTGTTGTTATTTATTTTTTTTTGGACGAAAAAAGCCATTGTATATCGAGTCCACATTGTCATTTGGAAACGTCAGCATTGGCTGTTACTGCTTTACTATTCACGCAAATCTTATGAAACTTCACACACTTGTTCATCGTCACAAGGGTTACAATCGAACAGACAAGCTTTAGGCCTATGCATATGGTGCTCTTACATAGTTTACTGTTGTTGTGACACCCTTGACTTGTTACATGACACCATGGCTGTTCTGTTTTGGCAATGGCTGATTTTCATTCTATGAAAATTCCCCTTTTGGCTTGTTCGCGCATAAATTTTCCCCCGGCTTAGGGCCCGAACCCCTCTCCCAAAAACATGAGAAAAAACCTGATTTAGTAATATACATATAGATATAAAAAGAACAAGACCAACCACTTTTAATAAATCTACTGAAAAGGAGCATTAAAAGGACCAAAAGTCGTTAAAAGTTGGTACTAGTAGCTCCCTTGTCTATGCTCGACATTAAAAGGGAAGTTGTAGGACTGGTCAGCCCGGTGTCAGGATAATGTGACTGGGTGGGGTGCCCTTGCCATGTGAGGCAGCACTATAAATTGTCTCAAGCGGGTGCCGTCTGCAAATAACTGAAATACTGTTGGTTGGACGTAAAACCCAACTCGCTCACTCCTGTAGGAGTAAATGCTCTATTTAAAACGATGGTTTCATAAAGTGACTTTTACAGAGGGGTAGAAAGGCTTATTTATAGAGGAAAGGGATAAGCAAACAGAGAAGACCCTGTTCAGATGGCTCCTTCGGAACTGTCTGAATCTCTGATCTGGCTCTTCTATTTTTGAAAAGGTGTGAGAAGGTGTCTACATGAAGTAAAGGACTAAGAGAGATCAGTAAATCTGTCAATGTCAGAGCATGTCAGCATGTCAACTTCGATAATACTCAAGACATTTGATAGTTTTAATAAAAAAAAATCTTCATAGATTGAAATTGATCCTATAAAAGTGTCAAAAAATTTGATGGTAAATTTGTCAGGTCTTCTTTTAAAATTTCAAATGAACAAATTATAAAAAAGAAGAAGTTCAGTAGTATTTACTGACATATTGTTTTTTATGTAGAACAATATATAGTATATTAAATTGGGTGTTCTTTGTGGGGACCGTATTTCCTAGACAAAAGAGTTTAAAATATTTCATTTTTTCAAGGGCTAGTATTGATCTGTTATCAAAATCCTTCAGTTGAGAGGCGATGTGTCATAAACGTGCCATGTCTCGACATTGACACCGTGACACGGACTGATACACAAAGGCGTTATTTTCCTCTCGTCAAAGGTACACGATAACATAGTGTTACACCAAGCCAAGTGACTAGTGAAAATCCCACATGCCACTGGGTTTATTTGTTTGCACTCGTATTAGGGAGCGTCTCAAAGGGTTTCACTGTAGCAGATAGTGCAGTTATTTAACTCGTTCCAACACCAGTTCATTTTGTCTGCTAAAGTTGTTGTCTGCTTACAGTTCTGGAAGATTTTGTTCACGGATTTTTAAAAAAAATAGGGAAAAAAAGCATCTGAATATCAACAGTTTGGCCTGCACCTCAGTGACAACAGGATCCAAACTGTTTCTCAAAGATCATGACAATTAGTTCCAAAGCTAAGCATCTGATGATGAGAGGGACAGAACAGTTTGAATCCAGATGAGATAATTTGATTTATTCACATGTTAGCAGAAGTTTATTAACCCTTTCCTCCATTAATATTTATGTAAGAAATGATGACATCATGAATACTACTAGCACATGGACACAGGACTATTTTTGGCGATGGGCAGAAACTTTAGAGTTAGATCTATATCATAAGCAAGCGGAGTATGTTAGGACATAGCAGAAACTTTACACTATATTATAAGCAAGCAGAGCAGACCCAGATCAGACAGCTGTCTGATCTGGGTCTACTGTTTACACAGGCCTAGAAAGGGGTATTTAACTATTTATGGAGTAATGGATTAACCCTTTCATGAATATTAATTGACTGACTTTATTACTTGGATATTTTTGGCCTAGAATGTTTTTTCTAGAATCCGATATATTAATCTGTAATTAAACACAGACCATTGTTATAACTCCTGAGCCTAAGGTCATTCTCAAGTATCAGATTGGTCTGATGCTTGTGGAAAGAATAATCTGACTCGAGTAGAAATCTTATAATCTCGAGCAGAAATCTTATAATCTCGGGCCTGGTCAGGTTATGTTATAAATTGTGTTTTTAGATGCTCCCTGTTGGGTAAACTACCTTGACAGGTTATGGGGGATAACTATACCTTTAAACCTTTCCACGCTCAAGTTTTCAATGGACTAATCCAAAATTCAAACGAGTCGAGCTTACTGCGAATATTCAGGGACTTTTTTAAAAGAAAAGTGTAACCTGACTAACAATGCAGACCGTGATGAGAGGGCTCGTCTCATTTGGATCTACATAATTATGCTTTCATTGGTGACTCATTTCCTGCACTGAAAGGGTTAAACACAGCAGGTTAGCTGTGATCTCTTGTGGTAAGCATTGCAAACATTTTGGATCCTAATCAACATCTCAAACTTGACTGGTTCTCTACTAATAGACTTTTGGGGAATATGGTTAACATACTGTAAAAGACTGTCAGAGTCAGACAACAAAATTTACTAATAAAAAATGATCACTTTGTATACAAAGAGTTAAAATGATGGGGGCCACAAGGGGTAAATAGTAGTTAATTGGAGTGGCAGAAATCCATGTTGTACAAAATTGTTTGTGTCAGTTTTACCTTATTTTTGACACAGGGTGTAACTTAATGTTGGAAGAGCGTAAGACTGCAGTAATATTATTTTTCAACCCTTTCTTTCTTTGCATAAAATTTGCAAACAGAGTAGACCCAGATCTAATAGCTCCTTTAGAAGCTGTCTGATCAGGGTCTGCTCTGTTTGCTGTCAGCATGATATAGATATGATTCTACAGTTTTTGTCAAAGTAAAAATGGGTCTACATTTTCAAAATTGGGGTCTCTGTTGCCGAGTGGTCTGGTCATTTGGATTTTTCATGCGAGGAAGCCTTCCAGCTGGCTTGCGGTAGGTTGGTGGTTCTACCTGGATGTTCTTCTGTGCACAAAACAATGCAATTTGTTCTGTGTACGGAAGAACTTCTGGGGTCTTGCTCTACCTGTAATTAGCTGGACGTTGTGATATGACTGAAATACAGTTAAAATGGGGGTAAACCCCGATAAAAAACAACATTTTCAAAATTCAGCTGTTGTAAGCTTGTATTTACAATGAGTTTTCCTACTTGAAGTTTTTAGATTTTGAAGTCTTTTCTTAGGTTGCACCTTCACTAGCAAATGCCTGTAGTTCTAAAGTGGACTGACTGAGTAGCTAAAGACTACTGGCATTTCTTTCCTTTTTAACATCCACGCATGGCCACAATATTCAGTTTTTGAATGCTAGCCATTATAGAAGTAGTTGAACATTCTTTCATTTCATTGAAAATACTATCAGTCTCAAAATGTCAAATAATTTGGATCCTGATGAGATGCTGAGTTACTCAATTTCTCAATAGGATCCAAACAACCAGTATTTGAAAAAGTGGTTCGGAATTTACCCCCATTAGGTACAACTATTGCCCTTGACTTCAGCAGTGTCCAATTAAAGATGCATAAATTAAAACATTTTCAAGAATAGTTCTGTTACATCACCACCAAACCCATTTCACGAATACTATAAATATTCATAATAAGAAATAACATACATGTGAATACTAAAAGTTTTAGCTTTATATTTACATTGGCATATGAATAAGAAATGTTTGGCTCTGATAAAAATGGTAGTCTCAGATCTATAGTCAAATGTTCTATACGTAAAGTTTCGTAAACAGTAGACCGTGATAAGATAGCTCCTACATTTACCGTAATTAGACAACTAGTAACATTTACTGTCTTAAAACTAGATCTAATCTGTTTGCAAATTAAAGGCCCCTTATATAAACAGTAGCCCCAGATCAGATGGCTTCTACAATTTTTGCAAAGGCGTATAAAAGAGTATTTATAAAGGGTTATGAACATTCATGTAACTATAAAATAGTGATGATGGATATTAACCCTTTCCCTCATATAAATGCCTTTACACACATTTGCAAACAGATTAGACCCAGTTCAGAATGTTGCTATAGGAACCGTCTGAACTGGGTCTGTCCTGTTTGCTTATGGTGTATACATGAGTAATACAAATCTGATACTATAGTTTCTGTCTCGGCCAAAATTCCCTTTTTATGCGGTTTTAAGAAATAATTAATGTTCATTATGCCATTATTTCTTACATGAATATGAAATAGCGCAATTGTAATGCACAGATATATTCATATGCAAACAATATACTGATTAATTATAGGAGCCTTTGCAAAGTAAACAGGGAGGGTGTGTATGAACTAAAGGGAATCCTTTTCTCCATAGATACCGGTATGTCTTTTGCAAACGGAGTTATGGGTAGACCTAGATTATGTGGCCATTTGATAGTGATCTTGCATCATAATACAGATCTGATTCTAGTTTCTGCCATGGTTAAATACTCCTGAGTTTATGTCCTAAAAATCTTATTAATATTCATGATACCATCATTCTAATATTTACATGAATATTCATGCAGTAATGGTCATAAGATGGCAAGATCCATATTTATACATTTGTAATTTAACAATTGATTCAGGCATAGAAAGACACGACTTGCTTGATAACTGATTATGAAGTAATGGCTTAGTCGTAAATAAATGGTAAAAATGATAGATTCAAAAATCAATTACTGCAGTATTAATGCAAAGGGGACGAAAGTCAAACGTCTGACTTCAGAGAGAACCTGGCGCCACCTTGTGGTATATAATGATGCAGCAATATTATTTCGCGCTCTGATGTGTTGATTAATTCTTTATGTGCTAGTTGTGACTTAGTGAAAACCTATACAATCAATTTGGATCTAGACGAGATACCAATTAATTTGCTGTTTCATCAGGATCCAAAATAACTTAACACATTCACTGTATTTTTTAAGAGAAATCGAAGCAAATATTAACTTTGAGAGTTGCAGTAGACAACAGTTTTTGTTGACTGAAGTTACTTTGTGTGCAAAGAGTTAATTGGGCGTGTTTTAATCAGCCTCAGAAGTGGGATTTTGTGGACAGATTACCACAGGAAATAGGTAGTTAACCCTTACAGCCCTCAATGTTCAGAGTGGTATAGCCCATCAGGGTTAAACTGTAGAATCAACTCGGTATGAAAGGTGTAAAGTTGCTAGAGAATTGTGAATGGCAAACAGCGCAGACCCTGATCAGACAGCTCCTCGGAGCCCACTGATCTGGGTTTACACTGCATGCAATTGACTGTGAATGCATGTCCAACATTGAAAAGGTAACCTTCATCATGCGGAGAAAATTGTTGGCTTGTATAGCATTGTAGACGAATTCTTTTCCTCTATAAAATCTAGCAGATCTAAGTATCAAGAGCAATAAACAGATAGATCTTCTGAGTTTCAAACAGATTAGGGCATAATCTCAGATCCTGACCAGATGCTGAGCGACTTGTTAGTATACTTATCTAAACTGTTGACAAAAGTGATGGCAAATTTGTTCTTGACGTGACAAAAGGTTAAAGTGTTTTGCAAGAATAAACACAGAGAAGCCCTTTTGTGATGCTTGGGAAAAAAGTAAACTAGTGGAGGTTTATAGGATATTGAGCTTTTAGATCTATACTCGACCCTTTAATTGTAGATAACCCTTTGAACCGTTTTGCCTGATGAATATTCATGTAAGAAATAATGAAATTGTGAATATCAATTAGCTGATAGAGTAGACCCTGATGAGACACCCATCTGATCTAGGTTTTCTCTAATTGCAAAGGCATGGAACAGAAGGCATCTGTCAGGTTTTATATATTCAATATTTAAAGGGTTAATATCAGTTGGATTAGAAGTACAATTTACATCTAAGAGATAAAGTGCATAGATAAGAATACCTTCCCTAATTTCTCCACCAAAACCTGTTATCACCACTTTCTAGAATTGTCTCTTTGAGGCAGTTGAACCCATTCCCTCATTTTAACACCTTTTGACACCTCTGTAAAAGTCAATTGTTGAAATTACTGATAAAACAAGCATTTGCTCCTATTTAGAAAAAAATAATACTCTATTAAGTATGCATCACGATAGTTTCGAAAGTACACATTTGTAAAAAAAATTCCCTTTTTTTGGTAAATGCTCTTTTTCTGTATATTTATTCAAACAGGTTGGGTCTAGAATAAGCTTAACCCATTCCCTCATATTGACGACTTTTGATGACTCTGTAAAAGTCACTGTGAAACATTGTGATAAATAGAGAATTTGCTCCTATGGGAGCAATTGCTCTATTTATCACAATGGTTTCAAACTACAACATTCTAAAAAAAAATCCATTTCTTTATTCAGAGAGGTTGTATATAAAAATAGCCTTTGATGGAATGGGTTAAGAGGGAATGAGTTGTCACAAGTTCACAACATAGTTTCATTGGTAAATGACAATTTATGGCTCTACAAATCTCCCAGTAGATTGAGCTCTTTCCTTCATACAAATGCTTTTCACACCCATATCGAGGCAGCTCATCAATCTGGAATAACCCCAATTCACCTTGGTATTCTAACAAATGGCTCCTCAGGGATCAGGGTCTGCACTATTTGCTACTACATGTATATCAGTCTAATGTTAAAGTTGCAAAATTTAACCCAAAATTATTTAGCTTCAGAAGTCCTGTCTACAGCAACCACCTGAAATAAATTTACCTCTGGATTACCTGAACCCGTTCATGTCTTTCCTGTAGGGACCGTCTGATCAGTGTCTGCCGTTTGCTTATGAAATAATGACATGAATATTTAATAACTGATCTTGGTCTACTCTGTTTTCAAAGACATGAAAGAGCGTTCGTATGAAGTGATATTGACACCTGATCGTGACGTTAGTTTATGATGTGTTCATAATTATGCCATAATAAATATTCAAAATATCAGTACTCATGATGTCATTTCTTAAGATAACACTTTCCTTCATACAAACGCCTTTTCACGCATTTGCAGAGTAGGAGCTGTCTGATGAGTGTCTTCTGTTTGCTAATGGAATTTGATAGAATTTTTTCTTTAGTTTCTAAAATGACTACAGTGAACCCTCTTCCATATTTCATTATAACTATTTTGACCATGAATATTCAGTAGGTATTGACATTTTGAAAAAAACCAGAACAGGGAAAGGGTAAAATGAATATTCATCAGGTTAGCATGCATCCAGCCCCAAGTTTGTGTATTCACTAGTCTCGCTACAATTCTTAGGGTATTCGCCTTATCTAGACTGTTGTGTAATGTGCCCTTGCATTCGCCTCGCAATTATTTGTAATGTCTCATTCATCTGACGCTCCCCGATTATTTGATGACAAGTAGGTCCGCTGTGACAGGTGTCAAAACAGACTAGTCTATTCTAGGTGTATAGGTGTATGCAGGTATTGGCGATACTTTGTCAGTGTTCATCAGGCTGTGAAATTGACCCATATCCTGCTATGGAGAAAAAATGATTATTTAAAAAAACAAAAACGGAAAAACCAACCTGGTTCATTTTAGTTCTGGCAACTGAATTACAATAATTTAGATCCTCTTCAGATGATGGGGAACTTGTCTGATCTAGATGCAAACTGTTTGTGAATGTTAATCCTGTCACTGGATAGCAAAGGAGGTGAAGTGTAATCAGCCCTTTACCTGTTGGGTATTCTCCCTGTTTTCAGCTGTTGGAGAATTTTAAATACATTGTATATATAGAAGATGTAGGAAGATTAAAAAGAACCAATTTGTTTCCCTGAATCCCACTTACTAAATAATAAAGAGTTACAGTTTGAGTCCCAGCAAGATCCCTGAACCCTAATGCTAATTGGAAGAGAATTTTTTGACACTTTGATATGTATTGTGAAGCTCATTACAAAACACCTAAAGGCAGAAACACGGCTTGGATATCATCTAGTAAATATTTAACCCGTAACCCGAAGAATATTCATGCACATGTGAGATATAATGACATTATGAACATTAATTCCCTGAATTTTTATATTGTTGTATGAGCTGTTTAACATGGTATAATTTGGCCAAACAGAAATAGATATACAGTAAAACCCCTCTAAACCAGGAATTTTAGTAGAGAAGAATTTAGATACAAGACGGGTGTCGACTTAATGCTGGGTGAAAGTCATGCAGAAAGATCCTAGAGGAGCTTTCTGCATGACTTTCACCCTGCATTAAGCTGCCATCTGTCTCCAAGACCGATATTTATATTAAATTTATCGTCCGGTTTAGAGAGGTTTTACTGTATACATAAAATTCCAAAAGCGAGTAGTGCAGATTCTGATCAAACGACACTAGCAGGAGTCAACTGATCTGGAATAAAAGTTCAGTTAATTTTGTTTTGATATGGTCATTGTTTCTGAAATATTCCATGAAGTAATACAAGAATTATTGATATTAACAGTAAAGACTTATGATTGATGTCCATTAATTTTGTATTCAGCTGATCAGGCCCTGTTATTCTAAGTATTTGGATAGACACAAACTTGGGCAAATAGTGCAGACCCAGATCAGACTGCTCTTAAAGGGACAGTTTGATCTGGGTGTACACTTATTTGCTTTTATGTCTCTATGATTTGAAGTTATTAAACCTTTCCCTCATAAAAATGCCCTTTTCATGCTCCTGCAGAGTAGACCCAGATCAGACAACAGGAGATGCATTTTTTGTCAACAGTAAAGTACAAGAATATTCATTAAGTGACAAAATCATCAATAAATGTTCATTTTACAGCCTTACAAAACCAATAGACATGGGAGAGTAAGTAGATAATTGGGGTGATGTTTTGTTTTCATCTGATCATTATCAAGGTGTTATAAATCTCCCCTCCTACCCAATCCATCACCAATTACTGACCAATTACTGTGATACAATTGTGATACACTTACTGTGACAGGTGAAAAGTGTGAAATATTGATTTGATTTCTTGGGCATCAGTAATTCCTACATGCCACTAACTGCCTTGAGCAAATATGTTCAGTGTTTGACACCAGCTGTATAAAAAGGTCATCTCACTAGCCTTCTCTATTCACAGAATATTTCTGTATATATATATATATCTTTTATAAGGATTTGCAGCCTTGCAAGTTTAATTACTGTGTCTAGCATTGTTGTGACATTGAGAGGATTGATACTGGTGGATTTTAAGCCTACTGAATGCAGGGATTAAGTAAGTTCAGGTAGTTTGTGTTATTTAACCCCTTGAATGCAGGACACACATGCTGTCATTTGCAAACAGTGTAGACCCAGATCAGAGGAGCCCTACTATCTGGGTCTGCATTGTTTGTCATTGATTCTGAATGAACCGATTTTGAATGAACTATCACTAAATTACAATAGTATTGCAATGCTGTAAAACTCTTCTTTCAACAGGGAAAAAGTAAAAATGTCATCCTCCGAGTGGGTGACCTAATTAGGATGTTTAACGATTTGCTTTGATTGTGGGTGAGTTGGGTTTTACAGAACCGCAACACTAAATAGGTCATAATATAGCGCTAAAATTTTGCTTTGATAGGGTTAATTGATAATGATTAATTCTATTCATGAGTAGTGTTCAACAAAAAATTTAGATCTAAGTCTGCACCGTTTGCCTCAGTTTGTCTGTCTGAATACCTCTAAAGAGTAACTAAGGTAAGGGCAAGATACATTCATGATTGCCTCATTGACAGGAATTTGGTCGCGTGTCCTACTTGCTTGTCTATGTGTCACTTGGTTCAAAACGCTACATGAATGGGAGACGGAAGTGACATCAGGGGAAGCTACTTTAAATATCTGACAACTTTTTATGCTTTACCAGATGAATATGTATTAGCTGATTTTTTATGTCATAGGTAAACAAATTTCCTTTACCTATTCAGTAGATACTGTACAGAGAGATCTTATCATAATTTCATAAGCAAACAGGAGCAGTCTGATCTAGGTCTACTGTTTCAGTGTTTGCAAAGCGTTTGTATGAGGAAAAGTCCATATCATGGTAAGCACATGATCATCTGCAAATAGTTTGGAACCAGACTAAGAAATTCTTTGAATGCTTGAACAAATTGGTAAAACTTGTAACAGATCAGACATTTTTCCCCTCAGCATGATGACAGTTGAAAGATTGCAACTGTAACTGTTGTAATTGTAACTGTTTTGTCCTTGAATATTTAGTAGATATTGAAACTTGAAATAAACATAGCATAGAGAAAGGGTTAAAACAGTTCTGTTGACAGTATATACATATTTATAAGAGGATACGGAAATGTGACACGCGCTATCACTTGATGAAGTGTACATTTTTGTTTATTCTTGAGTTGAAGTTGGATTAACAAACTTGTATGTTGCTTTGTTTTATATTCTACAATATCGGAGTGGTAGCCAGTAGGGGCAGTGTATAAAAGGGAAAGCATATGAAAGAAACAGTGTGGTATGCTTGAAGTTAAAACATTAAAGACATTTTTATGACAGTTGCCCAGATAAGAGGAGCTGTTTTATTTCTCCACCAGGAGCTCTTATTTCTCCACCGAACCATATCTTGTGACTACTCTTTAGAAATAATAGAACCGTCTCCAAGAGACAATTCTAAATAGTGGTCACAGCATAGAATTTGGTGTAGAAATGCTTATTTCAGTATTTGAATTCACATTTTTATCTACAGTCTAATCGCGATACTACGAATCGGGACCGGGTCGGGCCGATTTTTCGTAGTTTCGCATTTTCGTATTAATGCATCTTTAGGATACAAACTAATTTCCACAAACCTTTATTCGGTTTCGTAGTGAATGCATACACATACCATACATCGCTATTGTATTGGTCATTATATGTAATAATATTGTCGCAATTTACTGTTGCATAATAAAGATATTCCTGTACATGTTTGTGTTATATTTAATATATTTTATGCCTTGTTTGACAATCTACTCACATTCCCGCTTACTATAGTGTACATTAATAATTTTGTATCACACGCCTCATGCAAGAGGTGGTCAAATCATAATGTGTAATGTCATATGCCAGTGCATAACGGGTTATGTAAAAAACACGAACCGCGCAATGCCAGCTCATCAAACTCTAGATAGGAGGGAGTAAACGAATCATTTCCAAAGATTCTGTTCGTTCTTTTTCATCAAACCATATTCTGTGACTATTCTTTCGAACGTGAAGTGACAACGTAGAATTTGGTGACAGCATAAGGATTTTAGTATTTAAATGCTCCCTTTAACTAGAGACATGAACTCGAACTTTCTAGCAATCCATAAGGGTTATGTATAAAACAAGAAACGAATCAATACATTCATATTTTTATTCAGGAATAAAAACAAAATGCATAGAAAACTGTGATATCGTTTATATGCGTATAGAAGCAGTGTAGACACAGGTTTGATGATCAGTGTAACTGGTTTTATAAGTTTGGCATATAAGTTTTATATGCTTTGAGACATTGACTACAAACAAACACGTCAGTATGCCTGTATGGTAATCATTTATAACACGATGTGTGTGAAAACGTAATTGTGCATAATTGCACGATGCAAGCTATAATCATTTGCGACATTTGATATGTAGTTAGTCTAATCCTGTAGTTAGTCTAATCCTGTCACAAACAAACACGGGTGCTGATCATTAAAGCGTATCGGGCAGGCCAGATGTGTTAACAATGGATAATTATGCTGACTGGAGCGACGAATGTCTCTCAGAAGTGTGAAAACATCGCACAGGTGAGATTCGTAAAAATGCATCTTTTTGCCACTGTTTTTGTGTTTAAGGGACTACGAAAATCTCTCGCAATAACGTGTTTTTCGTAGTTTCGCATTTTCGTACTTTTGCATCTTTTTGCAATTGAAACAAGAACAAAATCGGCCGGGACCTGGGGTGTTATTCGTAGCAAACCGGTATTTCGTTCGAACGTGATTCGTAGTATCGTGATTAGACTGTACTTTTGTTTTGTCTTTTGTATGTCATATGTAAAGAAAGCCTTTTTTATTCACAGTATACAGTGTTGACCCATCATCTCACCTCATTAAATAATCATATAAAAATAATGACACAATGAATAACTATTAGCTGAAATTTTATAATGGAACAAGTACACCGACATTTTTGGTATTGGTAGAAACTGTAGGGTCAGATGTATTAGAATTTCATAAGCCAACAGAGCAGATCCTGGAAGATCCATCTGATCTGGGTCTACTCTGTTTGCAAAGGCGTGAAAAGGCATAAATTTATATGATCGAAATGGTAAACTCTAATCCCACTGTGAAAAAATGACGCTCAACTTTGGTTTTGGTGCAATTTGGACTACTGGTACGACAAAGATTTTCAGAAACTATTTATCAAATTTTAACCATTTTCACCATAAATACACCTTTATACGCCTCTGTAATAGTCACTTTGTGAAACCATTGTGATAGAGCAAATGCTTTATTTATCATAATGGTTTCAAGATACAAAATTCTAAAAATTTTCCTTTTCTCTAGTTAATGCTCCTTTTTGGTGGATTTATTCAAAGAGGTTGTATCTAAAAATAGCCTATGAGGGAGTGGGTTAAACAGCTTCTATTCTGATCAGATGCTGAGACGGTGAAGTTACTCAGCATCTCATTTGGAACCAAATATATATTAGCCAGCGCTCCAGATAAGATAACGTAAATTAAAATACTTTCAAGTATAACTTGTTTATTTCTCCACCAAACCTTATGTTGTGCTCGAAGAGACGAGTGATCACAACTTAGGGTTTGATGGAGAAATGACGATTTTAGTATTTGAATACGCACCGTTATCTGTATCTCTATATTAGCTGTTGTCCCAGAGGATTCAAGTAATAAACACAATACATGTAGGCATGTACTTAGTTTGAGCTGTCAGTATGTTTCCGTGGGAGATCATGCACAAAAGTATTGTTTTGAAGAGAGACATTGCTTGATACAGCCGTGAAGCAAATAATTTCATGTTTTTTCTTTCCTCTATTTTCAGAGCCATTGAGCAACAGAAACAATGAGTACTTACAATATGAACCAGCAGGCCACTTCCAGGGGCAGTAAGTAGTGTTTTTAATTACCTCCCTTGTAAAATCCATGACTCCATAACCCTCTATTGGATACATATTCATGTAAGAAATTATGACATCATTGATAATATCTGTTAGCTGAATTTTTATAATGGTGTATGAACATGGGATTTTTTTGGCCTTGGCAGAAACCGGAGTCAAATCATAAAATTCCATAAGCAAACTGAAAAGACCTTGATCAGAGTGCTCCTACAGAAGTCATGTAGTCACACCTTTGCAAATAGAGTAGACCCAGATCATCAGACAGCTCCTGTAGTTGTCTGATCAGGTTCTGCTGTTTGCTTATGTAATTATATTGTTTTACCAAGGTAAAAAAACAACTGTGTAAATATCGAGAGCTTGGTGCAAAACTATTCTAACTCCTTCACTTTGTGAAGGAGTTAGAATAGTTTTGCACCAAGCCCTCGATATGTGATCTGCTGAGACCTTCAAACAGTGGGGACAAAATGTCTCCCAGCAAAAAAATGAAAAGTTGGGGGAGAGATTTTCAAAAAATTGGGACAAAGGAGAAATTGACAGCTCAGGGCTAGAATGCGTACACATTACCTGTCAGTGAAAGAAAAGGACTAGTACGACAGCTTTGTGATCTGCACTCTGTGGTGTCCTGAAGTTTTAAATTTTCTCAGGTTCCTTTTTTCTTGAGATGCTTAATACAACTCATTTTCTTGAAATTGCCAATGGGGTACCCGCCGTTCTACAGGCAGCATCTATATCTGACGATTTTGTCCGCGACAGTTGTCACACCTAGGTGTTTTTATATGCAACAATTGTATTTTTTATGCCCCACATAGCGGTGGCATATAGGGTTGCCCTTGTTTGCCCGTCCATATGCACATTTAGAAGAGTTTTGACTTCTTGGAAAGTATTCGTCCAATCCACGTCAAACATTACACACATGTTTGTGGCCATTATATCTTGATCAGGTTCGATATCCATGTAAATTGCTTTGAACAGTCATTTAGGAGTTGCAGCCCTTTATTTGCAAAAATGTTTTAAAAAAATGGCCCTTACTTTCTGTGACAAAAAGTCTGAAGTGGGGGCATCAGTGTCCTATAGATACATTTGTTAAACGCAGATATTGATACCGTTGTAGAAATTCAGCAAATATTATTTCGTACATGTATGAATATTGAACAAGTTAATATTTAATTCTTCAATTTTTGTAACACGCATTCTGATTGGTCCATGTGACAAAATTTGCAACATAAATCTATGATATACAGTAACTGTTAGAAACTGACTCATGACATAATTATTTCATGACATTATTATGATGACAAACTAAATATCAAAGTGTTGTTTGTTTTCAATCATCTAGACCATGGTTACATTAGAATTGGGATAATCGTTGTGTATTTGAAAATTTGCAGCAGTATATCGGTGGTTTATGTCGCAAGTAACCGTTTTATCTGCTCTGCTAACACGTCGCATGTAAACTTAAATTTTCCCTAGGCACAATTAAGACACACCATAGTTAATGTTTTTCTTATTCTGCAGTTGCTCCTGGGGGTAATTACATGGACCTCTCCGACATGCAGATGGACAACAAACAGCAGCAGACCATGATGTGGACCCAGAACCAGTATATGGACTCTGGTATACAGTCCGGAGCTACCACACAGGTAAACATGCTTGTAAACTCCTTGTAAATGTTATGGTAAGACGCAGGATTTGGGATCAGGGGGTCGTCAGTTTGAATCCTGCCAGGGCCATCAGAATTTATCTGAGCAAAACAAATGGCATCCCTTTATTGCTCCTGTATGTCCAAATGGGTAGCATTGAGGGATACTTACCACTAACCAATGTGCTTTGGTACCAGATGCAAACAGACAACCTATAACCCAGCGATCAGATGTACAGTCAGATGAATGTGTCTAGATACATTCCTGACTGTTAACCTTGCAATTGTTGCCCCTCACAAGGTGGGAGGCATAAAGCCATAAGTATGTCACACAAATCTTGTGTGTCCTCGTAACCAACTGGAGGATTTACTTCTTACATTCACAGATGACCAATGTTTATGTGAAGATGTAGGTAATGAAGGGAATTTTTGCTCCAACCATTTTACCAGAATTATGAAATTTGAAGTTTTCTTCACACACAGTGAAAAGTGATTGATTTAGAGACAGTATCACTAAGGAGCATCCATGTGCTTTGGAAACAATTTTCTAGTTGTTACACTTTTAACATTTATGCATTAATTGATGCATATTTATTATTTCGAAGAATTGTTTTGTTTAGATAAAATGTTTAGGATCAGATCTCTACACTTCCATAAGCAAAAAGAGCAGACCCTAATCAAACAGCTACTACAGGAGTGGTCTGTTCTGGGACTACCCTGTTTGCAAACGTGGGAAAAAGTGATCTGTATGAGGGAAATGGTAGACCCCATACCTCATAGAATGCCTTCCACTTCTTTACAATAGAGTATACCCAGATCAGATGTCCCCAATATGAGCCATCTGATCGGGGTCTACTCTGTTTGCATATAGAACAGATCTAATCTCTATCAGGGTCTACTCTGCATATAACAGATCTGATTTTCTATTGCCATGGTATTTATCTTCCATGTTTACTACAATAATTGAATTTAATGTTTGTAATGATGATGCAACCTGTGAATATCCATCCGTTAAAGGGATATGCAGACAGGATTACATTGATGATTCCAGTGATTAATCTAGAAATTTGAACCATGAGTCCCAGGACTCACTAATCTGAAAACAATGAGTCCCACAGGAAAACTATGAGTCCCTAACTAAATTGATGAGTCCCAAAGCATAAAATTGAATGAAAACTGATGTTAAATCATAATTCTGCAGTTACATTCTAGTTTTGGAACATTTACTGCATTATAGTTATAAGTATAACCAGGTTTCCTGGCTAGTCTCATCAATTAGCTGTTAACTTTTCCCTGTTCTGTTTATACCAAGTACCAGTACTGTACCTAGTGAATATTCATGGGAAAAGTAGTTATAATCAAATTTTGAAGGTGGAATATTGTAGACATTTTAGAAACTTTAAAGAAACTGATCTACCAAACTCCATTAGAAAATAGCAGACCCTTTCTGACAACTTCTATAGGAGTCTGATCTGGGTCTACTCTGTTTGCAAATGTGTGAAAACACGTTTACATGAAGAAAAGGGTTAAGACAGCATGAATGTCGAATATTGTCAAAACCGAAAGTAGATCGATACCACCATTCAGAGTACCCATGTGTGGACTACTTACCTGGCACGAAGCAACAAAATGATATTTTCGATAGTGTTTCAATATTGTGTACATTTACCATGCAATGTTTGGCCTGATATTTGTCGCATATGCAGCAAAACATGAAATCAAGTCGACCACACGTTGCCTAACAGAAGTCAACTAGGAGTAAGTCGCCAACCTCTTTGGTCAGAACTCTTTCTCTCTTTAAGCTGACAGTCGTTATTTTCCTCTATTACATCGGATTCCGGATCCTTATTTTGATCCACGAACGTTGAAATCATGTCACTGGGACACAACTGACCTAACATCGTTTGATTTGAGTCAATCTTAGCGACTATTTTCGGTAGCAGCATCTTGGATTATTCGGGGTCTTTCGGTGCTGCCATTTTAAAAGGAACGTTTTCATTGGCTCATTACGAACATCCTGCTGCATACTAGCCAATCAAAATAATTGTTGTAAAATACATATAACAGTCGGATGTTGATATCGCTACGGTGTTCTAGTAGTTTCACTACGTGGAATTAACTTCAACGGCTTCACGCAGCCATATTTTAATGCGTCCTTTAGGACGCTTATACTTCAGAATGATGCGTTTTTTGCTATTTTAATGCGTCTCTGACGCAGGACGCAGACCTAGATTAATCACTGTGATTCTGGTGGTTTTATGAAAAAATTTGGTTACATTGTGTATTTTAGGCACCATCCATTAGTGGCAAGAGTCATGTGGAAGAAATGGAGGACCCTGACAGCATGGACGCCTCCCGTATGATGTTCAGCTGGGGCGACCAGGGCATGGGCCCGGGCTTCACACAGGAACAGGTCGATGGTAAGCATTCACTCATGCCACAAGCTCATTTTCAAAGAAATATTTTAATCCTTTCCCTCTTATAGACACCTTTGCAAACAGTACAGCCAGATCAGATGGCTCTGGTAGGAATAATCTGATCAAGCTCTGATCTGTTTGCTAGTAAAATAATATAAATATAATTTACATTTTCTACCATGGTACAATATTTCTTGGTAATAATTCCATAATTCAAATTCTGCTAATTTATATTTATAATATCAATACTTCTTACTAAGGTGGTCTTTTATCCATAGTGGACCTAAAAATAAATCATCTGTCTTCTACAGACATGAACCAACAACTTAACCAGACCAGATCCCATCGTGTTAGGGAGGCTATGTTCCCAGAGACCCTTGAGGAGGGGTTACAGATTCCTTCGACCCAGATCCACCCGGACCAGCCAACAGCTGTACAGAGGCTGGCAGAACCCTCCCAGATGCTAAAACACGCTGTTGTTAACCTCATCAACTATCAGGTATGTCTATTCTCACAGCTCCTTTGCTCCAGATGTCCTTTGAAAATAGTGAAGACCCAGATGTGAAAACACCTAGAGGAGCCCTCTCATCAGGGTCTGCACTGTTTGTCATGTAATACTTTTCTTGCCAAAAAATCCTCATAAAGCTCTGAATGGTAAACTTTACCTGTCAAAGCTGAATATTGACAAGTACTCTTTGAATACTTGTGGCGAATTCATGATTACGTTTGCAAACAGGTCTTTTAACTCTAAGAAATAATTGGGCAATAGGTCTGACCTTGTAGAGTGAGAGTTTTTAGACTAGACACATCTCTGTGCCAAGTTATTTGGCATCTGATCTTAATTCATTTTTTCCCGCTAAACCTGGCTTTGACTCTCATTACTTGTTGACATGATTCGCTAGCTGTCAAAATATGTACATGCAAACTCTGCGTCTCATCAGAATTCAAACTGTTGGACTCTGAACATGTTTTTTGAAAAGAAGAAAGTCCACTTTGTCAATTAGTAATACACTAAAGATTTTGTAAATTTTCCAGGATGATGCTGACTTGGCTACCCGAGCTATCCCAGAGCTCACCAAGCTTTTGTGTGACGATGATCAGGTGGTTGTCAGCCAAGCAGCCATGATGGTTCATCAGCTGTCAAAGAAGGAAGCCAGTCGTCAAGCGATAATGAACTCTCCTCAGATGGTCGCAGCACTTGTTCGAGCCATGAGCAATACCAATGACATGGAGACAACACGGTGTGCAGCTGGTACCCTGCACAATCTCTCCCACCACAGACAAGGGCTTCTGGCAATCTTCAAGTCAGGCGGAATACCGGCCTTAGTGAAACTTTTGGGGTGAGTTATTGTTCCATTATCAACAGTAGAAAGCTTGATTCATTGCTTTAAACCATTCCCTGATTTCTGAATATGACCGAGAAAATGCTTGAATGAAATCGTATACAGAGTCAAAAAGTTTATTAGGCAGCAGGCCAGATACATACAATTACATGAACAAAGAGAGCAGACGTTTGTCTACTGTTTTTGCAAAGGCATTTATAGGTGTATCTATGGATCAGGTAGCTCTTACAAGTCTACTGTTTTTGCAAAACTGCGTCTCATTCAAGTAAATCCTTTACTCCATAAATATGCCTTTTTACGCTATTGCAGAGTAGTCCCAGATCAGACAGCTCCTTTAGGATATGTCTGAGCAGAGTCTGCTTCTGCTTCTTCCTATTTATCGAGTAAAGGGAATTAACAACAATAACCAATTATTTCTCTTTACAGGAACCCGATAGAATCAGTTCTCTTCTATGCTATCACAACACTCCACAATCTTCTGCTGCATCAAGAGGGCTCTAAGATGGCAGTCAGACTCGCTGGAGGCTTGCAGAAAATGGTCGCTCTGCTACAGAGGAATAATGTGAAGTTCCTCGCAATTACCACAGACTGTCTCCAGATTCTCGCCTATGGCAACCAAGAAAGCAAAGTAAGTATCAGTGGTAGCCCTTTAGTGGCCAAAATATATAGTCTTACATCATCTCCTTTATCAGATTTTGAAAGTGGAGTTTTATTATGCTCCCAAACAATGGTGTTGGGGGAGCATATACTTATAGTTGCCGCTTTGTCTGTCCATCCGTCCGTTTAATGCAATAATTTAGTTAACCCTTTCAACACTGAATTGACTGTCAGAGTGAATTAGCCTATAAGCTATCGAGTTCACTCAATATTGAAGACTTAAACTTGCTAAAGTAGTCTGAATGACAAACATTGCAAACACCTATAATTGCCCTCTGATCTGAGTCTACAATGATAGGAACTGCTAGTGCATGCATGTCCACCATTAAAGGGGATAATAATCAAAACACATGTGGAATCTTATATGAATTCATGATTTAAAGGGTTCATATAATAATTCTGTTTCTTTCTTTTACAGCTTATCATTCTAGCCAGTGGAGGACCCGGGGAGCTTGTTCGAATCATGCGCTCCTACACATATGAGAAACTTTTGTGGACAACGTCTCGTGTATTGAAGGTGCTGTCAGTGTGCTCTAGTAACAAACCAGCAGTAGTAGAAGCAGGTAAGTCACCAATACAACAAAGCATTTAGCGTACCCTACTTTCCAATAAATGCTCCCTAGGGTGTTATAATGCTTAATGTGGAATGAAAGCAATGCACAAAGCTCCTGCATTGCTTTCAGTCTACATTTACCTGTAATTCAAAAATTCTCTAACAGTTAATATAGATGTTTAGGTTGCTTAATTGATCGTTAGTAATGTTTAACATAACGGAAACTGTAGAACCATATCTCTTATTTCATAAGCAAGCTGAGCAGGCTGTGATAACAGAGGTCCTACAGCAGTCGCCTGATATTGATTTATTTTGTCTCTATCTCTAAGCATAGGGTTAATGCATAATGAAAGTATTGCAGAAAGAACATTTGACAGCTTTAAGCACTACACTCATCTTTTATTAACTCTTTCCCATATAAGCTATTTTTAGATCCAACCTCTTTGAACAAATCTACCGAAAAGGAGCATTTACTACTGAAAAGGAAAATTATAGAATTGTGTAGAGTTGAAACCATTGTGATAAATAGAGCATTTGCTCCTATGAGCAAATGCTGTATTTATCACTGGTTTCACAAAGCGACTTTTACAGAAGTGTCGAAAGGCGTCTATATGCGGGAATGCGTTAACCCTGTAGGAGCCGTCTGATCTGGGTCTACTGTTTGCAAAGGCATGAAAAGGTGTTTATATGAAGGAAAGGGTTAGGATACTGTTGTATTGATAGGTGAACATTCTAAAATTCTAAGGGTGCATATTTAAGAGATTTTGCTGAAGATCTATAGCTATTGGCCCTTTACTGCATGAATATACCTTTCTATGCCTTTGCAGACAGAGTAGACCTTTTGAGATGCCTTTTGGAGCTGTGTGATCAGGATTTTTGCTTATTATGTAATATAGATATTATTCTATAGTTCTGCCAAGGCCAAAAAACCCTGTGATGTTATAACAATTGATCTATAGTGCTAATGTGCTATTAAATTTTTTGACTAGTTATAGACTGGGTTTTATTTTGATTTTCTCTCTAGGTGGTATGCAGGGTCTAGCTATGCATTTGGGTCATGGCAGCCAGCGATTGGTCCAGAACTGCTTGTGGACTCTAAGGAACTTATCTGATGCTGCCACAAAGTGTGATACATTGGAAGGGCTACTACAGATGCTCGTTCAACTGCTGTCGTCAAATGATGTTAACGTTGTCACCTGTGCCGCTGGAATCCTGTCCAACTTGACTTGTAATAACCTACGTAACAAGATGACCGTATGCCAAGTGGGAGGTATCGAGGCATTGGTTAGGACGATTCTGCAGGCCGGAGACCGAGAGGACATCACAGAACCAGCTGTAAGTATATTTACTCTTTACTTCATGAATATTTGCTTAAGAAATAATGACATCTTGTTTGTTTAATTGTTATAATGGCATACAAATACAGAAATAGTTTGCCATGACTGAGATCATAGAATCAGATTTAAATTGCTCCATAAGCCAACAGTCCGACAGCTCTTACAGCAAAAGCGTTTCTATGGAATAAAATGTACACTGATAAATTTGTAATAATGTTATGCTGTAACTGGAAACTCTCCAACTCTAAACTGTTTGCCACTGTAACCAAATAGTACTGCATTATGAAGAGAAGAGAGAATATAATTTGCAGAATTTTGTAGCAGACAATTTCTTAGGGAGTAAGGATGCTTGGCTGATTTTGTCTAGCTATTATGCCTATGCAAACAGAGTAGACACTGATCAGACAGCTCCTATTGGAATTTTTTTGAAATATGATAAAGTTTAAGTAAAACAAATTATAAATTAGTCAGTTATGAAACATTTTTTCACTCTTGTAGGTGTGTGCCTTGCGTCACCTGACTGCTCGTCATCATGAGGCAGAGATGGCCCAGAATGCAGTCCGTCTACACTACGGTTTGCCCGTCCTGGTGAAGTTGCTCCACCCGCCAAGTAGGTGGCCACTGATCAAGGCTGTGGTGGGTCTAATTCGTAACCTTGCCCTGTGTCCAGCCAACCATGCCCCGCTGCGGGAACATGGTGCCCTACCGAGGATAGTGCAGCTGATGATCAGAGCCCATCAGGACACACAGAGGGTGAGTCGTAGTAACAGCTTGTAGGACTGGGCTGTCTGCTCAACCCTTTTCCTGCTGAATGTTTCATTTGGATCCAAGCTGTTTATAAATGTGACATTCTTTGTGCTGTCACTTTAAAAATGAGAAATGTTTTTGTAAAGTGAGAATTGTTTGTTGTTAATTTGGATCTGTTGGAGCCAAAGTTAAAGCCTCATTATTACTTCAGTTCTCACGTCATTAAACCTTTGTTTATTTGTGAAACGTCTAGCTTGTATCATCAGCTGTTCCATCAAAGGATGTAACAGGTAAAGCATGTGTCAACTGTTTACATTGAGTATTTAGTAACAGTTGGAAATAAGTAGGCTTTCATATTTTCATGTGTTGAATAAATGTATGAATGCTGCCTTTCTTGTTAACTGATGTTTGGAAGCCATCTTGTTGCTTCTGTCTCTCAATCATACTTTGTAGTAAACATCACTTTAAACCAAACAACAATAATTATTGATGTGCAAGGTTGTCATTCTACAGGTTATACAAAAACGCTTACAAGTAATGCAAACCAACTGGCTTATGTGATCCAACTTTTGAACATATCATTTATTAAAATTATCTTATTTCGTGGGTCGAATGTGACAAAAATCAGCATATATATGTTGGATTTTATTAACTTGGATTTTTTTTCGCCACATTCTTATTTTTAACCATTGGCAATTTAGGCAACCGACAGAGTAAAGAGTTATTTTGATATGTACCAAGAATGACCTATTACAAGGTTAAACATCTAAATAACCTTTTACTCTATAGTCAGGGTCATAAAGAAGTTGAGGCAACTGTGGCCTATGGACACATGTCTTGTTTCTAAATTCTGTCCAGGCTAGAACTTGTGTGTTGCCTCGTATAAGCCTAGTTGGTTTTGCTGTGAGTCTAGATGGGTGACTCTTGTTGATTTTGCTATGAGTCTAGTGAGATAGGTTTTACTATAAGTCTGATCCGTTTGCCATTTTCAGAGAGCTTCCATTAGTTCTAACGGCCAGGGGTCTGGCTATGTGGACGGAGTTCGAATGGAGGAGATCGTAGAGGGCACTGTGGGAGCCCTCCATATCCTGGCCAGAGAGGCCCATAACAGAGCTGTCATCAGGGGACTTAATTGCATACCCTTGTTTGTCCAGGTAAAGAGTTACTTCCCTCTTTGTACTCCTAACAAGTTAGGCCATGAAAACAGATGAATGGTACAGTTTTATTCTGTAAAACAGTTTAGATACTGACAGTCAAACAGTTAAGATACTGACAGTGCTGCTTTCACATAATAGGGGAATGATTGCAAGTCCATAATGTAGGGGATAATTTTGTCCCAGTTGGGAGATAGGGGAAATTTAGAATTAGTAATTTAGAGTAATGTTTACATTCTTCAAATTCCAATTACAAATTACTGTTACATAAATACATAAAGGGGGAAAAAGTTAAATTATTTGGTTGCCACATTTTTTTACTAAACGCGGGCTGTGTTTGGTATTACTGTACTCATAATGTACCAAATTCTTTTATTTTAGCTGTTGTATTCACCAGTAGAAAACATTCAGCGTGTAGCTGCCGGAGTTCTGTGTGAGCTTGCCTCAGACAAGGAAGGAGCTGAGCTTATAGAGCAGGAAGGGGCCACAGCCCCACTAACAGATCTCCTACACTCGAGGAACGAGGGAGTCGGTAAGATGAAACAACAATTCAAAATCTGACACTAAATGAGCCAATATATAATTGTCTACAGTTTTTGCACCAAGTTTGCTGCTCTTTTCAAAAACTTTAAATTTAATCCTTTACTCCATGAATATTCACTATTAAGTGCTGAATGTATGAACTTTTATTATGGCATCAAGAATAAGAGAATTTGTCATGATGGAAAATGTAAAATCATTTAACATGCAAACTGAGCTTACGCATATCAGACATTTCATAAAGGAGCCATCTTTTCTGAATCTAATCGTATTTCAAAGGTGCCAAAAAAAGTATGTATGAGATCAAGCTGTTTACATGTTCATGTATAGTATAAAGCATAGTGAGGAAAGTGTTGATTGTATGGAAATATTAGAAAATTCAATAGCAGTGGAAACCAGTGAAATGCATCTACAATTCTGATTTAAAAATCACTTACGTGTACCTGGCATATTCATTGATGTACTTGTAGATAAACTATTACAAAGCAGACGCTCTTCACATTTTTATGGCGACAATTTTGTAGCTATTGCACATACATACTTCAAACTCGAACAGTTTTAGGGTTGACTTGTTAAGGTCAAAGGTCAAATTACAGTTCAAAATTATATTGGCGATAATCGGGGCATAGTTTTTCACAAACACATTGTTTAAAATTGGAAATTGAATCGTAATCGGTCTGATCTTTGTCGAACATGTCCACTGATTTCCGCTGTTTCTCTTAAAAAGTTGACTGTTTTCTGGATTTAGCAGTATTAAAATTTTAGTAAAAAATAGTGCTTAATACATATATACCATGAAAAAATGGGCTGCTAGCATTATTTTAGTATGAAAATGTACAACTTTTGGTGTTAATTGATTTACACATAAAATGGGTAGAATGAGGTAGAATTTTGTTTTATTAAAGTGTTCTTTTTTTTTCATTTTTAGCCACATATGCTGCAGCTGTCCTGTTCAGAATGTCAGAAGATAAACCACAGGACTACAAAAAACGCCTGTCTGTGGAATTGACAAGTTCCCTATTCCGTGGTGACCAAAACATGCCGTGGTCTGATGTGAGTAGCACTATATTTGTACAGTCAAATCTCCCAAATCTGAACAATCAAAAATAAGTAGTATTATCGGCTTTGACTTTTTAAGTAATTGTTTGTCTTCAACCATTTTTGTCTGCTTTTATTCTTAACCCATTACCTCATAGGCTATTTTTAGGTCCAACCACTTTGAATAAATCTACCGAAAAGGAGCATGAACTGGAGAAAAGGAAAATTTTAGAATTTTGTAGGTTGAAACCATTGTGATAAATAGATCATTTACTCCTATAGGAGCAAAAAATGCTCTATTTATCACAATGGTTTCAATAGGTGATTTTTACAGGGGCGTAGAAAGTCGTATTTATGGAGGAAAGGGTTAAAATAAATTTTCTTTCATTTCTTTTGCAAAAATATGGTTAGAGTGTCAAACCGTTTAGATCCTGATCAGATGCCGTATTAGCACGCAGAGATCCAAGTCTTGCGACAGCCCACGCAGCAGTCTTCGATTAGCGAGGTTTTACTGTATTTATTAAAAGTAGTGTCAGAGACCATTAAAATAGAATGGTAATGCATTAGTTGTCAGTTTCTTATTGTAATCTGCAAACCAGTGTTTGTTAACTTTTTAGTAGTAAGAAAAAAATTAGATAAACAGGGTTACAGATAAGGGGAGTATTGGGGTATTTACCCTATTAAAACTGTGGAAAAAGCAATTGTTTTTCAAAACAGTGAGTAACACGAAGCAAATAAATATAGCAAAAAGCAAAAAAAAATTAGAATACCTAATGAGAATATAAATAATACCCAATTACGAAAATTGCCAATACCCAATAAAAATTGCAAATGCCCAATTCTGTAAAACATCAAGGAGTAAATACCCAATTGCATCAAAACCTTAGATGTAACCCTGGATAAATACAAAAGAAATTACCACATACATTGAAATTAGAACTCGAGGTTCAGGCAGACTGACGACTCTAATCAGACTCCGTCCTTTCAAGGCACTGTCGTGATGCATTTTGTCGACATAGACAGTGAAAGAGTTCATCCACATTGAGGCCCAAAGTTCTGAGTCTTGAGTTCATTCTCAAGCATCTGATTGGTAGGTTTTAAGCTTGCTCAAAATTTGTCCTATCTTTATAACCTGACCTGTTTGCAGGCAGCTTGGATGCAAATGAGATGTCAACGTCAAATCAGGGTCCAAACTGTTTGACAATCAGTATAAAGTAGATTCCCAAGAGCTTGGAAGAAATATTTATTCTCCAGCTATACTTTGAGCTGACAGTTTTTAAGCTGGATAAGAGATACAGCTGATAATGCTAACCATTTTAACCTGGTCTGGTTTTTTTGTGCAGCCTCCGGGCTTTGACGATGTGGGAATTCCCCAAGATGAGTTTAGACCTGCAGAGCCAATGTACAATCAACAGGGGAGTCAACAAAACATGAGCGGTTCCCAGCATGATATGAGTAGGGGAGGTAAGTCAGTCATACTATCTTAGTCTAAACATGAACGGTTCCCAGCATGACGTGAGTAGGGGAGGTAAACTGGTACTATCATAGTATGAGTGGTTTCCAGCAAGGCAGAAGCATATATCAATAAAGTTTCTGGATCCAAACTGTTTTTACAAAATAATCGGTTTTGAACTTTGTGTAAACCCTTTATATGATATTGATCTCAAACAGGGCCTCCTTGGCCGAGTGGTTATGGTCTTCGACTGACAATCGCTTAGATCCTCACCATTGTGGGTTCGAACCCGGTCTCGGCATCTCAATATTTCATGTGAGGAAGCATTCCAGTTGGCTTGCAGTAGGTCTGTGGTACTTCTATGCACGAAACAATGCAATTTTTTTTGTGCACAGAAAAACCTTGGGTCTTCCTCCACCTGTAATTAGCTGGACATCGTGATATGACTGAAATACTGAAAAGCAATATAAAACCCGATAAAAACCAAAAAACCAAATCCCTTTACAAACAGTAGAGAGAGAATGCCAGATTTCATTGACTTGGTGTGCAAGTAGAAAAACTGAAATGTTTTTATTCATTCTCCAGGTTTCGACAGTCAGCTGCCAATAGACTCTATGCAAGGTCTTGATATTGGCAGTCAGCATGGCGGGAACCAGTATGGTGGGCCCGGCCCTATGGACAATCTGGACCTCGGTCCCCACGGCGATCTCAGTTTCGGCAACATGGACAACAGCCTGCCCCCATCACAAGGTGGAGATAACCAGTCCATGCCCCAACAGTGGTTTGACACAGATCTGTAGTCATGGAGATCATTCTATGAGACTTCAAAAGTTTTCAAACAGAAAGCTGCAGACAAGTTGTTTCTATAGCAAAATTGAACAATATATCAAAGTTCAATGAAATTAAAACAAGTACAGGTTGTGCGTAAATTTGCATTGACATAAGATGGTAGATTTATACAGTAGTTGGGAGAGTTGAACACCCAATGTATGTATGATGGTAAACTTGCAAGTCAAAACCTGCAAATATTACACACACTAAAGCCAGGGAATTGAACGGAAACGGACACAAAGATTTCGCATAGTACGAAAATAAATGGAAATCGGAACAAATGCAATTTAAAGCAAGTTGTGTCACATGTCAGTGCGGTTTTACTGTGAATATGTTTATAGGAGGATTTCGACGTATATGGGAACATATCTTTTCATGTATGTAGCCCAGGGCCACAGATAAGGTGTCTGTCAAATACTATGTAGTCCAGATACTATGTAGTCTTTCTCCACAAAACCCTTTGTTGTGACCACTGTCTTGACCCTTTACTCCCATGAATATTCATATAAAGAATAATGGCTTTGAATATTAAGAAACTGAAGAGTTTGGGCTATTCTTAACTATACTCTTGATGTATCCTCACTGAAGAAGACTGTACTATGTCATAGAATGTAACTAGATCTGGAGTCAATAAGATCAAAATAACCATGAACAAATGGCTATGTGTGTTTAAGGAGGGGTGAGGGTGAGGTCAGCACGAGATGTTCAGTGGAATTTTTTCCCTTAACTCTTTATACTCATGGAATAAATGGTGGTTACCAAAATCGCCCAAAAAGTCAAGTTTGGGAATTTTATGGCAAACAGAAATTTACCATTTTTCACTGAGATCGGCCATGAATTATATCTATCGGGCTATTTAAGCAATGTTACAGTGCTCACAGAGTTAATTTTTCTTCAAATTCTAAAGCATGGTCACAACATTGAGTGTGGAGAAATAGTGATGATTCTAGTATCTGAATACACAGCTTAGTTCTGAGAGAAGTGTCCTCGATGGAGTATGTTCTGAATGATTGAACATTGTCCTGTAATGTATATAGTATCATGACTTTACTTTGGGAGCAATATAACAGATATTTGTATCACTTTATAAATAGAACGCTGTACTATGGGTGCGTTAACTCTTTGCACGTGAAGTGCGACTGCGGTAAAACTCTCGGTCTCATCAGGATATACAATCTGACTGTATTTTTGAAGAGAATTATTTTAAAACAATTATTTTCAGAATTTCAGCAGATGAAATATTTTGCAGACGACAATTACTTGGCGTGCAAAGAGTTCATATAGTAAGGATTTGAAAGATTCAGAATTGAACGGAGAAATGAATCTGCATGAGCATTTCATTGTTTATAGAATCTTGCAAATACTGATTGGAGTACCCATTTGACAGAGTTCTACAAATTCATGCATTTTTAACCATATAGTCTGTCAGTCTTTCTCGTGTATGGGGCAGTTATGTTCGATGGGTTTTTTTGTATGAAAGTTGTTCTCTTTATCAATAGTATTCATTTTAAAAGGGAATTTTTCATACATCAAAAAAAGAGTTGTTGGGCTAGATAATTTGAAATTGATACACCTGAAAATGCAAAAATAAATCTGGAATGAGGTTTCTTCCATTCAGTAAGTTTTTTTACCATGGAAACAACATGAAATTCTTATTTGCAAGAAAAATCTAATGATTCAGAGTAGATGTTGATATCGAGAAAGACTGATAATAAAAATGAAAGAAAGCGTGAGCACAGTGCATTGCCATATCATTGTCGTTTTTCACATGCCAGTTTGAATGTCAGTCAGATGAGTTATTCAGCTGAGTTTTCTTCTACCTTATGTATTATCCAAATATTTATATGCCAGATACATAGAAATTAAATTATTGTTTAGTTGTCGACAGGTTGTATCGTAATATCTAATTTGGTAGAACAGTTTGTTTGTATTATACATGTGCGCTGATGTTTCCCAGTGATTGCTTTTTTCTGAAGAAATTCAATAGATTTTTGAATACAATAAAACCACTAGCTGAAGGATAATGGGAGTCTTAACCTTTAGCCTGGTGAGCAAACTATTGTCGGTAGACAACTACAGTACAGTTGCTTTCAAGAACACTGTCAAACAAACAAACAGTTTGGATCCAGATGACACGCTGAGTTACTCCGCTTCTCATCTGTATCCAAACTGTTTGCATAGGTAATCACTTGTCTGTCTGTAGCAGGTTAAAGGTTAAGTAGCAGTGATTGCCTAATGCAGGGCAAAGAAAATGTAAATGCTCTCTTTGCCTGCATTAGCTATTACTTGCCTTAACCCTTTCCCTCATGAATAGTATGTAAGTAATAATGACATAATGAATATTTCTAAGCTGAATTTTTATAATGGTGTTTGAAAACATGATTTTGGGCCATGCCCAGAAATTGAGGGAATGTAAAAGACTGAATTGGATTACTTTGTAACGGTCACTTGGACCTATAAATCTGAAATCATATTAACACTTTTTCACGCCTTTACAAACAGAAAAGACCCAGGCCATTATTTCTTAGATGACTATTCAACAGGGAAAGGGTTAATGTGTTGGTACACCAAGTTTGGAGAAGTTTTATCGGACTACTGTACATCATGTAAATACATTCTGTATTGTAGTGTTCTTTATTCTAGTACCATTTGTGGTTTACCCTGATCCTGCTAATGATATCACTGGTCTTTGCAAAAAGGTTCAATCTGGATGAGATGTCAAGTAATCTTGGCATCTCATCTGGATTCAAGCTGTTTGCCACTCACCCAGAAGTGTTGTTTTTTAGAAAAAGATGAATCGGAAATAAAAACAAATCACCAGATAAATAGTTGGATCTGAGAATTGTTAGCAGGATATGGGGTAAATATACATGGGGTTTAGTATTGTGAAGCCTCTTAGTTAACAAACGCAGCCCATACTGTCAGATTCTTTTTACTGTTTACAAGTTTATAGTGAAATATCATGTGCACTGTATGGATGAAATAACCACCATGTTTACAGTTGCAAATATAAGTGATGTGTTACTCCAAGTCTCATTAGAAATATTTCATTCCGTTTTTTTGGAAAATAATTGAAGAAGTGCCATAATTGCTCTAAATATTCGGACAAACAAAATGGTGCAACTTTAGATGAAATGGCTCTTGAAGAAGCTGATTGATCAGTCTATACTATTTTCTTCAGTCAGCTACCGTACAATGTTACCAGAGTATTGCGCAATTGCTGTGTTTGTCTTTACAAAACCAGTTGATTGGGTATCCGAGTATTTACTGTAACTAAGGTTTATTTTTAAATTTGAAGCAAAATGCAATTGAGTTAAATGCTATATGTCAAAAATAAGTAGACCTGGCCTTTAGTGACAACATACAGAATAAACTGGGTTTATGAGAGCATGTTGTTGCGTAATGCAGTATGAAAGTCCTAGAGCTTTCTGCATATAAACTTTCATCCTGCATTAAGCTACCACCTGTCTGAAACCCTCTGATTTAGACTTATTTTGTATGGTCGCTGTAGAAATTGATAAGTTTAGATTATACGGTTTGTTTGGGAGTTTTGGAGAAATTGCTGAAATGACAAATTGACCGAATTCTGTCTCTCTCTTCACTTCCTATTCTTTTTACTTTTTGCTCCATATTCAATAGTCCTTGTCCTGCTGGGTCAGTGTCGGCTCCAACTCCTGTCGTTTTAAAATCGACTTTTTAAATCATTTAAGTGTTACAGGTGCATATTTATGCATTTTCAAACAGTCTATCCAGATGAGACAGCCCAAGTAAGAGCTGCCTGATCAGGGTCAACTCTCTCTATAATATTGATGTGATTTTATAGTATCTACAATGGTAAAAAAATCCCTGTTTGAAATGCCATTAACAAAACACACGTGCAGCTGATTAGTGTCCTGCATTGAAATGCAGGAGCCCTATAGGAATCACATTTAACTACAAAATATGTAGGAGTGTAAGAAGTCCTCATTTGTGCAGCAGAATAAGGATCAATGTGTTGGAGCTGGTGTAAATATTTTTTTGTCAGCATTGATTTTTGTAAGAAAATGCCAAATCAGAAAAAAAACTATTTCATCTCCCGGACATTTTCATTTGCAATTTTATAGATATCAGTTTCTGATGATGAATTGAAGTTTTTGAAAAATTTCAAATTGTTTCTTTGGACCTTTTTTTACTTGAAATTTTAGAAATATTTTTGTCAATTCAGCAAAGCTGAGTGTTTTTAACCTTTTACCTGATCGAGGTGCCTTTACAGACAGTATACCCATATATGACAGCTTATGGCTTACGGAAACGGCAATTGACGTAGCAGAACGTATACAATCAGATCTTCAGCTGCAATTCTCGGTTCTGGATTTTTTTGTCATTTCTCATAAAATGCCGATTACTTTGGATCTTGATTAGGGTCCATGTTACTCGGCATGTCATCTGCATTCAACTGTAAAATGTCTTGAATGTTGCCAAAGTTTTCCTTAGTATTTGGACAGACAATCTTAGGCAAACAGCTTAGACCCAGATCAAATGGCCCCAGAAAGAGCAGTTTGATAAGGGTTACACTGTTTGCTATTAAGTCTGACTAATTTAAAATGATCACAATGGTACTAAATTGTAATAGACTGTTTGAGAGAGATTTCGGTTATAAAAACCCGAGTCTAGTGCATTCACAGGGTAGTATCTGATTGGTCAGATTTTGAGCAAGTTCAAAATCTGACCGAATGATCTCGGACTGGAGCAAAAACTATTTATAATCATGGGCTGGATGTCCAAATATTTGAGGTAAATGGGGTATCTACAATATTGTTTTTTTACTCATTAACAGAACTGACAATTCCTAGTTATAATTTCTCGGTTATTTCTATCTCATCACTATTCAATATTTTTATTCATTAATTACAATGTTTTTTATCAGGTCTGTGTTTTACATATACACATGTAGCCATCAGAAGACATATATTTTAATAGTTGTAGTCCAGTCTTTGGAGAAAAAATGGACAGTAATTTTAAATGAAATAAAAGATGGCATTTTGTACAGATGTGATTTGTCTTTTATTAATCCATGCTAGACTCTTATTTAATTCATATCTGTCTGTCTGTATCAAGGTTTTAGGTCACTTTAACGGTATTTCAGTGCTAATTTTAGGTGTAAAAAGACCTTAGTGGCAGAGGGCCAGATAAGATGCGTAAATTTTAAATTTTAATTTTAATAGCACCTTTATTAAACCATGTACTATAACCACTCTTTAGAATCGTCTCGAAAGGACGATTCTAAAAAAGTCACAGTATGGGGTTTGGTTGAGAAATGATTTTTAGTTATTTGGGTATGCACCTTTCTGTGCATGTAGTAATATCAAGTTCGATAACTAGCTAAATGTCCCCAAAAGTTAATGCCCTTGAATTAGCAAATTTTGTCTAGTTCAGCCTTGTCCGCTCTCCTTGAGCAGTTTCCATCTGATTGCCACTAAACTGGATGAAAATGTAAGTGTTGTAATAGGCCAAAGCCGATAACCATCTAAATAGCCCTAGACACTTAGGAGTTGTAGCTAAGATTAGCTTTTTTATTGCTTTCGAAGAATGCAATATAGCGATCGGTCGTTTTTACGGCAAAGAGTTCACTATTTTTTGTGAACATGCGCAAGAGAAAATAGTTCTCTTCAATTCTAAACTAGTTTTGTTGTAAATTGTTCATTAATTTATTTACTTTTCATGCATTTAATAACACTTCGCTTTGTCAGATAACTTCTAGTCTACACAAGATCAACCTTTTAAAAGCTTGAATTATTGAATATACTCCCAAAAAACGCGAAAGAATATCGGTATGACTAAACACCGGATCCGACCAGATATGAAGTTCATATCCGCGGATATGAGTTGCGCAAGCTTGAAAATCAGCATTTATCATATACGCGTATATGAACCTCATTCCTGGTTAAACATTGTTTTCGCAACACATTGGCGTTTCTACAGCAGCAAAAGCTTGTCTGTAAATTATAAATTTCTTCTCCGCCGATAGCAAAGACTTCCCAACTAGAAAACCTGTTGTGTTTTTCATTGATCAATTACCTCTCCGCCGATAGGGTGGGAGAGGGATTTTTTTATATCGACACCGTGTACGTGATAAAACGCTAACCGCAATTCTATACATCCGTCTAACCTAGAGATCGAGTAATCCGTATAGCGTTTATGAATCGCAGTGTCTGTACTTTCGCTTTCATACCAGCAGTACCACAACAATTTCTTTCTATTAGCGTAATTTTACTGATGAAACACAATAGAAATGCCAACTTCTCTTGCAGTGTTAACAGGCTAGTATGCGTATTACTCTCTACAATGGATTTAATTAGTTTCTCCACAAACCGAGATGGAACTTTCCATTCATGCCATTGTCATCGCAAAAATGCGAGACATACATGTAGGCTTCTTCATTTACAAAAAATGCCGATGATATCTTTATCTACCAAAAGTCCGATCATATTTGTCTTGGTTAATGGAATAGTTGAGATTTACTGTGATTTCTGATTTATAATGGGTTTTTATGAAAACGCATTGATGACGTGTTTACAATTTTAGTAATAGCCAGTTGCAGACAAAACACACAAGAAAAACACCATTAAATTATCAGAACTGCATGAAATGCTTTTAATTGAATTGTACTGTCACTTGATAGAGAAAATATGAACATGTTAAATGTTATGTTGATATTTTCTGACCTTTTCCCCATAAGCATTCATTTCACGCTTATTTTTCCCCTCCGGTAAGGCCATGCCCTTTCCCTAAAATCAAAGAAAAAACCCTGGGAGATGTCATAGCAAAGAACATTTGACAACAAATTTGATATGAAATAGCCAGAGATGATATCATTCTTGGCCATCAATATCCTGATCTGATGGAAATGAAGTTATATTTTAAAAAGGTGTAAAACAGTGTCTACTCTGATCATGTATATTTACAGGGGTTAGTCTCCGTTTGGCTATTTTGAATAGACCCAGTAATGATAGAACAATTATAGAATTCATTTGAAAATGATTTATCTGTAATCTTGAGTGTTAATAACAAAATGCTGTCAGTCCAAATTTCAAGAATAAATTGGAATATAAAAGTTGGGATTCATATAAGTTTATGATCAGTGGAATTCATGGTGGAGTTTTGATAGGATAAAACATCATATGGATTATTAGGAATTAACTGTACATTTGATATCATTATGAATCAACCAAGATTTTGGATTAATGTGTGTGTGTTTGCATACATGTATATAAACACGAACAAAATTTAACTAAAATTTCATACTACATTGTCTAAACAGTAGTTAAAATTCTAGGATTCGTAATTAATAAGGAGGGTAGTGCTTTGAAATACACAACAGCATTTGATATTGCTTTGATATGAATTGAAAGATGGACACTTTCACTCAGCATTGCATTTCTGACTTGTTGAGGTCAAGGACTGTCTGAGTGTTACTAATAACCACTTTGCTTATGGTTTGACTGTTGCTACAGTCTGTCATATTTTTAGTATTACTATTACATTAAACAATTCCAAGACGTCAAAAATGGTGATTAACATGTACAGCAACTTCTTCCCTTACACTTAACATCCTTATCAAACTCGAAAGCAATTATGGCTGTTCAGGCCTTTGATTAGCCTTTTCCAACAGTTTTGATGTTCTCCGAAATTCATGAAATTGTATGTTACCATAACGTCTCGACCAAGTTCGATAACCAGTCAAATGGCCCAGGCACTTTAGATTTATGGCCCTTGGATTAGCCAAGATTGCTTGATTTGTCCTTGTTCACTCTAAAAAATAAATAAATAAAATAAAAATAAATGTCGACCCATTCATCAAGCTTCATAAAATTGTGTTTGAATATAACACCTTTGATAAGTTGTATAAACTCGGAGTCTGACCTGATTTTTGAGACATTCTAAAATTTATACTCGATGTCAGTGAGTATTGGGGTCCTGCAAATAGTGAATGAATGGGCGAGTTTGGTTGTACGGCACCGCAACACTATATAGGTTATATGGCGGCGAGACGGGCGGAAAGTTGCCACATCTCATTTACATCGAGATAAAATATGGGATACAGATCCAGAAACTTAACACCTGCTGGAGAAGGAGAAATGCAGAAACTAGTATACTTATGAGTCACGATCATGCAAAGGATTTCCATTCTTGTGCCATTGAGTCACACCCCAGTGCCAGATGGGGTCCTGCAAACAGTCAAGATCAGCTGTCACTTTTTGACTACAGGGTCTTACATGGTTATACACCAACCAAGCAGAAGTTCCCTGAAAAACATCAGATGCCATTTTAATTATACCCCCACAAACGATTTTTTTTGGGGTGGGGGGGGGGGTATACTGGAGTCACCATGTCCGGTCGTCCGCCCGTCTTGTCTGGATCATAACTTCCAAAGTATAAAAGCTATTGACTTTAAACTTCATATACATATACATATAGACCACATATTGACTGCAAGTGCAGTGCATAATGTTTGAAGCCCTGTCTTCAGTATTTTTGGAGTTATTGCCCTTTGTTATTTTTTCTCAAAATCTGGCTTGTCCGGATCATAACTTTCAAAGTATAAAAGCTATTGACTTCAAACTTCATATACATATAGACCACAAGGGCAGTGCACAAGGTCCATAACTCTCTCATCAGTAATTTTGGTGTTATTGTCCTTTGTTATTTTTGTCAAAATCTGGTTTGTTTTAACAAAGGAATTTTTCCGGGTCTTTTCTGTTATACCTCAACAAAACTTTTTTAAATTTTGCAGTATTGTTGAACATCATCTGAAGTTCTGCACATGCGATAAAGGTTTTTATATGTCGCTTCGTGCATGAATGAATGAATGATCTCCCTTTTCGTAATTTAACAAATGAAAATTTAGTGGTCGGGGGCTTTATTTCTATAACCCCATCTCTGTGTCAAATGTGCTAGTGGGTGTATTCATCACCTTTAGTGATAGTTCTAGTTTTCTAAGTTGTTTACAGTATATTGGAACTCATATTGTATTTCTCCGCCAAACCCTGCCATAAAGATCAAAGGTCAATGTCATAGGCGTAAATGCCACTTTTAACTATTTTTGTCTGCACACAGTCGTCTGACTGATGGACTTTCATTCAGTTTCTTCTCGAAAATTATTTGGCGTGTTCAACTGTTGGATGCTAATGAGGCGCCGAGTTATTCGTTTGTCGAATTCAGCAAACCATTTCGGATCACTTAACCCATTCCCTCATAGGCTATTTTTAGGTCAAACCACTTTGAATAAATCTACCGAAAAGGAGCATTAACTAGAGGAAAGGAAAAAAAAATAGAATGTTGCAGTTTGAAACCATTGTGATAAATAGAGCATTTGCTCCTATATTTTTACAGAGGCGTATTTATGGAGGAAGGGTTAAGTTGTGAAAGAGGACTGGTCCCATTGACGGTTCTTGCGGGTCGGCAGAAGCCCGAGCGCATCTTGATACCATTTGAAATGTGCATGGTCATGGGCTCTGCATTACTGCGGGCGCGTGGTAGCCTGGTTGCATTCTGTTTGGATGTTTTTCCTATATTTACTTGCAAAATATTTGGGAATGGTAGCACAGTCTAAATCTTAATATTAAAGCGCTAAATAAAAATAATGAACTGAACTTCATCATTTATATTTCATGGTATGTGGTAATGTTATGCACGCTTAAGCGTTCATGGAAGTAATTTTGTAACACTCGACTCCGATATCTGTATCAATTTCAAAGTATCATGTACTGTACATGAATCATTCTTCTACTTTAATCAGCCTTGAAAGTCACTTAGAAATCTGGTCAATGTCACAAACCAGTGAATCATTATAAATACAACAAGGATTGGATCGAAAGCAACATACGTATAAAGACCCTCTCCTCATACATAATAATAATGCAATGGTGAGTATAAACATGTACTATGAATTACATAAAATACCGTGTGTATAGGCCTAAATCAAGAAAACAAATGCCCAACTCGTACATACATATTTAAGAAGAACGTGTGCATTGTAATCAGCCAGGGCATATCTCTAATCAGACACTTGATTACTCTTGTTTTCTCATATCTCTAATCAGACACTTGATAAAACGTATGTTTTCTCATATCTCTAATCAGACGCTTGATTACACTCATGTTTTCTCACATCTCTAATCAGACACTTGATTACACTTATGCTTTCTCATATCTCTAATCAGACACTTGATTACACTTATGTTTTCTCATATCTCTAATCTGATTACACTTATGTTTTCTCATATCTCTAATCAGACACATGGTTACACCTGTTTTCTCATATCTCTAATCAGACACTTGATTACAGTTTATGTTTTCTCATATCTCTAATCAGACATTTGAGTACACCTTTATTTCTCATATCTCTAATCAGACACTTGATTACACCTGTTTTCTCATTCAAACTTAACTACCTGACGACTAATAATAACAGAGGAAACACAAATGGGTTTAAAGGACGCACTTGCTATTTATTCAACACTTTTTAGAAATGTATCTGCCTTTAGTCTCTTACAATCTATAGAATTCATCCCGACTGTTTCGTACTTTCGGTAAGACTCGAACTCGTTACCACGTGGCCCATCGTGTTATCTGGCTAGATCGACGCGATTCTGTAGGCACTGATTTTACTTCACGAGTCCAGTATGGCTTTGCGAAAGGATTGAATTTGCTGTTCCAAAAAGGTTGGGAAATAGCATTATGTGGGAGTGGGTTAATACAAGAAAGTTATGCACAACTTTCGTTCTGTCCGGAGTTACCACCTGCATGCCTTTTTTTTGGAGAGGAGTGGGGTGGTGAATGGTTATGGTCTTCGACTGATAATCACTTAGCAACTACCGCTATGGTTCGAATCCCGGTCTGGACGTTTATAATTTTCATGTGAGGAAGTCTTCCAGCTAACTTGTGGTAGGTCGATGGTTCTGCTCTGGTATTCTTCTGTGTACAAAACAATGCAATATTTCCGTGCACATAAAAGCACGTGTGATTAACTAGATGTGACTGAAGTATTGTTAAAATATAGAACCAAACTCACCAGCATGCTTATTATGTTCATCACAATTTACACATCACATGCCATGTAAGGTACGTGTTGCCCTTGCCATCGCCTGTAGAAGATGGGGGTGTTGCCCATGGACGATATATGTTCTCCCACATAACACTAAACCGACCCAATCATTTATTTTACTTTTTAGACCATCTAGACCCCTTTTTGACCATCTATACCCACGAAATGGCTCCCTGTGTGTTCTCCCACCATAGGGATTTTGCCCATGGAAGATAGGGGTATCTTACATGTTACGTATGTTGTCTATAGTTTACTCTTTCACTGTCGCGTATTGTCTAGTTTACACTTTCATTGTCACGTATTGTCTAGTTTACTCTTTCACTGTCACGTATTGTCTAGTTTACACTGTCACGTATTGTCTAGTTTACACTTTCATTGTTACGTATTGTCTAGTTTACTCTTTCACTGTCACGTATTGTCTAGTTTACACTGTCACGTATGGTCTAGTTTACACTTTCATTGTCACGTATTGTCTAGTTTACGCTTTCACTGTCACGTATTGTCTAGTTTACACTGTCACGTATTGTCTAGTTTACTCTTTCACTGTCACGTATTGTCTAGTGTACACTTTCACCGTCACGTATTGTCTAGTTTACTCTTTCACTGTCACGTATTGTCTAGTTTACACTGTCACGTATTGTTTAGTTTATATTTTCACTGTCACGTATTGTCTAGTTTACACTTTCACTGTCACGTATTGTCTAGTTTACACTGCCACTGTCGCGTATTGTCTAGTTTACACTGTCACGTATTGTTTAGTTTATATTTTCACTGTCACGTATTGTCTAGTTTACACTTTCACTGTCACGTATTGTCTAGTTTACACTGCCACTGTCGCGTATTGTCTAGTTTACACTGCCACTGTCACGTGTTGTCTAGTTCATTCTTTCACTGTCACGTGTTGTCTAGTTTACTCTTTCACTGTCACGTAATGTCTAGTTCATTCTTTCACTGTCACGTGTTGTCTAGTTTACTCTTTCACTGTCACGTATTGTCTAGTTCACACGCTCACTGCCACGTATTGTCTAGTTTTCACTGTCACGTATTGTCTAGTTTACTCTTCCACTGTCACGTATTGTCTAGTTAACTCTTTTACTGAAACTACATTATTCCATTAGCAAACAGAGCAGACCTTGATCAGACTGTTCCTACAGGATATATCCTCTTTTTAATTCTAGAAACAATGTGTTCTTCCATTTCTTTTCAAATTCACGATCAGAGTATCAAACAGTTTTGATTCTGATGAGACGTCAATGTTTGCGGTGTCTCATCAGGATCCAAAGTGTTAGCATCTGATTCACCGTACAGAATATACCACGTAGTTACAACAGTTTCGCACGCAGCCCTCGAAATACTTGAAACTGCAAGCTAGCCAGCATTGAATACCTGCTAATCTAGGGTAAGTCCCTTTGGACAGACAATCCCTCCCCATCCCTCGCGTGGGTGACGGCAAGACCTGTACGGTCAACTGCGAGACAGGATCTTCAAGGTTACAAATCCTGGAAATTGCAAGCTGGTCAGCATTGAATACCTGCTAATCTAAAGTAAGTCCCTTTGGACAGACAATCCTCTCCCAACCCCATGCATGGTCGACGGCAAGACCTGTACGACCAACTGCTTTATATAGCATAGATCTGATTCTGCTGTTTCTTCCATGACCAAAAACATGAAGTGTATTCAGATGCCATTATAAACATGTAGCTTATAAATAGTTCTGATGTCATTATTTCTTACCTGAATATTTATTTATAAGCTAACGTGTCTTTTTAACTGGGTTTTCCACGGAAAATCCGGTTATTGAAATGGTGATGTACGGCGGGCGGGCGGCTGCCAATCTTGTCCGGACGATAACTCCTAAATGGCTAATGTCATTGGATTGAAACTTCATACATGGAAAGATCATGATAAGAGAAAGTGTCATGCACAAGGTCCATAACTTTGGCTTCACTAATATTGAAGTTATTGTCCCTTGTAATTTTTTACCATTTTTTGTCCTGACGATAACTCCTATATGGCTCATGCCATTGGATTGAAACTCCATACATGGACAGATCATGATAAGAGAAAGTGTCATGCATAATGTCCATAACTTTGGCGTCACTAATATTGGAGTTATTGCCACTTGTATTTTTTCACCAGTTTTTTTGTCTGGACGATAACTCCTATATGACTCATGCCATTTGATTGAAACTTCATACTTGGAAAGAGCATGATGAGAGGAAGTGTCATGTCTAAGGTCCATAACTCTGACTTCACTAATATTGGAGTTATTGCCTCTTGTAAATGTTTTTCACACCTTTTTTCCGGACGATAACTCCTATATGGCTTATGCCATTGGATTGAAACTTCATACTTAGAAAGGTCACGATGAGAGAAAGTTTCATGTACAAGGTCCATAACTTGGTTTCACTAGTAATGGAGTTATTGCCCCTTGTAATTTGTTTACCATTTTTTGTCCGTACGATAACTCCTATATGGCTTATGCCATTGGATTGAAACTTCATACATGGAAAGATCACGGTGAGAGAAAGTATCATGCACAAGGTCCATAAGTCTGGCTTCACTAATATTGGAGTTATTGCCCCTTGTAATTTTTTTTCATTTTGAGGGGTGACATGCCAAGGTCAAAGTCAAGGTCAGAGGTCAAATATATAGGTCGAATCACCGACTTTAACATTGGCTATAACGTTTGAATCAGTAGATATACAGACTTGAATCTGCACAGTTTGAGGGGTGACATGGCAAGGTCAAGATCATCCTTCAGGGTCAAATGACATATCGGGGGAGGGGGGGGGGGGACATAGTGCTTCACTAACACATCTTGATCCTTCTGCATTTTTTTCTGGGAGTTATGCCCATTCGAACTTAGAAATCACTGTCTTTTGACCCTATCCTTGTACGCGCAACTCCTCTGAAACTGCTCAACAGCTTTTCATAAAATCTTGCATGTAGCAAGGACACAATATGTAGATGTGCATATTGTCGGGGATTTTTCCTTCTGCATTTTTTCTGGGAATTATGCCCCTTTGAACTTAGAAATCACTAGTTAATAGTGAACGAAAACCCGGTTTGATGTCGTGTCGACATTTCTTGTTTTGCGTTAAATCCGCTCTGTATCAGAGACATGTACATGTATATGTATACATTTATGTCTCATTCTGTATAAACTACCACCTGCTGGTTTAGATACCTATTGTTAGTCAATCAGAGATTGTTTCGTCTTTAGAACGATTCCCCGACACCAGATAGTTTCGTCACATTTGTCATTTCATATTCCTGTTAGAAATGATGACTCTATGAATATTAATTAACCTTTAGAAGTCTTTGAAAGCATTATTTACGAGGGTTTTTTTATGGTTTCAAATAGTATTTGAAACTGTTTACTGTGGCAGAAACTGCAGAATCAAATATGTTTTGTTTCATGATTTAAGCAGATAGAGTAGGGATTAGACGGGACCGCCTGGTCTGGGTCTAATCTGTTTGCAAAGGTCTGAAAAGCGTTTATATGGTGGGATATGGTTAACCATTTACTCCACAACTATTTGTGGTGAGAAATAATGAGATCATGTATATTGGTAAAATGCATTTTTATAATTGCACATGAACGCAAATAGTTTATCCAGAGACAGACGTATGTCTCTGGTTTATCTAAGGTAGATTTACAATCAGTGATATTCATAAAGAGGTATTTTTCCATTTCAAAGATAACTACACATGTACATGTGTATGAAGATTGAAATTGAAATATTCCTTGTATGTGTATTAGAAGCTACATTTTGCAGGCTAAATAGGAGCAGACATAACCGGACTCATTGCAACTCTCTGAAGTCGAAAGTGCCCGAGAAAACACATTACATTATGTAGCACTGTACGAATACGCTTTCTACTTTCCAAGGTGCGTATCGTTTTAGACTTGAATAGATCCTGGACCGAATCGTCTACAGGTGCACCGGTTATTGAAACGGTGTTGTGGCTGGAAAACAACCTTTGCCCCGTGAAATGTAAATATCCATCTCCCTGTCTCCCGGAACACATATTGCTTATTGTCATCTTGTAGTTCGATACTTTTTGTTTGCCTCATTTTTGTGAGAAAAGGATTTCATCATAGACATTTGGTAACAATTGTTTCTTTCTCGGACTCGCTTCCCACTTCGACAACATATCTTGCACACCTGTGAGTGTCATATTTTTTCTTGACCCTTCACCTGATACTGTACAATACGGAACACTGGGTGGGGGTGCTACCGGTGTTGTTTTAAGTAACTAATCTTGGTTCTGAAAGAAGCCAAACTGATAGATAAGATTTGTAAATCGAACTGGGGTTGTTGGTTTTTTTTCAAGAAAAGCAAACATTGTTTTTTCTGAGATTCTAAAGAGTTTTTGAAATATGCCACTTTATCTTTGTGTCTCAGCTTGGTGAATGTTTATAATTCAAAAATCCCAAGTGTTGAATATGAATGTGTGTAACACTGTAATGTAACGTGCAAACCAAAGAGACCCAGCAACAACAAACCCTGTCGATGCAAAGCTTAAGCTTACATCAAGAGATGTTTGTTGCGCTATATATATACCTCCACTTCCCAAGATACACTGATCTGGTCAGCCTCATTTGCATAACCAACGTTCTATGAACGTTACATTACTCTCCCCTCTGAGAAGTCTCGTCCCGAGACGTGGACCCTGGGAGACCCATGGGTAAGGCAACTCCGGTCTGGCAATTGTCCTTATCCCACCACTGCCACCATTTGTAACTTGCAAACCGAGAGACCCAGCAACAACAAACCCTGTAGATGCAAAGCTTAAGCTCACATCAAGAGATGTTTGTTGCGCTATATATATACCTCCACTTCCCAAGATACACTGATCTGGTCAGCCTCATTTGCATAACCAACATTCGAACGTTACAGTAATATTTTTGAATCAATATATTATATGCTCATGCAGTTCCTTTCCATTCATGCATTGTGTAATCACATAATTTTCGTAGACATTTGTTGCCAGTCCTGGAGAATAGAGTAATATCGGGTTGTTTCGGACACCATTGGCCGTGGATAGGAGTAATAAAGTTCACCTGGCTCAGTCGCGTGCCAGTTGTGGCCCCTACTAAATATCGCATGACTATGCACTTAACAAACCTTCGTAACATTAGTTAGCGGTGCTGAAAAGATTGATAAATTTCATTTTCCATAATAACTCAGTGTAGTTTTGTATCGGACGACTTGCGGGTTGTATCGGACATACATTTCGGGTAGTATCGGACACAAGAAATAACGGCAGGGTTCATCGGACAGTCAAATTTTTTAAAAAGAAAATAATCAAATAAAGTTCTTAACATAATGTTACGCAGAGTAGAACAACCTTTTCTTCGATTTTTAAAATCAAACAAAGTACTTAACAGTAACACCATGGTAACTTAGTGACAAACATAAATTCATAACCCTTCCGTTGTATTGTCTAATGAATTAATCGTCTGCCTCGAAAAGTCAGTCAATCTATATGGCTAAAAGCGAAAGTTACATACAATATTTTGACAGGATGTGATCATGACAAACAGTTTGGATCCTGATTAGACACCTGAGTTTTTCGGCGTCTAATTTGGATCCAGACTATTTACAAAAGTAATCAGTTTTGTGATTTTATACCCCAGTTTATAGTGGCGAAGGTTAAGCTAAATGTTAAGACTGAATGTTTAAAGTTAAACACAAGGAAGGTTTACTGCTGAAACAGCCAGTTCTAAATCTTTTACATCGTAATGACATCTGATGCCATCTGATGCTAATTAATTGCCATAATGAAGGGTAAATTCGAATATTAAAGACACCAGGAAACGCTGGTTAGTTTTAGCACTATCAAACTTGAGGAAGATGATTTATCTTGTGGAATTTTACATTCTACCGACCTTGTTTATTCTCTCTCTCCTGTCCCTCTCTTTTTCTCTCTCTCTGTCTCACTCTAGATCTGTCCCCATCTCTCTCTCTCGCTCTGTCTCCACACTCTCTCTGTTTCCCTCATTGATTCATTCATAGATTCTACATTCATTCATTAAGCCAGTTTGGTCTTGTAGTATTTTACGTAAAAATACCAACGTCTGTGTTTATATAAAAATATAGCTTTTAAAACCTGAATTATTCTAGGTTCTAAATATTGAATGGAAACAGATAAAGTAATTCTAAGGTGTGTGTGTGTGTAAGGGGGGGGGGGGGGGGGGGGGTTACTGGCCTCTACTGGGATTCGAACCCCTGACCTCAAGTTCGACACTCTAACCATGTTGCCAATGGGTTAACCCAACAGCAAGGCTGTTGGAGATGCCTTACACTACACAGATCTGGCCAATCACTACACAGATCTGGATTCTAGATCTACATCTCGATCTTGTCTTTGACTGTCCGATTCTACCCTTAGTCATTCTAGGTATAAAATGTTAAGCAGGGATTCATCGGACAATTGATTTATTTGTTTTTTAAAACATCTTTACATTAATTACTCGTAAACTGAAATATATTTAAAGCTGACGAATAAGACAATTCAGTAAAGTTTATTTGAAATAAAATACAATCAGTGCATCTACAACGAGACTCCGAAATGTAGCAGCGATCTACCCACATGTTTACGTTTTCTCCAATAGAAAGTGCAAAGATTGCAATTTAGTCAGAAGGGCAAGTGACCAATCATATTTCTTGTTTTATGACAACACTGTAACGACTCATGACGTCAGAAAATGACACAAGACTGAAGAAGCTTTGTAAGGAGTGTTATCATTGGATGTAAGATTTCAACTTTGTCAAACTATAGACAGCGGAATAAAGTGTCCGCTGAACCCTGCATGTCCGATGAAACCCGGTATTACTCTAATAAAAAACAACTGTACAATTCATCTGGCTAAATGTCTTGAAAATATACGAGTTGGTCAGAAACTTCATACTTTACTCCATAAATACACCTTTGCAAACAGAGGTAGACCGACCAGATAGCTGCTGTAGGAGCCGTCTGATCAGGGTCTGCTCTGTTAATTGTTAATGGAATGCTCTAGATATGGTTCCACAGTTTCCGGTGGTAAAAGATTCATGTGTGACATTTTGAAAATTAAACTTAATAAATAGTCATGGTGCCATTATTTCTTATATGAATATTCATGGAGTAAAGGGTTAAATAAGCAACTGTAGAAGCTCTAAAAATATTGTGCCTATAGGTTGTACATTATAACAACTAAAACTGCTGCTGCATCTGATCAGGGTCTGCTCAGTGTTGGTAACACACCCTACAGAAACAGTGTTGCACCTAGGACACTTGAACTCAGCTTTAACCCTTTACTGAAATAAATACACCTATAGGAGCCATCTGATCAGGGTCTGCTCTGTTTGCTTATGATATAATATAGATATGATTCTATAGTTTCTGCCATGGCCAAAAAGTCCTGTTTCTATGAGCTATTATAACAAATTAATTTAATTAATATTCATGACATCATTATTTTTTACATGAATGTTCATGGAGGAAAGGGTTAACCCATATAAGAAAAATTCAAATAATGTCACCATGAATATGTTTTAGCTGACTTTATATAATGGTCTACATGAACATAGGGTTTTATGGCCATAGCAGAAACAGTAGAATCATATCTTTATTATTTCATATATAAGCAAACAGAGCAGACCCTGATCAGACATTTCCTGTAGCAAAGGTATAGAAAGGCATATGTTTGGAGTAAAGGGTTGAAAATCTTTGTGCACCCTTCCGACGTACTGCATGATAAATTATGAATTATGCAGTTTGGTGAATACCAAGATCTAGGATTCATAAGTATTCATAGTAATGTCCTTTTTTTCCGCTTCCCAAACTGCAATATTTTGTAGAATTTGATTTTGTAGGATTGAGACTAATTTGAGTCCTGGTTTATACAGTATATATCCGCCATTTAAACAAATTTTTATGCATTTGCAAACAGGGTCTGCTCTGTTTGCTTATGGAATTGTAAAAGATCTGATGCTTTGGTTTCTACCATTTACCAAACATCACTATTTCTTACATAAATATAGAACAAGGGAAGGGTTAGAAAGACAATATTTAGGAAATGAGATTTATCATGAACAAACCAGACTTTCAGAGAAATGTGTTTTTTACTTTCAATTCGAGACTGTGTACATATCTTGGGTTGTATTGTTGCAGAATGCTTCGTACATCTCACAGACTGTTCAGGATGTTACCATGGCGACAGTTTACACACAGACAGACAGAGATCCCTGCATTGATGTCCACCAGTGCTGAGAACAGACAGCAGACAAAGGCGGTCATATTTGATATGGGTGGAGTAATTCTGCCCTCGCCACTGCTGTTGTTCCAGGGTAAGGAATCAGTAAAACCTTTTATGTCCAAATAAGGTGGGAGGCATATAGCGCTGCTCTTGTCTGACCATCCATATGTCTTTATGTATGATTTTCAAGTTCCTTTTGATGAGATGCCTAGTTGATCTACAGTAAAACCTCTCTATAACAGCCACTAATTTGTGTTAATTAGTTGGTATTTAGGGCAGGTGGCTGGTTAAAGTAAGGTGAGAAGTAAAACAGAACGCTTCTATAGGAGCGTTCTGTTTTACTTTCACACTTGCTTTAAGCAGCCACCTGCCTTTTACACAAATACTTGATGTAATTTAGTGGCCGTTATAGAGAGGTTTTACTGTATATATTATCACACGTTTACAGAAGTTAATTTCTTTCCTTTATATTAATGCTTTTTCAAGCCTTTACTTACAGTGAAGACCCAGATCAGATGACTGCTTTAGGAGGCATCTGATAGTAGTCTACTCTGTTCGCTTATGGAATTCTACCATTTTTGTTACTGCAAAAAATTCCTTTTGAAAATTTTACATTATAAAGTTATGGAATATTCATGAAGTGAATAATTCATGCTTAACCCTTTCCTTCATATTTATAAGTGCCTTTATACGCCTTTTCAAATAGAGTAGACCCAGATCAGATGACTCCTACAGGATCCATCTGATCAGGATCTACTCTGTTTGTTTATTACATTACATAAGTTTGAGTCTGCAGTTTCAATCCTGTATTCATGCACAGTTGTAAAAGTTCAGCTGATAAATATTCATGATGTCATTATTTCTTACCACAAATATTCAACAGGAAAGGGTTAAACATACATGAAAGTTTTAACTACATGCTTTGTGTGTGTGTGTGGGGGGGGAGGTTCTTGATATCGTTTTCAAGCAGTTTTTCAATATAGGAGCTGTCTGATCTGGGTCTGCTCTGTTAGCATATGATATATTACAGATATTATTCTACAAATTCTGCTATGCCGAGTATGGCCAAAACTTTCGTGTCAATTTGCTATTGTAACAAATTAATCTAAATTATATTCATGACATCATTATTTCTTACATGAACATTCATGGAGGAAAGGGTTAGAACACCTGGGCAAATAGAGTAGAGACAGATACCTATGTAGGAGCTGTATGATCAGGGTCTGCTCTGTTTGCTTATGGGATAATATAGATCCAATTCTACAGTACCTGTAAATTCTCTTTTTTACATGCCATTATAGAAATTCAATAAATTACTATTCCTACATTCATTATTAATATTCCTACATTCATTATTAATATTCCTACATTCATTATTAATTTTCTTGATGAATATTCATGGGGCAAATGTTTAACCCTTTCCCTCATAGAAACACCTTTTCACGCCTTTGCAAACAGAGTAGACCCAGATCAGACGGCTCCTGTAGGATCAGGGTCAGCTCTGTTTGCTTATGTATTTACTACAGTATCTGCCAAGATAAAGTACCTAATTATAGTCTACTTTCAGTCCGAAGGACCACTTAGCCGACTGTACATTTACTCCCCTGGTCATTGAGTCATTCACCTACAATATTGAGCACTGCTAACATATGGCGCAATCATGCAGCAGCAGTACTCTCTAGTGACCCTCACAGGTACCCATTTTAACCCCTGGGTGGAGAGGAGGTGCGGGTGGGAGACACTGAAAAAGTCTCTGGAATTTCTGGGATTTGACCTGCGGGCTGGCAGTCAAGCACGTTACCACTAGATCACCGCACACCACAATGCATATGTTAGCAGTGCTCAATATTGTAGGCGAAGGTAAACAAGCCCTTAGTTCATGTACCATGATAAAAATTCAGCAAATAAATATTCATGAAGTCATTATTCTTGCATGAATATTTGAACAGGTAAAGGGTTAACATTACATTTTGCACATGTTTTTTTTTTAAGACTTTGAGAGAAGACTTGGCCTTCCAGAAAACTCTATTGTAAGGAACATTGTGGAACACAAGGAAGATGGGGCTTGGACGAGACTTGAGGAAGGCAAACTCAACCTGACAGAATTTGCAAAGGCTTTTAACAAAGAGATGTCTGAAAGGGTAAAATCTTCCTATCCCTTTACTCCATGTACCTTTTAGAAAACAGTATGGACCCAGATCAGGCAGTTCCTACAGGAGCTGTCTGATCAGGGTCTGCAGTGTTTGCTCTCAGTATCTCTTAGACCTGAGTGTATCCTACCTTCCATAGAAATAATTGCCTCTATATATACATATGGAAATACTATTTGAGAATATAAAGTTTAACTCATTAGTATTCATGGCATAAAAGGTTAAAACAGTCACTTACAATACCAAAAATGTTGTTCGTTCCCACGTTCATCTGTTTCGACTTTATATGCTGTTTAGAAGTTTGTTTGTGTTTATCGTTCAGTTTGTACATGCATGCATTTAAATTGGAAAGACTAATGTTTTCTGTATTGTAATGAATTGTTATGTGTACATATAAGAGCAAGTGCTTGTTAAACGCATTATACCCTAGTGACGCATTTTTGCGCATGTATAAAAGTCACTTTATGAACCCTTTGTGATATATAGAGCATTTGCTCGTATAGGAGCAAATGCTCTATTTATCACAATGGTTTCAAACTACAAAATTCTAAATTTTTTCTTTCCTCTAGTTAATGCTCCTTTTCGGTAGATACATTCAAAGAGGTTGGGTCTAAAAATAGACTAGGAGAGAATGAGTTAATGAAGAATGACAGTAATGACAGCATACTTTCTGCATAGTTCACATTTGTGTACTCTAAATGGAAGTGGTACAGAACTATCATTACACTCTTCTTGTTATTTCAGCTTGGACGACCAGTGGACTTGTCTGAGCTGCTGCCTAGCTTTAATCGTTTTGCAGCCAAACCATTTCCACAAATGATTGATGCAGTGAAGTGTGTGAGAGCAGAAGGGATGAAGACTGCACTGCTTACAAATAACTGGTTCAACTCAGGAGAAAAAGACAGTTATGTTCCTGTGGATTTATCATTATTTGATGTGGTAAACAATGTATTTCAGAGCTATCCCTTACTCCATGAATATTCATTTAAGAATTTATGTTCTCTGCAGGTCCTACGATTGTGTGAAGTGGGATATGCAAGGTTTTCTCGGCAGGTCTTACAATCATATAAAGTTGGATATGTAGGATTTTCTCTGCAGGTCTTACAGTCATATATTTAGTGGAATTTGTAACACTTTCTCTGTAGGTCTTACAATCATATAAAGTGGGATATGTAACACTTTCTCTGCAGGTCTTAAAATCATATAAAGTGGCATATGTAAACTTTTCTCTGCAGGTCTTACAAACATAATTCAACTGTGTAAAGTGGGATATTTAATGTTTTCTCTGCAGGTCTTACAATTGTGTAAACTGAGATATGTAATGTTTTCTCCGCAAATCTTACATTTTTGTAAAGTGGGATATATAACTTTTTCTCCACTGGTCATACAATCATATAACATAGGATATGTTTCATTTTCTCCACAGGTGGTACAATCGTGTAAAGTGGGATACAGAAAGCCTCACCCACGGATTTATGAGATTTGCCTTCAGAAACTGGGTGTTCAAGGGGACCAGTGCATCTTTCTGGACGACATGGGTGGAAATCTGAAAGCTGCTAGCAAATTTGGCATCAGAACGATAAAGGTATGGGCTAGTTTCATGATTACCTTTGCCAACAGTTTCTATCTAGTTGAGATGCAGAATAACTTAGTTTCTCTTTTGGACGTCTGTTTGGTACTCTGATTAATCCTTTACTCCATGAATATTCATGCAATAAATAATGACACCAGGAATATTAACCCTTTCCTCCATAAATACGCCTTTCTACGCCTCATATTGATACCTCTGTAAAAGTTACTTTATGAAACCATTGTGATAAATAGAGCATTTGCTCCCATATGAGCAAATGCTCTATTTATCACAATGGTTTCAAATTGCAAAATTCTAAAAAAATCCTTTTTGTCTAGATAGTGCTCCTTTTTGGTAGATTTATTCAGAGGTTGGGTCTAAAAATAGTCTATGGAGTAAAGGGTTAATTGAGTGAATTTTTATAATGGCACTAATAACAAGGGGATTTTTTATCATTACAGAAACTGTAGAATCAAATCTATATTATGTGATAAGCAAACAGGGCAGACCCTGATCAGACGGGTTCCTTTATTAGCTGTATGATCTGGGTCTACTTTGTTGGCAAATGCGTTAAAATACGTTTATAAGAAGGAAAGGGTTAAATCTTTTAACCCTTTACTTTAAACTCTCACCTTTTTACGCCTTCATAACAGAGTAGACTCAGATCAGACAACTGTCTTGTCAGGGTCTTCTCCGTTGCTTATCTTTCATATCTTAATATCTTATTCTATGGCAGTAAATTTCCCTAGAGGAACCCTTTGATCAGAATCAAGATTGTTTACTGAACCCATGGATGTCAATGGTTTATACCAGGTATATATCCTTTGTTTGCGATGCCCCCTCAATATAACAAATGGATTGGATCCCAAATCTGATTTGGACTAGTTGACTGTAGGTAAGATGGGACTTAACCCCTTCTCTGTTGCATATTCATGTAAGAAACAATGACCTCATGAATATTTATTAGCTGAATTTTGTATAATGGCCTATGTACACAGGATTTTATGGCACTGGTAGAAAATGTAGAGTCAGATATAAGCAGACAGAGCAGGAGCCATCTGATCTGGGTCTACTCTGTTTGCAGAAGCGTGAAAAGGCATTTACCGTGTATATGAAGGAAAAGGTTAACCCATTCCCTCGTTGACGCCTTTTGACGCCTCTGTAAAAATCACCTTATGAAACCATTGTGATAAATAGAACATTTGCTCCACAGGAGCAAATGTTCTATTTATCACAATGGTTTAAAAATTACACAATTCTAAAATTATCTGTTCCCTAGTAAATGCTCCTTTTTGGTAGATTTATTAAAAGAGGTAGGATCTAAAAATAGCTTATGAGGGAATGTGTTAAAGGGTTACACTTTCCAGTGTGGATGTTTTCAGGTAGCGAACCAAGACCAAGCCATTAGGGAGCTCGAGCAAGAACTTGGTATACCAATACTGAACCAGGTGGAGGGCACTATCGAGGTCCCAAAGCGACTTCAGTTGGATGAGAAAAAACTCAAGAGCTACCTCAATTGGGAATTAAAGCTGCACTCGAAAGGTTTGTTACTGGTGAAAGTTTTGTTTGTTTGCAAGGTTTCTTTTTCTACAAATGAATCCTTACATCAGCAGTCTGTGGAATTTCTCAATAAAAATTGGAACCCCCCCAACACTTTTTGCCATTAGGAACATAGCCTAATTACAGCTATACAATCACTTGAAACAATGCCCTGAGAGTAGACCGAGTTCAAACAGCCCTTGCTTAAACAGTAAACATGGATACACTTTTTAAACGCCTTTGCACATAGAGAAGACCCAGATCAGATGACTCATGTAGAAGCCATCTGATCAGGGTCTACTTTGTTTGCTTATAAAACTTATATTTGATCCTACAGCTTCTGCCATTGTCAAAAATTCTCTTGTTTATAAACCGATATTAAATTCAGCTAATTTATATTAATTATTTTTTGCACCGGAAATTTTGTAGTAGATCTATAATTTATAATTTTCTTGATAAATATCACTGCAGGAAAAGCAACCTCAACTGTCAAACTGACCGGAGCAGTCTTCATCAAGATTGGCCATAACGTTTGAACTTTTACAAAATTGATAGAAATTTCATACTTGGCATGTATATTTATCTCATACAGTTTCAATGTCAAGGTCAATTTCACACTTGTCAAAGTACCTCTTGGTGGCATTATGTTTCGCAAACACATACTGTTTTATTTCAGAGAACCCTATTGTCAGATGTTTCGAGCATGGTCAGTCAAACCCAACATATTTTATCCGATATGGCGGAAAAGACCTTGTCCTTAGGAAGAAGCCGGTAAGTCTTAGAATGTGGAAGTACATTAGTGAGGCATAAACCCTTTATTCCATGAATATTGTTACGTCCCGCTATGGACGTTGGTTAACGTGAGAGGATAAAAGATAAAAAAACGAAGATGATATCAATTTAAAATGTTCTGTTGATTATTATTCAGAATCTATTGATTCTTCCACAAATAGATATCATACATACAAAATGCTCTCAAACAACTTCTCATATATCGATCTATGGGCCTACTAAACACCATACACGCAAACCGTGGTCCCACCCCAGGGATTGCCAGTTTTTTGTAGCTGACTGCTTAAACAGAACATGGGATCACTTGTTATGCATAGGAAAAACTTTAAAAACCTTCTTGTCAAAAACTACATGTCCCAGAGTTTAGATTTTTGTTGTATAGATTTACTTAGCATACCTTTATGAGTTTTGTTAATATCATAGTTCTGAGGTTAAAATTGGCCCTGCCCTGTGTATATAGACTTCTTCACATCAGAAACAACAGTTTAAAAGTTCCCCCTTAAACCAGACTGATACTAGCCAGTGTGAGTGCTGATGTAATCACCCTTAGCCTGATCAGTAGAGTAGAAATTGTGTTTAGACAAATAACACACACTCATTTTAGATTGAGAAAACTATTTGGATAATTCTCAAAATGCAGAAAGCTCTTAAAGCTTTTTTCATACCTATGCCTTGCATTAAGCTGCCAACTATCAATATAGAGCCTATCTGAGTTATCTGTTGTGAAGTTAGCTTAATACAAGTTCCAGTATTCTATGCACTAATACCCATTCTTTCAGTACTGTGATGTTATCTGCTTCAGAATTGTTGTCTGCTTGTTTAAGTTTGTTCACACTGTTTTTAATACATATCACTCTTAACATTAACTCTCTTGTACAAACCACATATGAAGTTACATATGTGTCGGATCAGAATCCAAACTTTGTGCTAAATTCAGTCAAGTCATGCTCAGCAGTCACAGATAGGGTTATAACACTGAGTTTCTGTCATCTGTTAGAAATAATAAAGCAAAAAGTTTGAAAATCTTCTCTGAATCTACAGGGTTCTCAGCTTTCATATTTGGCACATAGCACCATGTTTCTGTCCTCTACAAAAGTTATATAAATTATGCCCCTGGAGTCAAAATTGGCCCCGCCCCAGGGGTGGTCAGTGTTCAATAGAAACATATAGTGAAAACTTTGAAAATCTTCTCCTGAAGCTGGAATGTTCTCAGATTTCATATTTGGCACATAGCATCATGTTCAGGTCCTCTACAAAAGTTATATAAATTATGCCTCTGGGGTCAAAATTGGCACTGCCCCAGGGTGGTCAGTTTTCAATAGAAACATATAGTGAAAACTTTGAAAATCTTCTCCTCTGATTGTCTGGTGAGCGATGTCAGGGCCGTTCTGGCCCTCTTGTTCAAAATACAGGTGGGGTAGCTCAATGCAAACTGAAAGCAACACAGAAAGCTCCCCTAGGAGCTGTGACCAGCATCTGTCACAGTCACAGTCCATTGTCAACAATTTTCTTACACAATGTCTCCACTTTATCCTTTCCCTGTTCTGTTTTTGTTCCAAATTTCCATACGTACTGAATATTCATGGACAAAATAGTTATAATAAAATGTGGAACATTGTAGCCATTTTAGAAACTAAGGAAACAGATCTATCGATTTCCATTAGCAAACAGAGCCATCTGATCTGGGTCTTCTCTGTTTGCAAATGCATGAAAAGGCGTTTATATGAAGGAAAGGGTAAACACCTGGGTCATTTGTGACCAGCATTCACAGAAATTATTCATGTGAGGTCCTCTTTCATTTTTGTTCAAATACATGTAATTGAAATCCATGTAGAATTCTGGATGCCATAGCAATAATTTTGTCTGCATTTCTATCATGGTGATGATGAATTTTAAAAGAAATCACAATATTATGGATTTTAGTACAATTCTATAGAAATGTTCCTTTAAAATAGGTGGTCAAGTAGACCCCGAAATTAATCTAGATTAATCTAATTTCTATCAAATCTCAAACAAGTAACATTTTGTTATAATGAAATGAGAAGAAAATAAAATAATCATGCTCAAAATGCTGTTTAGTCATTGCTTGTGATTTTCAAGAAATGATCAATCTCACAATTGCACAATAAAGGGGGCTTTTTTTAAATCCTTTCCTCCATAGGCTATTTTTAGACCCAACCTCTTTGAATGAATCTACCCAGAAGGAGCATTTATTAGAGAAAAGTAAACTTTTAGAATTTTGTAGTTTGATCACAATGGTTTCAAGAAGTGGTTATTACAGAAGCGTAGAAAGGTGTGTTTATGGAGGAAAGGGTTAAAAGTGAAAAATGTCATTGATTTATCCAAATTTTTGTTGCTTGTGCTGGACTTTGATCAGACAAGAATGTGAAGACATTGAATGGCAGCTGACAAGGCATGATGCAATTATTTTTTACATGAATATTCATGGAGTAAAGGGTTAAAGAGACAGCCCTGTCCTTCATTCATATTAATATTTTAGAATAGATATAAGATCGACTGACAGGTATTGATCATATATCGATATTTTTTCTAAATGATGATTTGTGTGTGTATGTGTGTGTGTTGATTAACGTCCGTTAATGACTCAATATTGTCTTGTAGCCAGGCAAACTGTTGCCTTCAGCCCATGCAGTGGAGCGAGAGTTCCGAGTTATGAAGGCCCTATCTAGCCATGGTGTGCCAGTCCCCAAAATGCTGTCCCTCTGTGAAGACAGTAGGTAAGTAGATCTGAACATAGCCCTGTTTTAGATTTATGTAAATTGTGCAGGTCTGCTGCTTAACCCTTTCCCTCATATAAACGTGTTTTTACTGCTGAATCAGAATGCATTTCCACCACATTTCACCAGAAAGATCTGCAGATACTCTTTATCAGATTTGTATAAATCACTTTGTGTTGCTAAACATAGATTTTAATGAACAATTTCTTTAAATTATATCTCTTAAACCAATGAATGGATTTCCACCTAATCTCTCTCTAAGTAATATAAATGAATCTTGTCCATGCTTAGATGGTCCTCAATCAAAGTTATATAAATAGTTTGGCGTTGTTGTATCAGTATGTCACAACTAAAAATAAATTTCAATGAACAATTTCATGAAACAACATCTGCTGTTAAACTGCAGAATGGAATTTGATCAAACATCATAGGCTGGTATTAAAGCAAAGAGTGAACAATTAAGTGATTTTCATTTTTTTCGCAGCTTGTTGGGTTCTCCGTTTTATGTGATGGAACACATGCGTGGTAGGATTTTTCAAGACCATCTTCTTGAGGGCATCTCTCCTGAGGAGCGCAGAATGATATACGTGGAGATGGTGAAGACACTGTGTAAGTTACACACGGTGGATGTCGACACTGTAGGCTTGCAAAACTTCGGGAAAAGAGGTGAGGGATAATGCATGTGAGCATGAGCTTGTTTTACAATAAAACCTCTGCAAAAATTCGTCTTCTCAATGAGTCCTCTCATCTGGGTCTACACAGTTTGCATTGGGCAGTAGTGACTCCTGTCCAAGCACATTAAAGAGCTAACCTTTTTCTTCATATGAACGCCTTTTCATGCATTTGTAAGCGGAGTAGACCCAGGTCAGATTGCTCCTATAGGAGCCATTTGATCAGGGTCTGCCCTGTTTACTAATGGAATTTGATAGTTCTATTTCTTTACTTTTTAAATGGCTACAATGTTCCACCTTCCATATTTGTAACTGTGTTGTCCATGAATATTCAATAGATATAATTGAAATTTGGAATAAACATAGAACAGGGAAAGGGTTAACTGGTCACTGATGACCTATTGTCATTTATTTCAATTTTACACACTAATGGTGATTTTATGATCACCTTTACTGACAGTTAACCTTTTCTCTGTTCTACATTAAGTCCAAATTTCAATACCTACTGATTATATTCATAGACAAAATAGCTATAATGACATATGGAATGTGGAACATTGCAGCCATTTTAGAAACTAAGGAAACATATCCATCAAATTCCATTAGCAAACAGAGCAGACCCTGATCAGATGGCTCCTATATGAGCTGTCTGATCTGGGTCTTCCCTGTTTACAAAGACATTTATGTGATGGAAAGGGTTAAGAAGATCCAGATGAGAGACTGAGTAACTGTGCATCTGATCTTGATCCAAACTGTGTGACACTCCTGTTGAAAAAAAAATCGCAGAAAATTGACTCTGAGGATTGTAGCAGACGAAAAGTTATCTGCCATGGCTTTTAACCAAAATGTACATGTAATCTACTGCATTTGTATGATTAGGATGTTCACTCAGGATTTCATGGCTACAATGCACAGCTAAACTCAGGTAATGCTTAACCTTTTACTCCTTAGATACACTTTTTATGCCCCCATTGACGATAGTCGGGGGCATATTGTTTTTGCCCTGTCTGTTTGTTTGTTTGTCTGTTTGTCTGTTTGTTTGTCAGCAACTTTAACATTGGTCATAACTTTTGAGCCAGTATAGATAGAGACTTGATATTTGGCATACATATGTATCTCATAAAGCCGCACATTTTGAGGGGTGACGTGTCAAGGTCAAGGTCATCCTTCAAGGTCAGAGGTCAAATATATGAGTCAAATCGCCGACTTTAACATTGGCCATAACTTTTGGACCAGTAGAGATAGAGACTTGATATTTGGCATGCTTGTGTATCTCATGAGGCTGCACATTTTGAGGGGTGACATGTCAAGGTCAAGGTCATCCTTCAAGGTCAAAGGTCAAATATATGAGGGGGCATAGTGTTTCACAAACACATCTTGTTAACAGTTCCAAATAAAATATTGTCTGTTAAAGTCATCTAAAGTATTTCAAATCTATTATAAAACAGTTTTCATCTTGATGAGATGCCATGGTACTGAGTGCCTCATCTGGATCTAAACAGTTCATTCATTAAACTGGACAGAACAGTAGATAAAGGTGCACACTCAAATACTGAACTCGTAATTTCTCCACCAAACCCTATGCTGTGACCGCTCTTTAGAATTGTCTCTTTTGAATTTAAAGTAGCTATTCCTGAAAATGTCTTAATTTACGCATCTTGTCTGGATCTCTACCTGGAGTGACGTGACCCTTCTAATGTACCATACCAAAGCATTACAGTCATATGTCAGTAGGGGTATCTACAAGTTTAGTTGTTGTCCATCAGCATTCTACTCACAACTTTATGATAGCCATGGCTTAGTTTGGATCCAGATAAGATGCTGAAATTTGTCGCCAACCTGAATATGTTTTCAACAAGAAACTGAAGAAATTTAAATAAAATAGTATTTAAAGCAATATTTGTTGACACATAAAGACTCTTGGTTATCTTACAACCCATGTGATTTTCAGAGGGGTACTTGAAGAGAAATTTCCAACGATGGGCAAAACAGTATGAGGCCAGTAAGACACATGAAATTGACAGTATGAACAAACTCATAGACTGGATTCCCAGAAACCTGCCGGCCAACGAGAAATGCACTGTAGTGCACGGGGACTTCAGGTTAGGGGTGTCATCATTAACTTTTTGCATGCTAAGTAATTATCATCTGCAAAATTCGTCTTCTGCTACAAACTTCTAAAGTGGATTCTCTCCATTGTTTTTCAAAACACATTACCGAATGTCAAACAGTTTGGATCTTAATGACGGGCAGAGTGACTCAACATCTCATCATGGTCCAAACTGTTTGCATAGGTTATGACAATTTCGCCGCTAGCATGCAAATAGTTCACTTTTGCATCACTGGAATTGCCAAAATGCACCATGACAAAATGCAGTCCCACATCAGTTGCCATATTTTCAATGTTTCATAAATAATCGGCTTCACTGTTTGTTTCAACTTCTACTTCAGTGTCTGCAGTTTATTTTGTTAAAATTTGCATTTAATTATCTCAATAACTCATTTTAGAAATTTGGCGCAAAACAGTTCACAGGATGACCCGTTCTTTCACTCATTTGCAAACAGAGTAGACCCAGATTAGACAGCTCCTCTAGGAGCCATCTGATCAGGTTCTGTTCTGTTTGCTTATGGCATGATATTGATCTGTTTTTGCGTGAGCCAAAACATCCTGTGTACATATGCCATCATAAAACTTCAGCTAATAAATACTCATGATGTCATTATTCCTTACATGAATATTTAACAGGGAAACGGTTAATAGGAAGAGGATCCAGATGAGTATTGCAGCATCTCATTAGGAGCCAATCTGGGTGATCCATTCTTTGTTTTAGCTGACAGAGTACATCCTGCAAATAACCCATTCTTCCATAGACTATTTTTAGACCCAACCTCTTTGAATAAATCTACCCAAAAGGAGCATTTTAGAATTGTGTTGTTTTGAAACCATTGTGATAAATAGAGCATTTGCTCCATACAAGTTCTTATTGTGTACTAAGGTAAAACACCTCTAAGCTGAAGTTTTAGTAAAGAAGAATTTAGATCTTTTTAGGCAGGTGGCTGCTTGATGCAGGATGAAAGTCATGCTGAAGGTTCCCAAAGGAGCTTTCTGTAAAACATTTGTCTTATTGGTATTGATACTAATTAAAACATACAGTTTAGAGGGGTTTTAATGTCAGTTTTATTTAAGTATTACAAATGGTGGGAATTGACTTATTCACTATTACAGGTTGGTGAACCAGGAAGATAAGTCTTATAACCAGAGTGATCCTAACAGAAACATCTTTGTTTTCAGATTAGATAATTTGATATACCACACTCACAGGCCTGAGGTGATCGGAGTTTTAGATTGGGAGCTGTCCACTCTTGGTGACCCAATTAGTGACCTCGCGACCTTGACCATCTGTTACTATATACCCCCTGGCTTTCCAATGTTTCCGTGTAAGTCACTGTAGTAATGTGCAAAAAGACTTCCAATTCAGACATGATGAATATTCATGTAAAACTGATGTCATGAACACTAGTTGAATTTTTATAATGGTATATGAACACAGAATGTTTGCACAAAGACAGAAACTGTAGAATGGGATCAATATTACTTCATAGGCTAACAGAGCAGACCCTGATTAGACACCTCCAGCAGAAACTGTCTTATCTGGGCCTACTCAGTTTGCAAATGCGTAAATATGCATTTCTATCAAGTAAGGGGTTAACTCCAAACTCCATGAATATTCATGTAAGACATGATGACATCATGAATATTAATTAGATTAATTGTTATGATAGCACATGAACAAAGGAATGTTTTGGCTGTGGCAGAAAGTGTAGAATTATATCTATATCATAAATAAACAGAGCAGACCCTGTAGGAGCTGTCTGATCTAGATTTGCAAAGGCATAGAAAGTTGAAGAACAGCGTAGAAAGGCGTATTGTAGAGTAAAGAGTTACTTATGTGAGTGTTGAGTTTGTGATAACCCATACACATCTGGTGGATTCCAGATAAGACGGTCAGATACTGGAGATATCATTAGAATCCTAACTGTTGCTCTATACAGTGCCTGTAGTTTTTGTTTTAAAAAAAGATATCACAAAACCTTTAAAAATGCACTGTCTCATCAACTTTAGCAGACTACATTTACTCAGCTAGCAAAGAGCTATTAATAAATTGATCAGAGTGGCACTCATTTAACCCTTTCCCCATTCTATATTTATTAAAAATTTCAATACCTACTGAATAATCATGTACAAAATAGTTATAATGAATTAATGAAATGTAGAAGGTGGAACATTGTAGCCATTTCAGAAACAAAAGAAACAGTTCTATCAAATTCCATTAGCAAACTGAGCAGACCCTGATCAGATGGCTCCTATAGGAGTCTTCTGATCAGGGTTTACTCTGTTTGCAAATGCGTGAGAATGGGTTTTTTGAGGGAAAGGATTAACAAAAGATTGTATGACCAATGTTACCGTAAGTCCTGATTTATGATAACGCATAGCCGAAATTATGGCATATTTTAGTGTACAGCAATTTTGGCTAACTTCGTATGCTATCACAAATTAAGATTATGAATTAAAACACACCCTTGCAAGTAGTGTAGACCTAGATTGACCAGGAATGTTCACAACCACTGTTTCTACCAGTACTAAAACATCCTTTGTACATATGCCTTAGTAGAAATTTTGGTAAAATTATTTATGGTGTCATTATTTCTCACATTAGTATTCAACAGGGATAGGGTTAATTAATGTTTTATGATGGGCTAGTTTTGCATGGATATTCATCAATTTAAAGGTTATGTAAGATTTTTTTGGAAGTATTTTTGCATTATCAGAGCAACAGATAAGGGTTTGTATTCAAATAATAAAATTGCCATTTCTCCACCAACCCTATGTTGTGTCCATTCTTTATAATTGTTATGAAGAGACACTTCTAAAGACTGGTTACAACATAGAGCTTGGTGGAGATGTAAAGGAGCTTTTTATGAAAATGTTTGAAGTTACGAATCTTATCTGGTCCTCTGATTATGTAGTACTCAACCTTTTTGACAAATATAGAGTCACCCAGGGCTGTAGATAAGTGGAGTATTAAGGAAATCTTAGTAAACATATGTTCATTTCCTCCACCTCCCCCTAAACGGAGAGAGGCATATAGTATTGCTCTTGTTTGTCTGTATGTCTTACAAAATGTTTGTGTGTCCAGCTACTCATACACCAGTGAGAAGCTTTTCTTCAAATTTTAAAAGATGAACAACCTTGATTTGAAGATGGTTGTAAGGAAGGGAACTTTGCAGCAACCTTTTTAGCTTGTCTGTTTTTCTAAGGCAAAAATATGAGCTATTGTCATAACTCTGGCATTTGGCATTTCGTCATTGTCGTTGTTGTCATTGTCATCCAGAGACTGTAACGTTTGCTATTACTTCTTTACTATTCATGCCAATCTTCACACACTTGTTCACCATTCTGACCAAGGGCCATAACTCTGTAAGGCTTTTTATTATAAAAATATGCCAGTTTATGGAATAAGAAAATGTACTACAGATGAGTGTTGGCACCCACATGCAGTGCTCTTGTTTTACCATAGTTACGGGATTTTGAATTTTTTTTCACTATAAAACATAGTGAAAAAGTGTTATGTGTCCAGCCCTTCGTACACCACTTGGAGGATTTGCTTCAAATTTTCACAGATCAACAATGTCAATGTGAAGATGGTAATAAAGATGAAACATATTGTGTTGACCTTTTTACCAAAGTTTTACCAAATACTTTTTTTCACGAAAAAAGTATAGATCTATTTTTAAAAGGATCTGCTTCAAACTTTGATAGATAATTAATCTTCATGTGTAGTTATACCTGCTGCCTTATTGTAGTTGTGCCTGTTGCCTTATTACTGCTCATATTTTGTGAAACAGATGCTTTATTTAGAGACAGTATCACCAGAATGGGAGCATCTGTTTCCTATGGAAACCATTCTGGTTTCTGTTAATATGCTAAAGCCTGTCTTGCTCCTACTATTAGAATTGCCTCTTTAAGGTGATACTGATGTGTAGGAGATTTTGATATCTATTAATACACAATTTATCTATTGCTCTCTTTATCACAGGTTAGTACAGTAAAACCCCTTTAAACGGAATGTATTTTGAGAAACCTTTCTTGCTTTATTTAATAGTTATTGTATGGGTTTTAGTTGTTTTATTCTTCATCAGTTTCCTGTCAGAAGTAAGGGGACATTTATTAGAATGGTGGTGTTTGTTAGGGAGTATATGGTATTTACTTATTAACCCAATCCTTTAGGACATCCAATCTCCCCTCTCCATCTGTCTGCAAATTGGAATCAATTTGACACAATTTGATCACTTTTACCCTTTCCCTGTTGAATATTTATGTACATGTATAAGAAATAATGACATCATGAATATTTATTTGCTGAATTTTTATAATGTATATGTGAATTTTGGTATTGGTAGAAACTGTAAAGACAGCATATCTATTATAATCTTGTAAGCAAACAGAGCAGACCCTGATCAGACAGCTCCTATAGTGTCAAGAGCTGACCCTGATCAGAGAGCTCCTTGAGGGTCTACACTATGGGGTATTCCATTTGTTTCATTTAATCTTTTCCTTCATTTCAACACTTTTTCACGGTGATGCAGAGTAGACCCAGATCAGTCGGCTGGAGGAGACATCTGATCAGTGTCTTCCCTGTTTGGTTATGACAAGATACAGATCTGACTCTACATTTTTTTTCAAAGCGAAAAATTCTGTTGAAAACTTAACATGATGAAAAAAAATCAGCTAATGAATATTCATGATGTCATTACTTCTAACTTGAGTATTGAACAGGGAAAGGGTTTTGCCTAATTGACAAACTATTGGGGGGGGGGGGAAGATTTCAGTAGAGACGTGGGAGACGTGTTACCTAATATTTAGTGACCTACTAGAATTTTAAGACACTTAGAGACATCCTTGACACCCCAGCTAACTACATTTTGCTGTTAATTCAGACTGGATAATTTGGTTTATGCAAAGTCTTGTGCAAGAGTTACTGCTGTATTAGATTGGGAGTTATCTACCCTGGGTGACCCTATCACTGACCTTGCGACTATGTTGACTGCTTATAATCAACCTGAGGGCCTTCCAAAACGTAAGTGTGAGTGTCTAAGACAGTTTATGAACGTTGAATAATTAAATTTGTATTAAATATTATATAAACATTGTATACTGTTCCCATATTCTAAACATTTTACAAGCATTATGCAGTGTATATCATATGTATACTAAACATAGAAACATGTAGTGTATACAATATTTTATCCTAAACATTTTACAAGCATTATGCAGTGTATATCATATGTATACTAAACATAGAAACATGTAGTGTATACAATATTTTATCCTAAACATTTTACAAACATTATATAGTTTATATCTTTATTTCCTCCAAATGTTGAAGAGTATATATAGTGTATACAGTATTTACTCTAATAATGGGACACACTATTGTTTTAGTGTAGCAGAGTAAGTTTTGTGTAGCAGAGTAAGTTTTGTATAGCAGAGTAAATTTTGTAGCAGAGTAAGTTTTGTGTAGCAGAGTAAATTTTGTAGCAGAGTAAGTTTTGTGTAGCAGAGTAAGTTTTGTGTAACAGAGTAAGTTTTGTGTAGCAGAGCAAGTTTTGTAGCAGAGTAAGTTTTGTGTAGCAGAGCAAGTTTTGTGTAGCAGAGTAAGTTTTGTGTAGCAGAGTAAGTTTTGTGTAGCAGAGTAAGTTTTGTGTAGCAGAGTAAGTTTTGTATAGCAGATTAAGTTTTGTAGCAGAGTAAGTTTTGTGTAGCAGAGTAAGTTTTGTATAGCAGAGTAAGTTTTGTAACAGAGTAAGTTTTGTGTAGCAGAGTTAGTTTTGTATAGCAGAGTAAGTTTTGTATAGCAGAGTAAGTTTTGTAACAGAGTAAGTTTTGTGTAGCAGAGTAAGTTTTGTGTAGCAGAGTAAGTTTTGTATAGCAGAGTAAGTTTTGTAACAGAGTAAGTTTTGTGTAGCAGAGTAAGTTTTGTTTAACAGAGTAAGTTTTGTAGCAGAGTAAGTTTTGTAACAGAGTAAGTTTTGTATAGCAGAGTAAGTTTTGTGTAGCAGAGTAAGTTTTGTGTAGCAGAGTAAGTTTTGTATAGCAGAGTAAATTTTGTAGCAGAGTAAGTTTTGTGTAGCAGAGTAAGTTTTGTGTAGCAGAGCAAGTTTTGTAGCAGAGTGAGTTTTGTGTAGCAGAGTAAGTTTTGTGTAGCAGAGTAAGTTTTGTATAGCAGAGTAAGTTTTGTAACAGAGTAAGTTTTGTGTAGCAGAGTAAGTTTTGTGTAGCAGAGTAAGTTTTGTTTAACAGAGTAAGTTTTGTAGCAGAGTAAGTTTTGTAACAGAGTAAGTTTTGTATAGCAGAGTAAGTTTTGTGTAGCAGAGTAAGTTTTGTGTAGCAGAGTAAGTTATCTCAGCACAGGATGACTTTAACCCCTTCCTTCATATAAACACTTTTTCACACCTTTGCAAACAGAGTAGACCCAGATCATATGGTTCCTGAATATTCATGACACAAAGGGTTGCATTCCCAGATGTCTACCGGCTGACTTGCGATGGGTCTGCAGTTCTACCCATATGTTCTGTGCACAGCATAGTGGTTTACTGTATAGTATGTGTGTAGAGAGGTTTTGCTGTATGGTCTGTGTATACTGTATAGCATTTAACTGTATAGTATGTGTGTAGAGAGGTTTTGCTGTATGATATGTGTACAGTGTTGTTTTACTATAGAGTATATGTATTGTGAGGTTATGCTGTATAGTAAGTGTATTGTGAGGTTTTGCTGTATAGTATGTGTAGTGTGAGGTTTTTCTGTATAGTATGTGTTGTGAGGTTTTACTGTATAGTATGTGTATTGTGAGGTTTTGCTGTATGGTATTTGTAGTGTGAGGTTTTGGCTGTATGGTATGTGTATGTAGAGGTTTTACTGTATAGTAAGTGTATTGTGAGGCTTTGCTGTATAGTATGTGTAGTGTGAGGCTTTGTTGTATAGTATGTGTATTGTGAGGTTTTTCTGTATATTATGTGTATTGTGAGGTTTTACTGTATAGTATGTGTATTGTGAGGTTTTGCTGTATGGTATTTGTAGTGTGAGGTTTTGGCTGTATGGTATGTGTATGCTTCAAACTTTGATAGATAATTAATCTTCATGTGGAGTTGTGCCTGTTGCCTTATTACTGCTCATATTTTGTGAAACAGATGCTTTATTTAGAGACAATATCACCAGAATGGGAGCATCTGTTTCCTATGGAAACCATTTCTGGTTTCTGTTAAAATGCCAAAACCTGTCTTGCCCCTTCTCATTAAAATCACCTCTCTAAGGTGATACTGATGTGTAGGAGATTTTGATATCTATTAATACACAATTTATCTATTGCTCTCTTTATCACAGGTTAGTACAGTAAAACCCCTTTAAACGGAACATCCAATTTAGTATAAATATCAGTCTTGGAGACTTGTAGCAGCTTAATGCAGGGTGAAAGTCATGCTTTCTCCTCTAGGAGCTTTCTGCATGACTTCCACTCTGCATTAAGCAGCCACCTGCCTAAAAGTGTCTAATTCTTTCTCTACTAGAATTCTGGTTTAGAGGGGTTTTACTGTATATCATATTGCTTGGGTATCAAATACTGTATTATCACTAATAAATGCCCCCATGGGTATTACATTGGCTACACAAGTGAGTGCTTAATGCAGAATGAAAGCAATCCAGACAGCTATGGGAGCTGTATTTTGAGAAACCTTTCTTGCTTTATTTAATAGTTATTGTATGGGTTTTAGTTGTTTTATTCTTCATCAGTTTCCTGTCAGAAGTAAGGGGACATTTATTAGAATGGTGGTGTTTGTTAGGGAGTATATGGTATTTACTTATTAACCCAATCCTTTAGGACATCCAGTCTCCCCTCTCCATCTGTCTGCAAATTGGAGTCAATTTGACACAATTTGATCACTTTAGCCCTTTCCCTGTTGAATATTTATGTACATGTATAAGAAATAATGACATCATGAGTATTTATTTGCTGAATTTTTATAATGTATATGTGAATTTTGGTATTGGTAGATACTGTAAAGACAGCATATCTATTATAATCTTGTAAGGAAACAGAGCAGACCCTGATCAGACAGCTCCTATAGTGTCAAGAGCTGACCCTGATCAGACAGCTCCTATAGTGCCAAGAGCTGACCCTGATCAGACAGCTCCTTCAGGGTCTAGAGCAGACCCTGATCATACAGCTCCTTCAGGGTCTAGAGCTGACCCTGATCAGACAGCTCCTATAGTGTGTAGAGCTGACCCTGATCAGACAGCTCCTTCAGGGTCTAGAGCTGACCCTGATCAGACAGCTCCTTCAGGGTCTAGAGCTGACCCTGATCAGACAGCTCCTATAGTGTCAAGAGCTGACCCTGATCAGACAGCTCCTTCAGGGTCTAGAGCTGACCCTGATCAAACAGCTCCTATAGTGTCAAGAGCTGACCCTGATCAGACAGCTCCTTCAGGGTCTAGAGCAGACCCTGATCAGACAGCTCCTTCAGGGTCTACACTATGGGGTATTCCATTTGTTTCATTTAATCTTTTCAACACTTTTTCACGGTGATGCAGAGTAGACCCAGATCAGTCGGCTGGAGGAGACATCTGATCAGTGTCTTCCCAGTTTGGTTACGACAAGATACAGATCTGACTCTACATTTTTTTTCAAAGCGAAAAATTCTGTTGAAAACTTAACATGATGAAAAAAAATCAGCTAATGAATATTCATGATGTCATTACTTCTAGCTTGAGTATTGAACAGGGAAAGGGTTTTGCCTAATTGACAAACTATTGGAGGGGGGAAGATTTCAGTAAAGACGTGGGAGACGTGGGAGACGTGTTACCTAATATTTAGTGACCTACTAGAATTTTAAGACACTTAGAGACATCCTTGACACCCCAGCTAACTACATTTTGCTGTTAATTCAGACTGGATAATTTGGTTTATGCAAAGTCTTGTGCAAGAGTTACTGCTGTATTAGATTGGGAGTTATCTACCCTGGGTGACCCTATTACTGACCTTGCGGCCATGTTGACTGCTTACAATCAACCTGAGGGCCATCCAAAACGCAAGTGTGAGTGTCAAAGACAATTTATGAATATTGAAAAATTGAATTTAGATTAAATATTATACAAACATTGTATACTGTTTTCCATATCCTAAACATTTTTATAAGCATTATGTTGTGTATATCATATTTATACTAAACATATAAACATTATGTAGTGTATACAATATTTTATCCTAAACATTTTACAAACAACATATAGTGTAGTGTATATGTAGTGTATACAGTATTTACTCTAATTATGTGACACACTATTGTTTTTGTGTAGCAGAGTAAGTTTTGTGTAGCAGAGTAAGTTTTGTATAGCAGAGTAAGTTTTGTAGCAGAGTAAGTTTTGTAAGTTTTGTAGCAGAGTAAGTTTTGTAGCAGAGTAAGTTTTGTTGTATAGTTTTGTGTAGCAGAGTAAGTTTTGTGTAGCAGAGTAAGTTTTGTAGCAGAGTAAGTTTTGTGCAGCAGAGTACGTTTTGTGTAGCAGAGTAAGTTTTGTATAGCAGAGTAAGTTTTGTGTAGCAGAGTAAGTTTTGTGCAGCAGAGTAAGTTTTGTGTAGCAGATTAAGTTTTGTGTAGCAGAATAAGTTTTGTGTAGCAGAGTAAGTTTTGTAGCAGAGTAAGTTTTGAAGCCGAGTAAGGTTTGTAGCAGAGTAAGTTTTGTGTAGCAGAGTAAGTTTTGTGTAGCAGAGTAAGTTATCTCAGCACAGGATGACTTTAACCCCTTCCTTCATATAAACACTTTTTCACACCTTTGCAAACAGAGTAGACTCCGATCATATGGTTCCTGAATATTCATGACACAAAGGGTTGCACTCCCAGATGTCTACCAGCTGGCGTGCAATGGGTCTGCAGTTCTACCCATATGTTCTGTGCACAGCATAGTGCAATTTATTCCATGCATGAAAAAAAACCTGCTGGACCTTCCTCCACCTGTAATTAGCTAGACATTATAATATAACTGATACACTGTTAAACCATTCCATCAAATGGACACCTTTTGATGCAAATGCTCTTTTTATCACAGTGGTTTCAAGACTACACAATTCTAAAATGTTCTGTTTATCAAGTAAATGGTCTTTTTCAGTAGATTTATGGAAAGAGATTTTGATCTTAGAAATAGCCTATGAGGGGTTGGGTTAAAACGATTAAACCCCAAGACAAACAAACAAAAAACAACAACAATAAATCCCAGATTTCATAGTATGTGTATAGGGTGGTTTACTGTCTGCTGTGTGTATAGAGAGGTTTTATTGTATGGTATGTGTATAGAATTGTTTTACTGTGTCATGTGTAAAGAGACGTTTTACTCTATGGTATGTGTATAGAATTGTTTTACTGTATAGTATGTGTATAGAGAATTTGTTTTTTGCATTGTATGTGTATAGAATTGTTTTGCTGTATCATATGTGTATAGAGAGGTTTTATTGTATGGTAGGTATATAGAATTGTTTTTCTGTATGGTATGTCTATAGAGAGGTCTGACTGTACAGTATTTATATATAGAAATGTGTTCCTGCATGGTGTATGTATGGTGCAGTTCTGCTGTATGATTTGTATACAGAGAGGTTTTGCTGTATGGTCTGTGTATAGTGTGGTTCTACTGTATTGTATGGATGTAGAGAGGTTTTAATGTATGGTATGTGCATAGAGAGGTTTTGCTGTATGTTATGTGTATAGTGTTCTACTGTATAGTATGTGTATTGTGAGGTTTTACTGTATAGTATGTATATTGTGAGGCTTGCTGTATGGTATGTGTATGTAGAGGTTTTACTGTATAGTATGTGTATTGTGAGGCTTGCTGTATGGTATGTGTATTGTGAGGTTTTACTGTATAGTATGTGTATTGTGAGGATTGCTTTATGATATGTGTATGTAGAGGTTTTACTGTATAGTATGTGTATTGTGAGGTTTTCTGTATAGTATGTGTATTGTGAGGTTTTTCCATATAGTATGTGTATTGTGATGTTTTCTGTATAGTATGTGTATTGTGAGGTTTTTCTGTATAGTGTGTGTATTGTGAGGCTTGCTGTATGGTATGTGTATGTAGAGGTATTACTGTATAGTATGTGTATTGTGAGGCTTGCTGTATGGTATGTGTATGTAGAGGTTTTACTGTATAGTATGTGTATTGTGAGGCTTGCTGTATGGTATGTGTATTGTGAGGTTTTACTATATAGTATGTGTATTGTGAGGCTTGCTATATGGTATGTGTATGTAGAGGTTTTACTGTATAGTATGTGTATTGTGAGGTTTTCTGTATAGTAGTATGTGTATTGTGAGGTTTTTCTGTATAGTGTGTGTATTGTGAGGCTTGCTGTATGGTATGTGTATGTAGAGGTTTTACTGTATAGTGTGTGTATTGTGAGGCTTGCTGTATGGTATGTGTATTGTGAGGTTTTGCTGTATAGTATGTGTATTGTGAGGCTTGCTGTATGGTATGTGTATTGTGAGGTTTTGCTGTATAGTATGTGTATTGTGAGGTTTTTCTGTATATTATGTGTATTGTGAGGTTTTACTGTATAGTGTGTGTAATGTGAGGCTTGCTGTATGGTATGTGTATTGTGAGGTTTTGCTGTACAATATAATTTCCATGTATTTCTGTTGCAGCATTTATGGGCATTGACTTGAAGGCACTTGGAATTCCAACAGAAATGGAGCTTGTGGAGATGTATTGTCAAAGAATGAACATTCCGATGATCGAAAACTGGAATTTCTACGTGGCATTTAACTTCTTCCGATTTGCTGCTATTCTGCAAGGGGTTTATAAGAGGGCTATATCAGGTAAGTGAATGTTCATTTATTGCTCACCTGGCACAAAGTGCAAAGGAGAGCAATTGGGATCACCCAGTTTTCGTCTTCCAGCTTGGTGCATCAACATCTATTTCTATATTATTGAATGAATTTGACCAAACTTCACAGGAATAATTCTTAGGTGTCATTAAAATCATACAAATGTTTTTGTCCAAATGTTGGAGTAGGTAGCAGTAGCTAAACATAGATGTTAAGAATACTCATTATAACGAACAGTTTATTTAAATCACATTTCGTCTTAAATCGCTGAATGGAACTTCACAAGAATCATTCTCAGGAAGTCGTCCATCAAAGGTTCCAGTATACTGCATAAGTAGCTTTCTGTAGCGAAAAGTAGATTTTAAGAACAATTTCTTTAAACAATATCTTCTCCTAAACTGCTGATTGATAGAACCAAACTTACAAGAATGATTTTCATAAATCCTCTATCAAAGTTATATAAATAGTCCCAGTCCATTGCATACATAGATCACAGGAGCCTGCACAATAGATTTTAACTATTTCTTTAACTTAATACTTGATGGAGACGTTTTAACTTCTTTGCAAACAGAGTTGGCCCAGATGATAGGAAACCTTAAGGAGCCCTCTGAATAGGATCTGCTCTGTATGTTTATGAAATAATATACAGCTTGTCAGTCGGTCGGTCAGTTGGGTGGGCGGTCAGTCAGTCCGTCCGCAAATTGCTGTCAATGTGGTAGTCATCACAATTCATGGTAGCTCTAATATCATATGGAAATAGTGCAGACCCTGATCAGACACTTCCCACAGAAGCCATTGGATCTGGATCTACAGTCTACACTATTTACAAATCCATCTACAGGCATGTCTACCAGGGGAAGGGTTAAGACAACACAAAGTCACAAACTAAGACATCTGTACATGGCCCTTATATCACTACACAATGGTATTCAACCCTTTACTCCATAAATATGCCTTTCGTTGCCTTTGCAAACAGAGTAGACCCAGATGAGACATTTGTAGGAGCTTTATGATCAGGGTCTGTTCTGTTTGCTAATAAAATAATATAGATACAGTAAAACCTCTCTATAACGGCCACTAAAATGCGTAAAATATTTTGTGTTAAAGGCAGGTGGCTGCTTAAAGCAAGATGAAAGTAAAACAGAACGCTCCTATAGGAGCGTTCTGTTTTTTATCCAGTCACCAGGCTTCTCTAGTGACATAATAAAGGGGATGCAAATAAACTTAGGTTTATTAGGTTACTTCCGGTAGTGGAAGGTTTATTAGGTTAGTAGATAGGCGTAATGATTCTATAACCATGGAACTATTTTAGTTTTCTGTAAATATTCATAAACATGTTGATGGAATAGATCTAACAGATCTATTTGGTCACCAGAAGAATTATTCAAATGAGAAAAAAAATTAATTGGCTACAGCTGGATTCGAACCCGCGCCTGATCCTACAAAAACTAGTTCTAATCTCTCTAGAGACGTCGCCCTTACCGATTACGCCACTGAGGCCACATACAAAATGACGTTGATTTATCACTTTTATTAATTTAATCCACCGCTGGCAAAACCCGTTTTTGATAAAATCAAACCTGGAAGCAAAGATTGACAGATAAATAGTAAATGTTTCCTTTTCACTCTCATGATTATTTGATTGATACACTCTTACAGGGGCGGTGATAGTCATAAACCTAAATATAGCCTGTTCAGTTCCATCGATTTCTGAGTGACGTTAGGTAGAATCTAAAAATAGAAACCGAGACTACGTAACTCGAATTTGACCAAAGAATATAGATCATGTCTGTTTGAAATAACTTATCGACCCTCGATTCAAATCATCTTATTTTTCAAATTCAACCACGTTTCCCTTTTAGTAATACAAGTATCGAAACTATATTCCTCTGCGGTAGCTCATTAGATTTATTTACGTCTAAATGGAAGTGAAAAGGGAGGGATCCGTTGATCGACAAACTGCATTTTCAATGTAAATTATTTCAAGAGTGTTATGAGTCTATAAAAAGGACATTTAACTATATTGACTGGATAAATCGAATAATAGGTTAGTGCCGTAGATGGGACGCCTTTATCCGACTCGGAGAGAAAACAGTTGAGGCTCGGCAAGCCTCGCCTCAACGTTTTCTCCCCTCGTCGAATAAAGCGTCCCATCTACGGCACTAACCTATTATTCTCTATATTTCACCTTGCTTTATGCAGCCACCTACCCTAAATACCAACTAATTAAAACAATTTAGTGGCCGTTATAGAGAGGTTTTACTGTATGATTCTATAGTTTTTGCCATGGCCAGGCATTCCTGTGTTCATGAGCCATGATAAAATATAATCTAAATTAATATTCATAATGTCATTATTTCTGACATGGATATTTATTGCATAAAGGGTTAAATGACACCTTTGCTTATATTGTTGAATGGAATTTGATAAGACTGTACAGTAGTGATTATTAGGTGATCTTCTATCAGTTACATAAATGGTTTTCTGCTACAAAAGTAGGTTACAGGAGCTAAATAGATCAAACAACCTGCAACCTGTATTTTCGATGAAATACAGTGGCCTGTATAATTTTGGTAAATTTTATATACATAATAGATCACCTAGCCTTAATACAAAGCCATCATGGTCCATTTGTTACTTTTAATATTACATTATCAATTTTGAAAAGAGGAATAGATTTTATTTAACAGTTTACATCATAAATATTCAAGTACGAAAGAATTGACATAGTATTGATAAGTTGATTTTTTATAATGGCATAATGTACACAGGATATTTTTGGCCATGGCAGAAACTGTAGAATCAGATTTATATTCTTGTTTATAAGCAAACACAGCAGACCCTGATTAAATGGCTCCTACAGGAATTGTCTGATCTGTGTCTTCTTTTTTTTATGAAGACGTAAAGTGTATCAATGGAGTCAAGGGTTTAACATGTGTGCAAGGATACTAATGGAGATTGTTATGCACCCCACAAGATGGAAGGCATATAGCCTTGCAATTGTCTGTCCATACATATGTCTGTCTATACGTCCAGCAAATCTTGTTTGTCCAAGTTCCTCATACACCAATGGGAGGATTTATTTCAAACTTTCAGAAATGACCAATCTTATTGTGAAGATGTTCATAAAGAAGGGAATTTTTGCTACAACCATTTTTACCAGAGTAATGGGATTTTCACAGATGAAGAATGGAGATATAATTATGTAAAAAGGGATTTTTTGCTCTGAACATTTTTATCAGTGTTATTAGACTTCAAAATTTCTGCACTGTATAACATATAGTGAACAAAATCTTGTATGGATAAGGAGTTGGAGGGGAGGAATTAGCTTTTAACTTTTAAAGATAAACAAAATTGATATGAAGATGTAAAGGGTGTTAAGAAAGTTTGTTCCTGTTTTTTAATTATCTTATTTTTGTTGAAAAACCTTTTCAATTGAAATTATTTTTTGACAGTGTGACTGAATCACTTAGAACTAAGCAAATGTGTAGTGTGATTTTAACGACGTTCTTATTTCTCACGCGCACCGTTACCAGGGTAATTGGTACTGATGCTGTAAACAAAACATTTAACGATGCCGGCGGTACATTCAAAGGTTAAAGACCCGAAATCACTGTCGCTAGAGCAAGAGCGGGCTCAAATTCTCTCATATAAAAATGCAGGACTTATAGACAGGGAAATCGCTGATCGTATTGGTAAATCTCAGTGCTGGGTTCGTAAATGGAAGGCCAGGTGGAGGGACACTGGCGACCTATGTGATTAGGAGCGGTCGGGACGTCCTTCAAAAATACAGGGGAGGGTCAAGAAAACAATCAATAGGATCAAGTACAAGCGTGGTAACTCTACTAGAAAAGTAGCAAAACGTCTAAATTCAATCGGAGAAAGCGTCAGTCATGTAACTATTTATAATTATTTGAAATATAAGCAAAAATGGATAAGACCTTATAAGAGACAAAAAGCCCACCTCATTAACATCAAACAATGGCAGAAAAGATTAAAGTTTGCTAGGCAGTACAGTCACCTTTCAAGGGAAGACTGGGAGAACTTCATCTTCTCTGATGAGTCCATGAAATATCTCTTCCACAAGCCAAACCAAAAGAACGATATTGTGTGGGGATCGCAGAATGACGATATCCCTGACGTGATATGCGCAAAGGACAGTAGCAAAGTGATGATATGGGGTGCCATGGGCGCCCATGGGTTAAGCAAGCTTCACTTCGTCCCTAATGGAAAAATGGTTAATTCAGAGTATTACCGTAAAGAAATTTTGGAAAAAGAGCTGAAACCTGCTCTAAGGAGATTTGTAATTGACGGCAAAACCAGCAATAGAAAACTGGTGTCGGATTCCAATGAGGCAGTTTTCCACCAGGATGGGCCACTCCCCACACGGCCGCGAGCACACAGCAGTGGTGTAGAGACAATCTCCAAAAATTCATAGGCAAAGAGGAATGGTCAGGCAACTCACCAGACCTAAATGTTATAGAAAATCTTTGGAGCATTTTGGACACAGAAGTGTACAAAGAGCCACCCCCTACGTCAATGCCTGCCTTACGACGTCATTTACGTCAAGCTTGGAACAGTATTCCACTGAATCACTTGACAGCATTAGTACACTTTATGCCCAATCGTCTCAAAAATGTAATAAAAAACAAATTTGGTCCCTCGGGTTATTGAGTAAAACATTTAAGGAGATTCTGTCGTATAGTTCTCTTATTAGACTTGTGTTCAAAAATAGGAACGAACTTTCTTAACACCCTTTTTGCTCTGAATATTTTTACTAGAGTTATGTTCCTGTGAAATTTTCTTCATTATATCACAGGGGTCTGGACCACTTCATGGGGGTCTATATGTACTATATATAGTACATATAGACCCCCATGAAGCGGTCCAGACCCCCGTGCATTATATAACATACAGTCCAACCTGCTGTAAGCGGTCAGTCTAGGGAAGTGGCCACTTTGGCTGCTTACAGCAGGTGACCGCCTAAACCAGGTGCATGTTACCAAGCATACTTTCGAGTAATTATGACAGACATGTATTTTGTGTACAGCAGTACCTATACTAGTCGATATTTATAAAGACCGTTCTGACCTAAAGTGCCCGCAATAATTGCAAGTCATATCGAATTAATTGCCTTATTTGTCGTTCTTCAACCTTTTGTCCCTTATTTATAAGTGTCAGTTCTTTCATTTGAGTAATACACGGCCAGTGTTATTCGAATTTGGCTTCAGGGTGTAACTTCTAACGGTGTAGCCATGTTTGACACGACTGGTTTCCCGAATATTCTGTCCGCGAACATCTAACTCATAAAGCGGAAGTCGGGAACCAGCTAGTTCACGTGTGATTACATTCCTGGGGAATTCCGAGTAGAAGGTAAATCCCCAATTAATATGGCGTGAACAACCGATGCGCTTTGTAAACAAACAAAAGAAACTCTGATAAGGGGTCCAAATGGGTCATGACCGTTAGTTGTATGCATTCAAATGTGACAAAATGTCTGATGTTGCCCATCGATAGCCATGAAAAGTGTTTACACGCTTTACAATTGTAGAACACCTGGCCGCTTACACCAGTGTGTATTGGCCATTTGGGATGAAATAGAGTGGCCGCTGGCCGCGTTAGGCAGGTGACCGCTTATACCAGGTGTAATATATAGTGTTTTTCGTTGGGAGGGTCCTAGAGTGGCCGCTTACAGCAGTGTGGCTGCTGATACCAGGTGACCGCTGAAGCAGGTTGGACTGTATAGTGAAAAGTGCTTATTGCTTCAGAGACAGTATCGCTGAAGCAAGCACTTTTCACTATTATGTTATATAATGAAGAAAATTTCACAGTGTCTGTATCTGTTCATATGTCTATGCCCATCTGTCTGTTTGTCATTCTGTTTGTCCACCTGTGTCTGTCCATATATCTGTATGTCCATATGTCTGTGCATTTGTCTTTTTGTTCATCTGTCAGTTTGTCTGTGTCTATCTGTATGTCTGTTCATCTGTCAGTCAGTCTGTCTTATGTTCACCTGCCTGTTCATCCTTCAGTCTGTATATCTGTCTGTCCATCTGTCTGTCCATTTGTATATTATTCTGTCTGTATGTTCACCTTTCTGTCCATTGGTCTCTCTATCTGTCTGTCTGTCCATTTATACATATTATTCTGTATGTTCATCCATAGTTCAAGCTTTGTCGAGTTTCTACAGTAAAAGTTTTATGTCCAATTGGTTTAAAGTATAATAAATTATTATCCTTACTATTATTGGAACCTGCTTTTTTATGCCCCCATTGATGATAGTCAGGGGGCATTATGTTTTGCACATGTCCGTCCATCTGTCCGTCCGTTCGTTCGTCCGTCAGTCCGTCTGTCCGTGTGTCATGCTTTTAGGTGCAGTTGGATGTCACAGTTTTTCATGTGTTATAAGTCAGTAATTTCTACACTTATACACATGAAACTTCACATACACATCAATTACCATCTGTGCTATCATTTGGCACCCCACCCATGCTGCCGGCAAGCCAAAGGTCGAGGTCAAATGACTTGGAAATTTTACGTGCATTTGGTTGTCACATTTACGTGCAGTTTTTTGTCACAGTTTTTTTATTGTCTTATATCTCCCTAACCACTGTAGCTATTGCCATGGAATTGCATATACACATTAAACACCATCCATACTTTCATTGCACACCCAGCCCATGCTGCCCGCAAGCCCATGGTCAAGGTCAAATGACTTAGGAATTTTACGTGCAGTTGGTTGTCACAGTTTTTTCATAGTCTTATATCTCACTAACAGCTATAGCTATTGGCATGGAATTGCATATACACATTCAACTCCATCCATACTTTCATTACGCACCCGTCCCATGGTGCCCGCAAGCCCAAGGTCAATTTCAAATGACTAAGGAATTTTACGTACAGCTAGGCAAGCACCCACACGGGGGGCATCACTGTGTCTTACAGACACAATTTTCTAGTTATTTTAACTGCTGTTAGTTGCCCCTTTTTGACATATTTATTGACCAGAGATATCATTAACCTTTCCCTTCCAGGTCTAGTTTGTTTTGTGATTTAATTTAACCCTTTCCCTTTATAACCTTCTTGCAAAAAATAATGTATGAATATAAATTATAATTCCATAAGTTAACCCTGATCAGACAACTTCTACAGAATCTGGGTCTACTCTGTTTGTAAAGGCATGAAAAAGCATTCATATGAAGTAAAAGGTTAAGAAAAGTGATTAGAAAATTTGAATTCAGTGGCAATTTATTAATTTTCGGAAAAGTATACATGTACATGAATTGACCCATTTACAGTGATTCATAAATTCGTAATGTGCTTTTTCATCTGACGTAATTGTTTGCTTAGTGTTTAAATTATTGCTAGAGTAACTAATTACAACAGTATACACATTTAACCCTGTACTCCATGAATATGCATGTAAGAAATAATTACATGTATGTTCTATTTTTGGAAAATTAAATATCTCTTATGTGACAAGTTGTCACACTGATAAACAAAAGACAAGGCATGTAAGGCTCGTTCTATCATTCCATCCATCCGTACATATCAATGTTTGTTTTGTGTATTGTGCATCATAAGAAAACCCTAAATTACAGGTACATCAATTTGTGGTTTATTATCCCCCTCCTACCACATAATGGGGAGAGAGACTGGAACAAGAGTAGTTTAATCCATGCCAGAAACTGTAGTCAGATTTATGTATTTATTCTTTTGGTGCCAAATGATTTATTCATTTTACATGTCATCTGCCAGAATGGCAAAATGGATTATCCATTGACAGAATGGCCTATCCTTCAATTTCTTCCCAAAACATAAGTGATATGTCAAATAGTTCAGATCCTGATGATCTTTGTAACTTTGATCACTGAAAATGTGTTTCATTCAGAGGGAACATCCGTGTCCTATGGACACACTTCTTGTTTTAAATGAAATGGAATGAGGCAGACAAGATTTTTTACAGTTTATCATAGCCTAACTATAGATCAGTTTGTTTACATGACAGTTTATATGAAGCTAACTGTAGTTATCAGTGTTAAAATCATCCTCATTATGTTGACCTGAATGATATTTGCAGCAAACAGCTTGGATCTTGTTGAGATGAGAAGAAATGAGTAAAACAATTTCCAGATCAGAATTTGAGCAGGCATAATTTATTACAGTATATAATGATAAGAGTTAATTAAGGTCAGACAGGACATTATGATAAGGGTTAATTAAGGTCAGACAGGACAGTATGATAAGGGTTAATTAAGGTCAGACAGGACAGTATGATAAGGGTTAATTAAGGTCAGACAGAACAGTATGATAAGGGTTAATTAAGGTCAGACAGGACAGTATGATAAGGGTTATGGTCAGACTGGATACTTTTAGCATGTCAAAGAAATAACTTAAATGTATCTGTCAACCCATTGTGCAACCGTAGGGAAAGTAAATTATGTGTACTTTCCCTATCTTAAATGTATCACCTCCTTGCATTCATCTGTTGGCTTACTATTTTTAACCCTTTCCCTGTTCGATGTTTATTCCAAATTTAAATGCCTACTGAATATTTATGGACAAACTAGTTATGGTATAAATATCGAAGGTTGGAACACTGTAGCCATTTTAGAAAGTTAAGTAAAGAAACAGATCTTTTAAATTCCATTAGGCGCCCTCTAATCTGGGTCTACTCTGTTTGCAAATGCATTTATGAGGGAAGGGTTAAAATGTTAGCTGTTTACTGATATGGAAGATTTTGTCACAGGTTCAGGGCTGTAGATAAGATGTATACAGTAAAACCCCGCTAATCCACCTGAAAGAGGTATAATGCTGGGTGCTAGATGTAGGTTGTAGCTAGAGGAGCTTTCTGCATTACTTTTATTCTGCATTAAGCAACCACCTGCTTATAAAGACAGGTATGTTTATTCATTAAGTGGTCGCATGAGAGGGGTTCTACTGTACTTATCTATCAAAATCTCTAATTTCTCTTATATTCTCTTGTTGTAATTCATTACAATTGCCTAATAAAGGTGCTTCTGATGAGTTACAGCAATATAGGGTTTGGTGGAGAAATATAAATAAAAACGAATGTAAAACATGTAATTTGGTTTTCTGAATACACTTCTTATCTATAGTCCTATTTGTTGTTCTGAATAGTGTGCCTATCTCACTGTCTTCTGGGTTTAAAGATATAGTGTATAGCCCTTTCTTTGTTCTACCTTTATTCCAAATTTCAATACCTATTGACTATTCATGGAAAACTAGTTACAACAAAATATGGAAGGTGGAACATTGTAGCCATTTTAGAAAGTAAATAACAGATCTTTCAAATTCCATCAGCAAACAGAGCAGACCCTGATCAGACGGCTCCTAATGGAGCCGTCTGATCTGGGTCTACTCAGTTGCAGATGCGTGAAAACACGTTTATATGAAGGAAAGTGTTGAAATGCTGAAGTTTCAACATGGAGTGGTCCAACATTGTTTAATGATAAAGAGTTAATTCAGTGTCAAAGGGTGTACTTTGTTAGAGGATTTTGAATAAAAACCAATGCAGACTCTGTTCACAGTGCTCCTCTTATCTAACTTTAGCCGTTCCCAGTTCTTTGTTTATGCTGAATTTCAATACTTACTGAATATTCATGGCCCAAATAGTATAATGAAGTATGGAAGGTGGAACATTGTAGCCAATTTAGAAAGTAAAGAAACCGATGTATCAAATTCAGTAAGCAGACAAAGCAGACCCTGATCAGACGGCTCCTTTAAGAGCCGTCTAATCTGGGATCTGGGTCTACTCAGTTTTCAAATGCAAAAAAAGGCATATATATGAAGGATAGGGTTAAACTGATTGCAAATGACAGTACACTTGCACCCCCCCCCCCCTCCCCTTTAAGTATTCAAAAGGTTAAAATGTAGTATGTGTACTTGTGTACTTTACACACACGGGGAGACTGCGGACAGCTGGATGTGATACTATTGTGCTGTGCTGAAAACCTGTTATAGCTTTCACCAGATTGTGAGTGTGGATTAAACCCTTTTACTCCATAAACACATCATTCTAGGCCTTTGCAAAGAGAGTAGACCCTGATCAGATGGCTCCTACAGGATCTGGGTCTACTCTCTTTGCAAAGGCCTAGGAAGATGTGTTTGCTTATGGAATGATATAGATCTGTTTCTGCAGTTTTTACCAGGGCTAGTACATTTCTAATTATTGATATTCATACACTGTATAAACATTATATCTTACATAAATATTCATAGGGTAAGGGGTAATGGCTGGGAGTTATTGAGAAAAAAGTCAGTCAGATCAGTATAAAGACACTAGACTCATTGACTAATTACTATCACCTCAGTGACTTAGAATCAACTCAGTGACATAGGACTAACTCAGAGATTTAGGATCAACTCAGTGACATAGGACTAACTCATTGACCTAGGATCAACTCAGTGACATAGGACAAACTCAGCACCTTAAAATCAACTCGGTGACTAGTAGGATTAACTCAGAGATTCAGGATCAACTCATAACAGTGACATAATAAAGGGGGTGCAGATAAACTTAGGTTTATTAGGTTACTTCCGGTAGTAGGTTTATTAGGTAAGTAGATAGGCGTAATGATTCTATAACCATTGAACTATTTTAATTTTCTGTAAATATGCATAAAAATCATGTTGATGAAATAGATATAACAGAATATTCACCAAAAGAATTATTCAAATAAGAAAAAATAAAAATAATTGGCTATAGCTGGATTCGAACCCGCGCCTGATCCTACAAAAACCAATTCTAATCACTCTAGAGATGTCATCCTTACCGATTACGCCACTGAGGCCACATACAAAGTGACGTTGATTTAACAGTTTTATTATTTAATCCACCGCTGGCAAAATGCGTTTTTGATAAAAATCAAGCCTGGAAGCAAAGATTGACAGATAAATAGTAAATGTTTTCTTTTCACTCTCATGATAATTTGACTGATAAACTCTTACAGGGGCGGTGATAGTCATAGACCTAAATATAGCCTGTTCAGTTCCATCGATTTATGAGTGACGTTAGGTCTATCTAAAAATAGAATTTGACAAGATAACATAACCATGTCTTTTTGAAATAACTTATCGACCCTCGATTCAAATCATCTTACTTTTCAAATTCAACCACGTTTTCCCCTCTTGTAATGCAAGTATCGAAACTATTTTCCTCTGCGGTAGCTCATTAGATCTATTTACGTCTAAATGGAAATGAAACGGGAGGGATCCATTGATCGAAAAACTGCATTTTCAATGTAAATTATTTCAAGAGTGTTATGTTTATGAGTCTATGAAAAAAGATATTTAACTAAATTGACTGGATAAATCGAATAACAGGTTAGTGTTTTCTCCCCTCGTCGGATAAAGGCGTCCCATCTACGGCACTAACCTATTATTCTCTATTTATCAATGATAGAATATATAAAGTTTTATCAATTAATTTGTGTTTTAATATGGTACCAGAATATAGACCTTATTTGTCACATAAAGACTAATTCATAAAAAAAAATCAGTTTTTTGCTTCTCCTGAAAAATAATGCTTTTCATTATACGAGGTTTTGTCAGCACAGCGACAATATCGCCAGAAAACTGTTTGAATATGATGTTGAAAATGACAAAACTTCCATGTGTTTGATATCGAACACCCCCTTGTTATTTGTCAAGGTTTCAGTTTTATTCGTATTGTGTTTTAGTTTCGTATCAGTTGGCGCTACTTCACTTCTCTCCGGCAACTTCCGAGAAAAGCTTTTATATAAATTTGAAGGGATCGAGTGATCATCGGCAAAATGCGGAAAATTTGAAATGGAAAAGGTCGATAATACTTTAATTTGTTGTAGAACAAAAATTATAAATATTGATGAAATCGGTTTATTTCATTTCACAAGGGGCATTTTTCAATATAATTCAACTTGACAATCTTCTTAATAATGATTGAACATAACAAATACCATGTTTTAGGATATTATTGAAAATATGCGTTCATTGTAGGGACTTCCTCTTTAACTGACTTATTTTATACATGTATTATGTCTTTATTCTATTATTCTTGTTTTGCAATTCAGGTCAAGCCAGTTCGTCAGACGCAGAGCAAGTTGGTCTGTACGCCAAGCAGGTGGCTGACAAAGCTTGGGAAATCGCTAGCAGGACTGGCCCTGTATCAGCCACACAAACATTAGCCACTGACCAATCAGGAAAGAGAAATTACTCAACATCTGCTACTTCAGGAATGGCGTCCAACACTGCAAGTAGGTTTTGATAGCAGATTTTGTTTTCAAATACTAAAGTCATCGTATCTCCACCAAACTTAGTTGTGATCACTTCTTAGAGTTGTCTCTTCTCTGGAGTGATGACACGAAAAAGAGCTATCATTGAAAAAATATTAACCCTTTACTTTATGTTAACACCTATTCATGCCTTTGCAGAGTAGACCCAGATCAGACAGCTCCTGTGACAGCCATCTGATCAGGGTGTGATTTGTTTGCTTATGAAATTATAATTGTACAGTTTCTACCAGTACCAAAACATCTGGTGTACATAAGCTATTATAATAAAAGCTAATAAATATTCATAATGTCATTATTGAATATTCAACAGGGAAGACTAATTTTGTCACCTCTATAAACAGGCTTCTCTGTCAATGCATTTGAAGAGATGGAACATTAAAAAATTATAAAGTTCAAATTTAATGACACAGATCAAATCAGACATTCTTTGGGGATGGTTTATTTCCACAGAGTTATGGACCAGAATCTGAAAATTTCTTGGAATCCACAATATTTTTATCATACAGTGTTAACCCTTTACTCCATGAATATTCATGTAAGAAATAATGATACCATGACTTTTGATTAGATTATTTCTTATAATTGCACATGAACACAGGAATGTTTGGCCATGGCAGAAACTGTAGAATCATATCTTTATTATTTCATAAGCAAACAGAGCAGACCCTGATCAGACGGCTCCAACTGGAGCCATCTGATCTGGGTCTACTCTGTTTGCAAAGGTGTAGAAAGGTTTTTTTTATGAAGTAAAGGGTTAAGCAATTTTTGTTATTTCATTTATACAAGTCATACCTCAAAACTTGTGAGTTAGGCATTTGTGGTGGTCTGACACGCAATTAGTTTCTATACACAGTTCTCCCATCAGGTGGGTCATGTGTTCTTTCAAACAGTCTTGTTTATGTTGTTGTGTTTATTTTCCAGGTACTATGCCCATTTCTGTGGACGCTTTAGCACCCCGGGCACAGAACTTGTACAAACAAGTGAAGGACTTCATTGAGAAGGAGGTGGCACCATTAGAATCTGCCTACGTTGCCCACACACATTCAGAAGATAAATGGAAAATATTCCAACCATTGGAAAAAGCTAAAGTACTTTTTGTTCATCCATGTGATTGTCTGTCTGTCTGTCCAGTTACGTATCCATCTGTCTGTCCATCTACCCCATCTATTTGTATATCTATCTCTCCATCCATGTGATTGTCTGTCTGTCTGTTTGTCCAGTTATGTATCCATCTGTCTGTCCATCTACCCCATCTATTTGTAAATCTATCTATCCATCCATGTGATTGTCTGTCTCCCTGTCTGTCCAGTTATGTATCCATCTGTCTGTCCATCTACCCCATCTACAATGTATTTGTAAATCCATCTATGTATCCATCCATGTGATTGTCTGTCTGTCTGTCTGTCCAGTTATGTATCCATCTGTCTGTCCATTTACCCCATCTATTTGTAAATCCATCTCTCCATCCATGTGATTGTCTGTCTGTCTGTCTTTCTGTCTGTCTGTCTGTCTGTCTGTCTGTCCGTCCGTCAGCACTCACCAAAGGGTAGTTGTGTGACTTTTTCTAACTAGTCCCACAAGTAAAATCATTAACCTGGCCATCTCTTGTGACATTAACCTGGCCATTTCTTGTGACATTAACCTGGCCAGTTGTGGGACATAGGGTTAGGGTTAGGGTTAGCTTCCAGATCATTCTTTTCCAAAGTTAGAGCCAAAAATAGTTTTTCTTGTGGGACTAGTCACACAAGAAAAGATCAAAGGAAAAAGTCACACAACTACCCATTTGTTAGTACGTCCGTCCGTCCGTCCGTCCGTCCGTCCGTCCGTCCGTCCGGACATACTAACAAATGGGTAGTTGTGTGACTTTTTCCTTTGATCTTTTCTTGTGGGACTAGTCCCACAAGAAAAACTATTTTTGGCTCTAACTTTGGAAAAGAATGATCTGGAAGCTAACCCTAACCCTAACCCTATGTCCCACAACTGGCCAGGTTAATGTCACAAGAAATGGCCAGGTTAATGTCACAAGAGATGGCCAGGTTAATGATTTTACTTGTGCGACTAGTTAGAAAAAGTCACACAACTACCCATTGGTGAGTGCGGACGTCCGTCCGTCCGTCCGTCCGTCCGTCCGTCCGTCCGTCCGTCCGTCCGTCCGTCCGTCCGTCCGTCCGTCCGTCCGTCCGTCCGTCTGTCTGTCTGTCTGTCTGTCTGTCTGTCTGTCTGTCTGTCTGTCTGTCTGTCTGTCTGTCTGTCTGTCTGTCTGTCTGTCTGTCCGTCTGTCTGTCTGTCTGTCCAGTTATGTATCCATCTGTCTGTCCATCTACCCCATCTATTTGTAAATCCATTTATCCATCCATGTGATTGTCTGTATGTCTGTCCAGTTATGTATCCATCTGTCTGTCCATCTACCCCATCTATTTGTAAATCCATCTCTCCATCCATGTGATTATATCATCCATTTGTACATCTGACCATTAATCTGTCAGTCCAAGTATCTGTCTACATATCTGACCATTAATCTGTCAGTCCAAGTATCTGTCTACATATCTGTGCATTAATCTGTCAATCCAAGTATCTGTCTACATATCTGTGTATTGAACTATTTATTCATTGCCCATTCATCTGTCAAACCACTTGTCTATCTGTCTTGTCTGTCTATGTCTGTCTATCAATGTGTTGGTTTATCTGTGTCCATCTGTTGTTCCATCTCACTAAGTGTCCATCCATCTGTTATTTCATCTCGCTAAGTGTCCATCCATTTGTTATTCCATCTCTCTAAGTGCCCATCCATCTGTTATTACATCTGTTCATCTCTGTGTCTATATATACATCCATTTGTCTGTCTGTCTCTCCATGAGTTGGTCTATCTGAGTCCACCCATCGGATGTTTTATCTCTCTGTGTGTTCCCCCATCTGTCAGCCCATCTTAGTGTCTATCCATCTTTCCATCAAATTGTCTGTCCATCTGTCCATTTTTCCATATTCTCCAATTCACTTGTCTATCTACTAGGGCATGCATAACACACCAATTCTAGTCAGATTTAGGGCATGCATAATACACCAATTCTAGTCAGATTTTTGAATATTCATCAAGTATAGGGTAAACACTTTACAATGTTGATGTATTCCCAGTACACTTTACAATGTCGCTATATTCCAAGTACACTTTACAATGTCGCTGTATTCCCAGTACACTTTACAATGTCACTGTATTCCCAGTACACTTTACAATGTCGCTGTATTCCAAGTACACTTATGTCCCTAATTTACAGTCTTGCTGGTTCTGAGTACAGTCACTTCCTTCATGTTACATGTATATTGTTACTTGTTTCCAGTGCACTCAGTTCCCTCATTTACAATGTTGTTGGTTCCCAGTGCACTCATTTCCCTAAATTATTTGTCCTTCATTTTACAATTTAGCTGATTCCCAGTACACTCGTTTCATTTATTTAATTCCCTCATTTTACAATGTTGCTGGATCCAGTAGGCTCATTTCTCACATTAACACCTTTCCTGGTTCACAGGCAAAGGCAAAGGCAGCAGGATTATGGAACCTGTTTTTACCCAAAGAATCTGATCCGGAGCGGAGATACGGAGCAGGATTGACCAATGTAGAGTACGCTTTCATGTGTGAGGAAATGGGAAAATACATCATTGCTCCAGAGGTGAGTATGCCTTTGAAATTGTAGATTTTCTCTCTAGTTCAGATATCCTCTCAGGGGTTCAGATTAGATGCTTAAAGTTAAACATTTTCAAGGATAGCTCCTTTATTCTCCACCACACTCTTTTTTGTGATCACTCTTTAGAATCGTCTCCAAGAGACCATTCTATGAATGGCCACAGTACAGGGTTTGGTGGAGAAGTGACGATTTTAGTATCCCAGTATGCACCTTTATCGGTAGCTCTGTCCTCTGTTCTTATGGATTCTGTACTTGTAGATTTCTAGTCTAGTTGTATATTTCCTCTGTACGTAGATCCCCGTATTCGTAAACTTCCTCTAAGATTGTAGATTTCTTCTGTAATTGTAGATTTCCTCTGAACTTGTAGATATGTGTATTTGTAGATTTCCCCTGTACTTCTTGATCTTTGTATTTGTAGATTTCCTCTGCATTTGTTGAGTTTCTCTGCAAATGTAGATCTGTACTGGTAGATTTTCTCTGTAATTGTTTTCTCTGTATTTGTAGATTTCCTATGTTTATAGATATTCTGTATTTGTAGATTGTCTCTGTATGTAGATCTGTATTTGTAGATTGTCTCTGTATGTAGATCTGTATTTGTAGATATTCTCATCTCAGTATTTGTAGATTTTCTCTGTATTTATAGATCTGTATTTGTAGAGTTTCTCTGATTTGTAGATATTCTCTGTATATTTGTACATTGTAGATATTCTCTGTATTTGTAGATGTTCTCTGTATTTTTAGATTTTCTCTGTATATATGTAGATCTGTATTTGTAGATAATAGTAAATACAGGGGACAAAAATTCACTCGTCTGCTCGTCCTGCATGTAATTTTCTCTTCTTTTTCTATATCGCAGGACTAGTGAGTATTTTGCATTGCCTTCTTTGTCTATATTGCAGGACTAGTGAGTATTTTGCATTGCCTTCTTTGTCTATATTGCAGGACTAGTGAGTATTTTGCATTGCCTTCTTTGTCTATATTGCAGGACTAGTGAGTATTTTGCATTGCCTTCTTTGTCTTTATTGCAGGATGAGTGAACATTTTGAAAGTTTTTGTGCCCGAGATATCTCTGTATTGCAGATATTCTATGTATTTTTTTAAGATATTCTCTGTATTTGTAAATTATAGATATTCTCTTGTAAATTGTAGATATTCTCTGTATTTGTAGATTTTCTCTTTATATGTAGATCTGTATTTGTAGATTTTCTCTGTATTTTTAGATATTCTGTGTATTTGTAGATATTCTGTGTATTTGTAAATTGTAGATATTCCCTGTATTTGTTAGATATTCTTTGCATTTGTAAATTGTAGATATTCTGTGTATTTGTTAATTGTAGATATTCTCTGTATTTTTAGACATTCTCTGTATTTTTTAGATATTCTCTGTATTTGTAGATATTCTCTGTATTTGTAGATATTCTCTGTATTTTTAGACATTCCCTGTATTTTTTAGATATTCTCTGTATTTGTAGATATTCTCTGTATTTGTAGATTTTTAACTGCTCAGCCCCTGATACTGGCAACATGGAAGTGCTGGTGAAATATGGAACAGAAGAGCAGAAACAGAAATGGCTGGTACCCCTGCTTAATGGTGAAATACGATCCTGCTTCGGAATGACTGAGCCGAATGTAAGCCTTGCAAGTTTTACCTGCACAGCTAACTATTTGCATGCAAGGAGTCATCAATTACCTATACGAACAGTTTTGAGTCTAGATTTGATGCCAGCTTGCTTGGTTTCTCAGCAAGATCTAAAGTGCTTGATACTATGTCTACACTTCTTGGGAGAAATAAGGGAAAATAAGCCTTTAAAATTGCAGCAGACAACAGTTGCAGGCAACAGTTACTTATGTTGCTAAGAATTGACCCTTTCCTTCATATGAACACTTTTTCATGCCTTTGCAAATAGAGTAGACACAGATCAGATGTCTCCTGTAGGAGCCGTATGATCAGGGTCTGCTCTGTTTGCTTATGAAATTGTTATTCATCTGACTCTACAGTTTCTACCAATATCAAAAATGCTTGTGTTCCTGTGACATTGTAAAGTAAAAATTCAGCTTATAAATATTCATGATGTCATTGCTTCTTACATGAATAATCAAAAGGGAATGGTTAAAATTGGAATATACTAGTATCAGAACCCTAGAAAAATGCTATAACCTTCATTTCTCCATCATACAAATTGTTTTGACCACCTTTTGTTAATTGTCTCATCCAGACAATTCTAACAAGTCACAACATAAGGTTTGAGAAAGAAGTAATGAAATCATTGTTGGAAATGCTCAGTTTCTTTTGCCTAGGTTTGTATGTCTGAATACTTAGGGTAATTGGGGTACTTCTTCAGGAGTGGTTGGATCTGGATATGCGCAATTTGCCTATTGGAGTTTGTCTGTCTGAATGCTTAGGGTAATTAATGTAAACAACTATATACAAGTCCTGTTCATACAAATAATTATTTTGATGTGTACATTCTACATCTTTACTTGATTAACCCTTCGCTTGCTATTCACGTCAATATACCTACCTGTAAATAGTGAAGACCCAGATGAGACAGCTCCTGCAGGAGCTGTCTCATCAGGGTCTGCACTATTTACAAGTTGGTTGTGCAACCAGTGCTCTCCACAGCAGTGACTGCACAGCGAACTACTTGTACACGGTGAAGATATATGTAATTATACAACAGGGAATGGGTGTAGAAGGAGAAATGGATTTTAAAATTCAGCAAGCGAAGGGTTAATATAATAATATTTATACAAGGCTCCACCTATTATGAATCAATTTGATTTCTTATATAAGAAATTTATAATGACGAAATGTATTGCCATGACAAACAGAGATTTAGATCTGTAACATAATTTTATAAGCAAAAAGAATAGATACTGATCAGACGTCTCTTGCAAGAGCTAAGAACATGGATCAGACAGCTCTTACTGGAGCTTAGACAGCTCCTACAAGAGCTAAGAACACAATCAGACAGCTCTCTATCTCTGGAGCTTAGAACATGATCAAACAGCTCCTACTATAGCTATCTAATCTGAGTCTTCTCTGTGTTGCAAAGGTGTTACAAGACAGGACCATCAAATAAAGTATTAATGAATAAACACACACAAAGTCTTACCTTCTTCTCAATGTGCTGCTTATTTATGTCTTGTCCTGTAGGTGGCGTCGTCAGATGCTACAAACATCCAGTCTTCCATTGTCCGTGATGGGAATGAGTATGTCATCAATGGCCATAAATGGTGGACGTCAGGTATGTAACTTATATCTCATTCTTTAACTACTCACATGTGGTTAAAAACTTAAAATAGGTTGAAAATTTCAATTGTAAAATATTTGATATAAGTTCAGCCTTTACTGTAAGAATATATACAGTAAAACCCCGCTAATGCATCCACTTAATAAACAGCCACTGGCGTCGTTTAAAGCAGGTGGTTGCTTAATGCAGGACGAAAGTTATGCAGAAAGCTCCTATAGGAGCTTTCTGCATAACTTTCGTCCTGCATTAAGCTACCACCTGCCTCTGCCACCAAGAACTATGCCAATTTTTGGTGGTCGCATTAGAGGGGTTTTACTGTATATGTCAAATATAATGACTATGGCTATTAATTAGCAGAAGTTTTCTAATGGCATCAAGAACAAGGGATTTGTTATACCATGACTGTATAATCAGTTCTGTGTTATTTTATAAGCAAACAGGACAGACCCTGATCAGTTGACTCTTACAGGAGCAGTCTAATCTGAGACTTCTCTGTTTGCAAATGTGTGATAAGTTGTCTCTTTGGAGTTAACCCTTCACAGCTTTGCAAACAGAGTAGACCCAGATCAGACAGCTCCTGTAGGAACCATCTGGCCAGGGTCAGCTCTGTTTGCTTATGAAATTATATAGATCTGATTAAGTTAATGAATATTCATGAAGAGATCAATGCATAAACGTTCATGAGGGAAAGAGTTCAGATTTAAGTTTCCAAGCCAGTTGTGTACTTACTCCTCATATAAACACCTTTACAAACATAACATATAGACCAGAGGACTCCTGATCTGGGCCTGCTGTTTGCTTATGGAACAATATAGATCTGATTCTACAGTTTCTGCAATGGTCCAAAATTCCTTAACCCTTTCCCTGTTCTGTGTTTATTTCAAATTTCAATACCTGCTGAATATTCATGGACAAAATAGTTATAAAGAAATATGGAAGATGGAACAATGTAGACATGTTAGAAAGCAAAGAAACAGATCTATCAAATTCTATTAGCAAACCGAGCAGACCCTGATCAGACGGCTCCTCTAGGAGCCGTCTGATCTGGGTCTACTCTGTTTGCAAATGCGTGAAAACACTTTTGTATGAGGGAAAGGGTTAATTCATGTGCCATTATAAAACTTCAACTAATTGATATTCATGATGTCATGAATCTTACATGAATATTAAATTTTTTTAAACAGCATCTCCTAAACAACTGCCGTTAATGGGTTTATTCCAGAGTTCACAGAAATGATCCTCGTGAAATCAAAGTTACATATTTTTCAAATTTGCTGCACATAGATAATAAATGTAAATGGTATCTTCTCCTCAAACACTAAATGGGATTGGACCAAACCTCACAGGAATGATGCTTAGGTCCGCTATCTATTAAAAGTTTTGTGTAGCTGTTTAACACTTTCCTCCATAAATATTCATGTAAGAAATAATGGCATCATGATTATTTTAATTACATGTAATTGTAATAATAGCGCGCGGACACAGGAATGTTTGACCATGGCAAAAACTGTAGAATCATATCTATATTATATCATAAGCAAACAGAGCAGACCCTGATCAGACGGCTCCTGTAGAAGCCATCTGATCTTGGTCTTCCTTGTGTGCAAAGGCATAGAAAGTATTTATGTCACATAAGCGGAAAACTTCCTTGGAATGATCCATAGATGGTTCTCCATCAAAGTTATATACAGTGGCCTGGACAATTTATTTTGGTAGATGTATTGTTGATATATCACTTGGCCTATAATCCAGGTAAATGATACAAGGTCATCATGGCTGTCTGTTTTCATACTGTTTTTCATATTTTAAATATTTTTTATTTCAGGAGCTATGCACCCACAATGTAAACTGTGTATATTTATGGGCAAGACAGATCCTGGGGCTTCCAGGCACATCCAACAGAGCATGATCCTGGTACCAATGGACTCCCCGGGAATAAAAATTATCAGACCTCTTAGCGTGTATGGCTATATGGACCCACCAGGTCAGGCATAGTTTGTTACGCAACCACTCATATCTGACATAGTCATCCCTTTCCCTTATTAATAGTCATTTAAAAAAATAATGCACATTTGCATATTAATTACGTTATAGTGGAACTTTATAATAACATCATGAAAGAGAAACTGTTTTACGACGGCAGAAGCTGTAGAATCAGATCTGTATTATTTCATGAGCAAACAGAGCGCACCTTTATTAGATGGCTCCAGCAGGAGCCGTCTGATCTGGGTCTACTCTGTGTGCAAAGGCATTGAAAAGTGTTTACATAAGTTAAGAGTTAAGATACACTGAGGAGACTCTCTTTTAAAGGGTGACTAATTTAGGGTAAATACAGTGGAGAGAGGTAACTAAGTTAACAAATATTTGGGTAAATACAATGGAGAGAGAGGTAACTAAGTGAACAAATATTTGGGTAAATACGGTGGAGAGAGAGAGGTAACTAAGTTAACAAATATTTGGATAAATACAGTGGAGAGAGAGGTAACTAAGTGAACAAATATTTGGGTTAAGGTGGCGAGATAGTTTAGCCCTAGATATGGAAAAACTACCTGGAGCCATTTTTTCTGAGCCTAGATGGTTAGTTATATTAATTTATTTGATTATTTATCAGAAACATCGAAAATCCTATCAAAACCGACATTTGAAATTCATTTAAAGGTGCCAGTTTGAATTTTTTCAAACAGCGATTACAAAGTTATCTTTTGAACTAAACTTATTATAATTGGCCAATATGTAAATCATTAGCTTGTCTAGGGAACTGTGTCACGGATTTTTGATAAAACTCTCCATTTGGGAGTTATGCAATATTTTAGTTTTAAGACCCCTAAAATTCTGCCTCCCACTATGTTTCTTTTGATTTTAGACGATCGAAGTAAGATATAAAAAAACTGTGACACGGATCCCTCGCTGAGACAATGCTTTTTGATATGCCGCAAACCGCGTATAATTCGGACACAAATTACAGAAGTTATGTTTGTTTGAAAAAGCAGACTTCTTTAAATTTGCATCTGTCAAAACATGAAAAAGATTAGAAAGACCCCTATTGTGTTGCATAATCTTGTAATTATCTACAGCTTTCAATCACATTTATATCCAATGGACAGCTTATAATATGTGTGATATTTTCCACTAAGCTCCTCCCCCTTTCTTCCATCCGATCAATTAAAAAAGCTGATTTAATTGCCGGTTTCCCATAAATCACCCATCAGAAAGCTTATCTAGTCATATGGGCTACATAGTTTGAGGCTACCGAGAGGGAAACGCTGATAAATAGCAGCCTATTGCTTTATCACACATGTGCCCTAATTATCCCCCCCCCCCCCAGTCTCCCTGATAAGCCTTCCTTGTAAATGGCTGACTGGCTAAGTCAGAGAAAAGCTCGATGGTAATAAAGTAAAAGGGGTTTATACGGCTTTTGTGGTATATTTATGGTATTTCTTTAATGCAATGGATAAAAGAGACTAGTGTCTATTCATAAATGCAAAAATATAAAAAATGATTTTTTTGTGTTTCTAGCATACTGTGGCACCTTAAATACAGTGGAGAGGGGTAAATAGGTGACCACATATTTGGGTAGATACAGTTGTGAGACAGGTAAATAGGTGACCTAATATTTGAAGGGTAAATACAGTGGAGAGAGGTAACTTAGTGAACAAATATAAATGGTAAATGCAGTGGAGAGAGGTAACTAGGTGACCTAATATTTGAAGGGTAAATACAGTGGAGAGAGGTAACTAGGTGACCTAATGTTTGAAGGGTAAATACAGTGGAGAGAGGTAACTAGGTGACCTAATGTTTGAAGGGTAAATACAGTGGAGAGAGGTAACTAGGTGACCTAATGTTTGAAGGATAAATACAGTGGAGAGAGAGAGGTAACTAAGTGAACAAATATTAAGTTGAATACAATGGAGAGGGGTAACTAGGTGACCTAATATTTATGCTAAATACAGAGGAGAGGGGTAACTATGTGACCTGATATTTGAAGGGGCAGAGGAGAGGGGCAACATGGGGTAATGCAGGCTAAGCCTGTTCATTAGCCATGATGGTAGCTTTAGGTGAACGGTTATTAAATATTCAACATAAATGGAAAGGGGGGGGGGGGGGGGAGGTGATTCATCAAGATATATTCAGGTTCTTACTTATGAAAGAAAATGTAATACTTTCAAGGATTTTTTTGTAGTAAAGAAAAAACTGTTAAATCAGATTTGTGTAATTCCATCAACAAAGTGATCAGACGGCTTCTATGGGAGCTTTCTGATCTTGGTCTACTCTGTTTGCACAAGCGTGAAAAGGTGCCTATATCAGGGAAGAAATAAATTTACAACAATTTACAAAGCTTCTGTCATGCAGTCACTTTTTCTGTTTGATTTCTAGCTGGTCATGCAGAGGTGATATTTGAGAATGTTCGGGTCCCAGCTTCCAATCTGCTGCTTGGTGAAGGGCGTGGTTTTGAGATTGCCCAGGGCAGGTTGGGTCCCGGCCGGATACATCACTGCATGAGGCTGATTGGCCACGCAGAGAGGTCCGTAAGCCTGATGGCTGACAGGGTAAGGTTTTTTGTGTAACATTGTAGACTTAGTCACTGTAAGGACATCATGAATATGAATGAGTCAAACTATTTTAAAGCACTATTAACAAAGAAACTTTTGACTGGCAAAAAGTGTAGAATTAAATCTATATAATTCCATAAGCAAACAGAGCAGACCCTGATCTGACAGTTCCAACAGGAGCCATTTGATTTGGGACTACTCTGTTTGCAAACATAGAAATCCGTTTATTTGAGGGAAAGGGTTAAGTGGAAGATTGTGGCTTGTGATTACAGGCTGCACACTTAGTAGCGGTAACCAGTGAACACTGAAGTTGCTGATTAGGGACAAACAGTGTAGTCTATAACCCAATGTACCCAAAGTATGCAAATATTCAGCCAATCATAGCTAAATTGTGTAGTATTCCAAGACTGGCACAGTTTATATTGAAAGGTATAGATACAGGTATTATATCAACATGGGCGAAACAGTGGTTATGTTATTCAACGCTTTACTCTATGAATATTTTTGTAGAAAATAGTGATATAATGATTTTTTATTAGATTAATTGTTATAATAAAACATGGACAGGAATTCTTGGCCATGGCAGAAACTGTACAATTATATCTATGTTACATCATTAGTAAACAGAGCAGACCCTAATCAGACAGCTGCTACAGAACGCCATATTTTGTTTACGATTATAAACATTTAGGTATTACCTTAAGCCATGATGACACCTTGCATACACATGTAAATATTACTGCTTAAGACTCAGAAATATTGAGAGAAATGCTCTAATGACTAATGTTGTAATTTACACATGTTATGTACTTATATTCTGTAAGCAATGTTTCTTTACATTTCTTTTTAAAATCGTGAGTGCCAAACAGATCAGGTCTTGATAAGACATCAAGTTAACCTGGTAACTAGTCTGGATCCAAACTGCAAGTGTCTGTGCCCCATAACAGTGTTTCCCCAGATTTGCACTAAGCCCTTGATTTATATTGCAGACAATGAATCGTGTGGCATTTGGCAAGCCTCTAGCAGCCCAGGGCACTATTCAGGCTGACATCGCCCAGTCAAGAATTGACATAGAACAAACCAGGCTGATGGTGCTTAAAGCAGCACATGTCATGGATAACTATGGTAACAAGGTTAGTAGGTCAAGGTTCCATTAGTTGGTCTGTGTGTCCTACTTTTTGTGTCATGCATAAATCAATAAGTTGGTCCATGTTATTCTTCATTGCCATGCGTAACTCCTTTATTTGGTCTGTGTGATACTTGTGTCATGCATAACTCCTTTAGTTGGTATGTGTATCATTTTTGTGTCATGCATAGTTCCTTTAATTGGTCTGTATCAGTCTTGTGTTATGCATAACTCTATTAGTTTGCCCATGTGTCATACTTCTTTTGTCATACATAACTCCTTTAGTTGATACCAGGTGTAGTGCTTGTGTTATGCATATCTCTTGTATTTGGTACATGTGTCATTATTGTATCATGCATAACTCCTTTAGTTGGTCCATGTGTCATGCATAACATCAACAGTTTGTGACTGGGTTATGATGTTGTGCAGAATAGTTAACCATTGTGTGAACTTGTGTTCATTGATACCTCTGTAAAATTTAGTTTTTGAAACCATTGTGATAAATAGAGCATTTGCTCCATAGGATCATTACAAAACTACACAACTCTAACTTAAGCTTTTCCTGGGTTTTTATATGGAACTAGTAATGGTAGATATATAGTCCTTCACTGTCAAAATAAAGGCACTATATGGCAAGTTTGTTACAAAAGTAAAAGTGTCCTATGGATGAAAGTAGTTATTATTAACCCTTTCCATAAAAAATGATTTTTTTAGAATTACGTAGTTTTGAAACCATTGTGATAAATCCCATGGAGTAAATGCTGTATTTATCACAAAGCATCAAAAGGCGTCAATATGAGGGAATGGGTTAATTATCTGAATTTTTCTAATGTTGGATCAATTGTAGTCACTGCTTTATAATGGTGGCAAATCGTGGAGATAATATCCTTTTAACCCAGTAAAATATTGCTGATATCAAAGGAGTTAATCTTTATGCATTTTGTCTATGTAATTGTGGTGTGGGTTTTTATTCCTTTCAAATGTCTGTCTTTGTGCTCCATTGTCTGTTACATAGCACATTTTATTTTCAGGTTGCAGCGAACGACATTGCTATGATCAAAGTGATTGCACCAAATATGGCCCTGAAAGTGATTGATAGAGCTATACAGGTAAATGGTGCCAGAATGAAACATACTCAGTCCATGTATGTCTGTCCCACACCAGAGCCAATCATTAGGGATGCTTGATTCATGTATGTCTGCCCCACACCAGAGCCAATCATTAGGGATGCTTTTCAAATACTGAAATCTTGATTTTTTCAACCTTACCCTATGTTGCCACCATTCTTTCAAACTGTCTCTTGCAGAAAGAATGAAACTTCTGTAATTCCTCTCAGTATTAGGACAGAAAAAAAACAAACTTAGGCAAATATTGCAGACCAAGATCAGTAGGACCTGGGAGAGCTAGCTGCTGGATGAGTCTTTTGATCAGTGTCTTCACTAGTTGCTACTGTGTCAGTCTAATTTAAAGTTTTCAAAATGGTGCCAAATTCAATTACAGTAAAAACTCGTTACTTTGAAATTTTAGTAATGAAAAATTGAGATGTTTTAGGCAGGTGGCTTCTCAATGCATTGTGTAGACCCAGACCAAATATGACCCATATATAATCAGGATCTACACTGTTTAGCATTCAACATACAGAAATATATTCTCTGTTTTAACTGTTAACCTGTATCTCACTATCTGCAACATTAGTCACATTGGCAAACAACTGGGACACAGATGAGACAACGGGTAACTTGGCATCTCATCAGGATCCAAGCTGTTTGACACTCAGCGAATAGTTTCACAAAAACTTGTGTCATGACATTTAGTCAATAGTTTCTTAAAAGCTTGATTGAATCGGTAGTAGTTTAAGATTGCAACAGATCCCAATTTCCGTGGACATTTTTGTATCACCGTGGGATGAGGGTTAATAACATACATATGGAGAATCACTGATATCAGTTGTAAAAAGTGTCGATCCAAATGAGATATGAGTGACTCATAAGGACCCAGACTGTTTGACAGTGAGATAGTGAGTGAATCATAATGATCCATACTGTTTGACAGTGAGATAATGAATGAGTCATAATGATACAGACTGTTTGACAGTGAGATAATGAGTGAGTCATAATGATCCATACTGTTTGACAGTGAGATAATGAATGAGTCATAATGATACAGACTGTTTGACAGTGAGATAATGAGTGAGTCATAATGATACAGACTGTTTGACAGTGAGATAGTGAGTGAGTCATAAGGATCCAGACTGTTTGACAGTGAGATAGTGAGTGATAAGGATCTAGACTGTTTGACTATGATATAGTGAGTGGGTCATAAAGATCTAGTCTGTTTGACAGTGAGATATTGGGTGAGTCATTAGGATACAGACTTTTTGACAGTGAGATATTGAGTGAGTCATTAGGATACAGACTGTTTGACAGTGAGATATTGGGTCATAAGGACACAGACTGTCTTATATTGAAATGTTGAGTGAGTGATAAGGATCCAGACTGTTTGACAATGGCATATGTATGATTACTATGAACAGTTTCTTAATTAATACTTTTCCTTATGAATAATGACTTCATTGAACATTAATTAGCTGAAATTTTGATATGGCTAGTAAATACTGAAATGCTTTGCCATGACTGAAACTGTATGGAATTCGACATTTATAACTCCTGTAAGAGCTGTCAGATCAGCTCTCCTCTGTTTGATTGTGGATATTTCAGGATATAAAACAGACCTGATTCTATAGTCTTTACTATGACAATCATTTAACCCTTTCAGGTGTGAAAAGTGTTTATATGAGCAAACAGGGCAGACCTTGATCAGACAGAGCTCTCAGATCTGGGTCTGCTCTTTTAAAAAATATGTAAAACTACAGGATTATCAGATTAGAAAAAAGTTATCCGTAAAAATAGATGTTACGTTCAGTTTGCACAATCGACTTATCTAGCTGCCTTTTTAACATTTTCCTTGTTCTATATTTATGAGGAAAAGGGCTAACTGAATGTTTATAATGAGCATTGTGAACAAGAGAGTAGTTAGCATGGCAGAAACTGTAGAAATATATACAAACAGAACAAACCCTTGAGTAGTTAGCATGGCAGAAACTGTAGAAATATATACAAACAGAACAAACCCTAGAGTAATTAGCATGGCAGAAACTGTAGAAATATATACAAACAGAACAAACCCTAGAGTAGTTAGCCTGGCAGAAACTGTAGAAATATATACAAACTGTAGAAATATATACAAACAGAACAAACCCTAGAGTAGTTAGCATGGCAGAAACTGTAGAAATATATACAAACAGAACAAACCCTATTCAGATGGTCTGGGTCTACACTGTGTGCAGATGCATAAAAATGTATGTGAGGTAAAAGATTAACCCTTTCCTGTTGAACATTGATGTAAGAAATATTGACATCATTAATATTCATCTGCTGAGTTTTTATAATGGAATATTTACACAGAAACTGTATTATTGCTAGAAACTGTGGAGTCGGATCTTTTATAATTTCATAGCAAACAGAGCAGACGCTGATCAGACGGCTCCTAAAGGAGCCATCTGATCTGGTTCTATCCCGTTTTCTAAGGTATGAAAATGTATTTATATGAGGGAAAGGGTTAATAAAGGGTAAATTATCCTGTGACAGCTTTTTGGTTATTCTAGATCCAATGCACAATTGTCCCCACTAGAGCTAATGATAACAGGAGTATAAAGTATTAAAAGTAAAACCCCTCTAATGCGACCACTAAAAATGGGCATAATTCTGGGTGGCACAGGCAGGTGACAGCTTAATGCAGGGCGAAAGTTATGCAGAATGCTCCTATAGGAGCTTTCTGCATAACTTTCATCCTGCATTAAGCAACCACCTGCTTTAAACTATGCAAGTGGCTGTTTATTAAGGGGTCGCATTAGCGGGGTTTTACAGTACTATATGTGTCTCTACCAAATCATAGCTTGTTGGTACTCATTAGAGTTATATAAGAGGCTATTCTATAAACCCTTTACTCCCTCCATGAATATTCATATAAGAAATAATGATATCGTTAGATTAATTTTTATAATGACACATGGGCACAGAAATGTTTGGCCATGATAGAAACTGTATTATCTGATCTATATTATTTCATAAGCAAACAGAGCAGACCCTGATCCTATAGGAGCCATCAGATACCTGTCTACTCTGTTTGCAGATGTGTAGATATTTATGGAGTAAAGGGTTAACCCTTTCCTCCATATATACGCCTTTCTACGCCTCTGTAAAAGTCACCTGTTGAAACCATTGTGATAAATAGAGCATTTGCTCCTATAGGAGCAAATGCTCTATTTATCACAATGGTTTCAAATTACAAAATTCTAAAAACTTCTTTTTCTCTTGTTAATGCTCCTTTTCGGTATATGCATACCAAGAGGTTGGATCTAAAAATAGCCTATGGAGTAAAGGGTTAAGTACCAACAAGATATGGTTTTGCTGAGAAGTAAGAAATATGAATACTTCAATACACCTATTATAGTCAGCACTGGTTCCCACCTTGTAACCCCTCCCACCCTTGTACAAGCAGATCCATTTCTTTTTTCTTTAGGCTCATGGAGGTGCAGGGTTAAATGATGACCTTCCGCTTGCCTCATTTTATGCCTGGGCGCGTGTTTTACGACTGGCAGATGGGCCGGATGAGGTACACTTAAGAGCCATAGCAAGAAGAGAATACAAGGCAGCAGCGAAGTTATGAGCTACAGATGTGAAAGAGGTACATGTACAAATGTAGGAAAACAGATGTGAAAGAAAGACAAATACAGATGTTTGGCAGACAGACATTAAAGAGGGACAAATACATGGGTTTTAAAACAAATACATGGGTTTTAAAACAGATGGATATAAAAATAGGCTCTTTTTAAACCAAACCTCTTATAAATAAATCTACTGAAAAGGAGCATTTTCTAGTAAAAGAGGAAAAGTTTTATACAATTTTGTAGTTTTTAAACTGTTGTGATAAATTGCTCTATTTGTCACATTGGTTTCAAAATGTAACTTTTACAGAGGAGCCAAAAGAGAGGTCAGAATGAGATAATATGTCAACCCTTTCCTTCATATAAACCAATAAAGGTGCATACCCAAATACTAAAATCGTCATTTCTCCATCAAACCCTATACTGTGACCACTCTTTAGAATCATCTCAAAGAGACGATTCTAAAGAGTGGTCACAGTATAGGATTTTATGGAGAAATAAAGGAGCTATGCTTGAAAATATGTTAATTAACAATGTGTTAAAAATGTGCATCTTATCTGGAGCTCTGAGTGTACAATGGGATTGCATCTGGTCCTCTATCTGGCTGCAAGGTTTTGACCAATCAGATACCTGAGAATGAACTTTAACTCAAACTCAGAAGTTTTATATCCTTGGAGTAAGTGTCCAAGCAAGTTTCAGGTTAAGTGTCAAATATTTTGTTTGAATATGTATGGACTAATTTGTTGTTTAAACTCATGAATATTTATGTCTCCCCCAGTATACTGTGGAGACATTTTGTTTTTTTTGCGTGGTGTCTGTCCGTCCGTCTGTCTGTACGATTTTAATTTTTCTGCACAGTTTCTCCAAAACCTTTGATCAGATTTTCATTAAACTTCATAGGATTGATCAGCATTATGCCTAGATGTGCATATCTTATTCATGTTCCCGTTCGATGATTTTCTGCAGAGTTAAGGGACTTTGAATTTTTACATGGGAATTTTTGTCCGTGCAGTTTCTTCAAATCTTTTTTTGATATTATTTCTTACATGATTATTCATGGAGTAAAAGGTTAGACAGAAGTTTTGTCTGCATCTACAACTTCAGTAAAGCCCCGCTAATGTGACCACCTAAACGAGGTATAATTTGGGGTGCTAGATGCAGGTGGTAGCTTAATGCGGGACAAAAGTAATGCAGAAAGCTCCTCTGCGAGCTTTCTGCATTACTTTTTTCTTGCATTAAGCAACCATCTGCTTATAAAGACACCAATGTTTATTCATTATCGCATTAGAGGGGTTTTACTGTATATGTATTTGTGTTAGTCTGAATATAATAATTATAATAATATAGAAGTATAAATTTTGTTATATCAGTATATAAAAGATAATTGTTATATCAGATTGTATATTTTTGCATTTTACTCTTATTTCATTGACCTCTATTGATATCCCACCCTTTAATCAATCTCGTTTTTTCAGAGTTATGGAGGGGCAGGGCTTTCTACTGATTATCCATTGGTGGCGTTTTTCGCAGCTGCGAGAACGCTCAGAATAGCCGACGGCCCAGATGAAGTTCACAGACGTACAGTGGCTGCTAGAGAATACAGAAAGCATGCCAAACTATAGTGAAACAGAACATTAATACTAGTACTGCCATTTACAAACAGTGTAGAATCAAATTAGAAACTGGGTCCATGCTTATAAAGCTTTTAGTTGAGCCTGAGATCGTTCTCAAGCTTTTGATTGGTCAGATTTGAGCCAAAGGCTCAAATCTGACCAATCAAAAGCTTGAGAACTCAAATCTGACCAATCAAAAGCTTGAGAACGAAACAAAAGCTTTATAAGCATGGACCCTGGTCTTGAACAAGCAATTTAATCAGTGTCTTTGCTATTTGCTACTACAATCAACTCTTGATACAATGACTATGTTCTTTACTGAGAAAAAATGTAGTATTGAAAATGCAATTATAATGAATATTATCATTACAGGAGAAGGTTTGTCTTTTCATACAAAGGTATACATGTGTCTATTCATGCAAAGGTATACATGTGTCTATTCATGCAAAGGTATACGTGTGTCTATTCATGCAAAGGTATACGTGTGTGTCTATTCATGCAAAGGTATACATGTGTCTATTCATGCAAAGGTATACGTGTGTCTATTCATGCAAAGGTATACGTGTGTCTATTCATGCAAAGGTATACATGTGTCTTTTCATGCAAAGGTATACGTGTATTCATGCAAAGGTATACATGTGTCTATTCATGCAAAGGTATACGTGTGTCTATTCATGCAAAGGTATACGTGTGTCTATTCATGCAAAGGTATACATGTGTCTATTCATGCAAAGGTATACGTGTGTCTATTCATGCAAAGGTATACATGTGTCTATTCATGCAAAGGTATACATGTGTCTTTTCATGCAAAGGTATACGTGTGTCTATTCATACAAAGGTATACATGTGTCTATTCATGCAAAGGTATACATGTGTCTATTCATCCAACATGACTATATGTACAGTTGAACTTCCATACCTCACAAGTTCACAGCTTAATGCAGGTCTAAAGTAATGCTGAAAGCTCATGTTATTATAACACATGGACACAGAATGTTTTTATATTTGTAGAAACTTATAAGCCAACAGGGCAGACCCTGATTAGACAGACCCTATAAGAGCCAGCTTATTTGGTTCTACTCTGTTTTGCAAAGGTGTAGAAAGGCCCATTTATGGAGTAAAGGGTTCAAAAATGTTAACGAGAGAGACTTGAAAGATCTGGACCATAAGGCAGTATATTCCTCACATTGAGGTGTAAAATGGGCAGCAGCTTTAGTTATTCTACCATATTCATTAGTGGAGTGATGCACAATCATTGTTTCATGTGACTGAAAAACAATATATACGAAATAACGGGGTGGATGGAAGACGGGGAGGCTAGAAATGACCGTTTCATTTGTCCAAACTCTTGACTCGGTGGACAGGTGGTTAAGATGTTCCCATCCAAAATTTTCTTTTCTTTCATTTGGATACATGTATAGGGCTATCACCAATCTACCACATGGGACCATACATTTAAGCTAATCTGCCCTTAACAAGCATATTAACATTTCCCTTCTATAAACACTTTTTCATGCCTTTGCAAACAGAGTAGACCTAGATCAGACAGCTCCTGTAGGAGCCGTCTGATAAGAGTCTTTTCTGTTTGCTTATGGAATTATATATATGTGATTCTGCAGTTTTTGTCAAAGAGAAAAGATCCTCCGAAATATTTACATTATAAAAAATAGGTTAATGAATATTCATAAAGTAACCAATTTATACAAAAACTGTTTCTTAGGGAAAGGGTTAATACGTATTCACAAAGCATGTAAACACTCCATACGGTACATGTACACATAAAGGTACAAAGTGCTTTAGGTAACTACAGGTTCAATTTAACCCTTTCCTCCATAAATACACCTTTCTGAACCTCTGTAAAAGGCACTTTTTGAAACTATTGTGATTAATATATAGGAGAAAATGCTCTATTTATCACAATAGTTTCAAAACTATACAATTCTAAAAATTTCCTTTTCTCTAGTAATTGCTGCTTTTCGGTAGATTTATTCAAAGAGGTTGGATCTAAAAATAGCCTATGAGGGAATGGGTTAAGTAACTTCATTTCAAACTATCAGTAGGAAAATAACCTTTTATTTTCAATTGCCAGTCATTTCATTATATTGAACAGTGAATAAGAAGGAAATGCACTTTAGTTCCCTAATTTTCCATGTCTTTGTCGGAATCTGAAAATCCAGTTATAACCAACCAAATGTGCAGATTCTGTTCCATCAGATTTATGTCATTAAGTGAAAATGCCATTGTGATAAATGTTGTTGTATGGAGAGTTGTTTGTGCATTAGTTTCATTTCTAGTCATTAGAATTGTGTTGAGCTGACTTATTCATCTTTGTGGAGAAGGGAGACTGGATGTACTAATATTTGAGATAAGTAGTGTATAAAATTATTATCTGCGAGTCCTCCCAGTAAGATAAATAGAGTGTATTATCTGCAAGTCCTCCCAGTAAGATAAGTAGAGTATATTATCTGCGAGTCCTCCCAGTAATGGCAGACACATCAGAATGATAATTGTCTCATAGAATGGAAATTCATGGTTTCCCAAATTTGGTTTGCTGTACTAGGTGGTATAGGAGTTCTGAGTTTCCATCAAGCCGTCATTTTTATCTTTGCCAGGCTTTCGGTGGAGCTGGCTTATGTGCTGATCTTCCGTTGAGTCAGTTCTATAAAAAGGCAAGAATAACACGCATCGCTGATGGGCCAGATGAGGTACACAGACGGACAATATCGAGACTTGAGTACAGGAAAAATTCAAAGGCTAGACTCTAAACCTGGTTACTGATTTCTGCTCATCAGCAATTGTCTATTGGTAGATGAACCCTTTTTATGCCCCCATAGACGATAGTCGGGGGGGCATATTGTTTTTGCCCTGTCTGTTTGTTTGTCTGTTTGTCAGCAACTTTAACATTGGTCATAACTTTTCAGCCAGTATAGATAGAGACTTGATATTTGGCATACATATGTATCTCATGAAGCCGCACATTTTGAGGGGTGACGTGTCAAGGTCAAGGTCATCCTTCAAGGTCAGAGGTCAAATATATGGGTCAAATCGCCGACTTTAACATTGGCCATAACTTTTGGACCAGTAGAGATAGAGACTTGATATTTGGCATGCTTGTGTATCTCATGAGGCTGCACATTTTGAGGGGTGACATGTCAAGGTCAGAGGTCAAGGTCAGAGGTCAAATATATGAGGGGGCATAGTGTTTCACAAACACATCTTGTTTGATATTGATACCTTTTGGTGCCTTTGTACACAGAGTAGACCCCGATTACATGGCCCTGTAAGAGTCGTCTGATCAGAGTCAGCTATTTGCCAATGGAAAAATATAGAGTTGATTATACATAATTATCTACCATAGCCAGAATTCCTTTGTCTATATATGCCATTATAATACTTCACCTAATTCAATAATAATTTAATTATAACAGTTTGTCTGATATTCATGATGTCATTATTTCTTGCATGAATATTTCTCGAGTAGAGGGTTAAACATGATTGCAATGAAACTTTCCTTTGATATCTTTGAAAGTTTAATATTTTAGGATCCTTTTATCTAACCTGAATATTAACTCTTTGCATACTGGCAAAGCCATGATAACCAGTGTGAACAGTTTGGACCCAGATGAGACATGCATATGACTGCGTCTCATCAGGATCCAATCTGTTTGGCTTTGACCATATTTTTGCAAAGAAATGAGAGAGATTTGATTTTAAGAATTAAAGCAGACGATAATTGTTGCAGATGATAAATTACTAGTTTAAGAGTTAGGCATTTGCTAAATGGAGAAGTTTATTAGCTGAAGTTTCATAATGGCAGGTGATTAATGGAATTTTGACCATGTCAGAAACTGTTCATAGGACAGCAAAGCAGACAGTTTCTATAGGAGCTGCCTGATCTGGATCTATTCTGTTTGTTAATGCATACATATGTTTTGTTTTGCATTATTTTCTTTCTGTAGTAAGCAGACATCTGCTTTTTAATTCTTAACCCTTTCAACACTGAATTTTTAAATAACCCATCAGTGTTACAGTCCTCTCAGTACGAAAGGCTGAAACTTGATAGAACATTTTAAATGACAAGCAGTGCAGATCCTGATTAGAGGGATTCTCAAAGAATCCTCTGATCTGGGTCTACACTGTTTGCATGCCTATCCCAGATTCTAAGGGTTAAAACAAGCTAGAAGCCAGATGAGACGTCGAGAAACTCAATGTTGCTTTTTGATCCAAGCTGTTTGACACTCAGGCAATAGTTTCTTGAAAGCTTGAACAAATCAGATGTCAAGTGAAAATTTAAAAGATCAGAGATCAATCAGATATTACTTTTTAACACTTTCCTCCATACATACGCCTTTCTATGCCTCTGTAAAAAGTCACTTTTTGAAACCATTGTGATAAATAGAGCATTTGCTCTTAAGGAGCAAATGCTCTATTTATCACAATGGTTTCAGAACTACAAAATTCTAAAAATATTTCCTTTCCTCTAGTTAATGCTCCTTTTCGGTAGATTCATTCAAAGACTTTGGGTCTAAAAATAGCCTATGGAGGAAAGTGTTAAACAAGACTCTATGGAGGAAAGGGTTAAACAAGACTAAAGTTCTGTATTATAAGTCAATGTTCACCAAGTGATTTTGCATCTCATCTGGTTCCAAACTGTTGACATAGATAAGAATGTCACAAATTTACTGCAAAGTGGTAAAAGTCCATGTTGACCCCGACAATGTGTCTTCACTGTTAGTTAGTAGCCCTTGTATCTTGGTGCCAACCATGTGATTGTGTCTGTTGTTCATTTTTATATCTGAAACCTGTTATACAAAAACGACCTTTGGGCTGTGTAAACCGTGTAGAATCAGATCAGCTGATAATTATGTTTAAAACAGTGCCTGATCAGGTTCTATACTGATATTGAATGTCAAACTATACAGACCCTGATTGCTTGCTATGTTTAAACCCTTAAGCCTGTCCTCTATGAATATTCATGTGAGAAATAATGATATCACAATATCAATTACAATATTTTTGTATAATAGCACATGGACACATGAATTTTGGCCAGGACAGACTCTTAAATCATATCTATTGGCCAGGACAGACTCTAAAATCATATCTATTGGCCAGGACAGACTCTAAAATCATGTCTATTTGGCCAGGACAAACTCTAAAATCATATCTATTGGCCAGGACAGACTCTAAAATCATGTCTATTTTCCATTATAAACAAAGCAGACTCTGTTCAGTTGGCTCCTACAGGAGCCATTTGCTGTGGGTCTACTCTGTTTGCTTCAAGCGTATTTATGGAGTAAAGGGTTGATCTGTTGAATAATTTGAACATACTCCTCCCTTTCTGAACACATATTAATTTAAAAAGTTAAAACAAAATCCATCTCACTGAAGAAAACTATTTTTTATAACAAACAGTGCAGACCTTGATCAAATGGTTACCATGTGATCCCTTTGATCTTGGTCTACACTGTTTACAAAGTTATTATATACTTGATTCCCACACAGTAAGGGTTAGATGTGACAGCTGATGTGGGTCAGTACTTAACCTGAAGGTTGATTTTTGGATAGCAGGTCCATTTTGATATTTTTAATTATGTTGATTCTTTTTGATAATAGTTTTAATATGAATTATGAGCACACATAATAATTATATATTTTGATATGTATGTATACAGTAAACCTTATACTGAGGCCATTGAATAAAATTATATATGTGTAAAATAGGTGGTACTTGTACCTAAACCTCATGAATATTTATGTTAGAAACCATGACATCATGAGTATTTCGAAGGCTTGGTGCAAAACTATTGTAACTCCTTCACTTTGTGAAGGAGTTACAATAGTTTTACACCAAGCCCTCAATTTACTAGCTGATGATTTTTATAATAGCATATGAAGGCAGGATATCCATGATGTCGTTATTTCTCTCATTAATATTCATGGAGTAAAGTGTTCATGAGGGTCCTGATGTATAAGAAACAAATAATAAACAGATAAACAGATACTGACTGGTTGTTTCTGTTGCATTTTGTACCTTTGCAAACAGACAGATCCTGTATGAGCTATTAGACCACTGTCTGCCCTGTTTGATTACAGGTCCTGTAGTGCTATTAGATCACTGTCTGCTCTGTTTGATTACAGGTCTCGTAGATCACTGTCCTGTAGCAGCTCTTAGATCACTGTCTGCTCTGTTTGATTACATATCCTGTAGGAGCTATTAGATCACTGTCTGCTCTGTTTGATTACAGGCCACGTAGATCACTGTCCTGTAGGAGCTATTAGATCACTGTCTGCTCTGTTTGATTACATATCCTGTAGCAGCTATTAGATCACTGTCTGCTCTGATTACATATCCTGTAGCAGCTATTAGATCACTGTCTGCTCTGTTTGATTACAGGCCACGTAGGAGCTATTAGATCACTGTCCTGTAGCAGCTATTAGATCACTGTCTGCTCTGTTTGATTATAGAATGATATAAATCTGATTCTGAAGCTTCTGTCATTAAAACATTTCATTGGTAATGTGTAATTATAAAAATGAATATTCATACAGGAATAAATTCTCACATCCTTTATCTCATATTGAACTCCACCCAACTATGTATTTTGAACGAATCCAGTTTTCTATTTTGAGGGGTATTTTCACCTGATCTGGCATTTTTAAAATGATTAGTAAACAGTCACGAGTGTAAGCTGCTGATAACAGTGTTCCTTACAGGATCTTTCCAGTCTGGGCTTATAAATACGTGCGTACGACTCCTATCCATACTTAAATACCCCAGATGTATTTCACATAATTCTGAAGTATCTGATTGGTTAAATATTGCACGTTCCCAGATTATAAAACTTCTGAGATGTGTTTCACTTCATTCTGGAGTATCTGATTGATTAAATATTGCACGTTCAATATCTCATAATCGAGTATGTCGGCAAGGTCTTGCAGAAATGGCAAGTCTATCTCAACTGGTCGTGTAAAGCATGACTGTTTGAGTATGAATAGAATCTTGTTATAACAGTAAACTATGGAAAGCGTGTTGGGACTTGCCATTTGCTAAGCTGCTATTTGCCAAATGGAATATTTACGGACGTGTACTCGCCCACAGATCTACGGATATTGGGTATATTATTGTTTTGATAAGGATACACAACATATTGTAGAGTGAAGCCCGCCGACCTGGTTAATCCTTGGATCTGGCAATCACTCTTCAGAGAAAAGAAACTGGAATTAATGGCAATTAGCAACTGTCAAATACAATTAGCAACTGGCAAATTAGCATTAGGCTACTGGCAAGAAAGCAATTGGCATCGAGCAACTGGCATTTAGCAATTGACAACTGACAAATTAAGTAATTTAGTAATTGGCATGTCCCGGTCCGCAATCCATACGCTACCGACGAGGATCTTAACATCTTATTTCATTAAAATGTCTGTACAATATCATTAAAAAATGGACACAAACCATATTATGGAATGAAGCCCGCCGATCTGGATCCCGAAAATGCAATGCGGTTGCGGTACCTGACCTACTAAACGTATCGCCAACTTTGTGAAAGTGACCTATTGTTTATCCCATTTTATCACTGACTACATGAGCATCATTAGTGGAATGCAACGATTCTGAAAAAAGGAAGTCTTTGCACTTGTCTTTCTATCTCACTCTGCACATCTGCAGTGTATATGTGCGTGCATGCGGTGTGTGTGCACCTTGTCCGGAGCATATCTCCTATATTACTTCAGGTAGGAGCGATGAGTTTATCTTGTTCATAGAACCCTGCTGTCCGTGACACACAAGTCAGCCATGTGACTTCTACAAGTAGGATGTCGTCTTCATATATCTCCCTAACAGTTGCTTTTGAAAGTCTCCGAACGAAAAGTGGGGAAACGAAATGCATCAATCAACCAGAAGTTGCAAAAAGTTCCACCTGGTACCCTTGCACTCAAGATGTTTGAGGAGAAAAAAAGCCGCTAGAATATTATAAAAAACTTAAGCAGAAATGAAAAGTGTCGGAACAGTTGGCTAAGAATCAAGCTACCAAGCGAGGAGAAAAAAATGAATGACACTGAGAAAATCCTTATGCAAAAGAAAACGAGGAAAAGAAGGCAGTAGTAGAGAGGTATACCAAAACATGAAAGAAAGTGCCTAATGTGTAATCAGGATGACCTGCAAGATGAATGTCATTCTAGTGGCATTCAGTGCTTATGACAGACATTCACAGACACTACTATTGTCCTGTTTTATTGATCTGCCAAATGTGAATATTCCTTCGTCACTGAAAGGATATATTTAGCTTGGGTAAACATGTATTTCAAACGTTTTTCACGAGATTCTCAGTAAATGTACAAGTACACGAGTGGGCCAAGTAGGAAAGCTTTTATTAGCGGACACAATCGATATCAACCGAAGCTATATATGGCGTGTTAAGCAAGCGTGTAATTATTTAAATTTTGACAGGTTAATAAAACAGGACAATATAAACCTAATACAATAACATCTGGAGAATTGTTTTAACGGTCAAAATATTAAAGGACTGACCAACGTAAATAAATATCAAGGTGTAATGGCAGAGAAATACATCACATCATTAGTATTATTACGAAGTAAATACAAATTACATCTGTAAATAGGTGAATACTATGTACTTTAATATAAAGTTTTGCTTTATGTATGACGATGCAAAGGATACTATATATTCCATACTACATAATCCTTAATAGTTCGTTCTGTCAGAGTTAGATGGGTGCACCTTACGCAGTAACAAATGTTCAACAGTATCATCTATATGTATACAAATTTATAATAATATTTACATGTTTAAATGTAAATATCAGTATACAATGCGTATAGGTTAACAGTTTATATATGCATATGTAGCCTACTGAGTAAAAGTACATATGTCATACGATTGGTGATTTTTTCTCTCTTTTCTATTTATGCTGTCTTTATTGCCTAATACCACCATATTCACACGAAACTTGTATGTTCTTTTGGCTGTATGTTGCACTATACAGTTCAAATGTGAATTCATTTTTTAACACAACGACCGTTTAATTTTCATTCTGGTCCTATTTAAACAACAGTCATTTCAGTCCAATGGCACTTGTAACAAACGACTGTTTCAGTTTAATCCCGTGTCTTCTTTTAACAGTAGCTATTTCATTCAGCACCGGGCTCTCTGTATACAGCAACCATTTCGATGCCTATTGCAGTCCGTTTAATACAAATCTAACTTAAGCAACGAGTAGACATTATGTATTAGTTAGTGTCTATTAAGTGTGGATTTAATGATTTTAAATGCCGAAGCGCAGCGAGCGTTAGCGAGCGAGCAAGGCATTTAAAGTCATTAAATTCGCACTTAATAGACACTAACTGATATAGTGTTTAGCCTAGTTTTTGGACAGGATTAAAAGTGGGCGAAGTGAAGCTGGAATTGGTCGCGTGCGTTGCTAGGGGCAACAGCCGAGACCGTGTGTTGAACAAATGTGTCAGTCGTTCAGAAAGATGGCAGAAAAGAAGCCGACGTTCGACCTTCTTGGGGACCATGACGTTAATTTTTACGGACGATGCATTTCAAGATAGCTGTCTTACACAATTGTTAAATGTGCAGACACAAACGTTGTTAAAACCCGAATTAGGTAAGATATTTCATTGAGTCGATGTTTCAAGCGATGTGCTCTTAAAAAAGAAAGCCAATGCAACAAAATGCTTTAAAAATAAAATTCAGTTTTAAATACAGACGTAGACTACATATGCTAGTTAACCCTTTACGCAATATGTACTTATTTTAACGCCTTTTAATTATTCTTCCATTCAAGAAATTAGTTTCACTTTATACCGTCATGAGTAGGCATCGTAAGACATATTTCCTATATCCTAGCTGACGGTAGCTTTAATCAGGCTAAAATTAAAGCAGAATGCTCCTAAAGTCTGCTTTAAACAACCGTCTGTCTTCAATACTGAAACAAACTATGGAGGAAAGGGTTAGATCTAACCCACTGCTGGTAATTTTATCATATTTTATTATTTCAGGGTCTGGACGAGAGACCGGATACATAAAAGACAGGAATGACCATATGTAATGTTTAACAGTGAATCGTTGTACAATAGCCATTCAACGGCAAAACAATGAAATCTCTATAGACAGGTGGCTGCTTAATACAGACAAAGGTAGTTCAGAACGCCTCGAGGGAGCATTCTACATTACATTTGTCCTGCATTTAGCATTCACTTGTCTGATAACTAAATAGGGTCTTCTTTTTTGGTGTTTTAATGCTTTGGGTTTTTTCTTCTTTTTTTCGAATCTCAGTTCATGTAGATCTACCAATAAAATGTTTGAGTTGCATCAATTTACCTAATTTCTTAGTCTCAGCTTGGTATTCTACACAGAACATGTATGTACACATGTGTATTTGACGCTCGCGCTGTTACATGGTGGGACGAGCTAAGCACTGTACGTCACAGGATGTACTCGCGCATGCGCTGGGGACAGTCGACTTAATCGCTAAGTCAGCTATTAGTGCCTGACTATATGAAATTAATCGTGGAGAAATTCAAAATTTCCAGCATTGTGATTGGCCCAAAAAGTAGGTTAAACACTATTAAAACAAAAACAAATGTTATTTAAAACTTTTTTATTAGTCGTAGGCATTTTTGTAAAGTTCGATAGTCTTAAAATGATGAAATTTGTCGGAGCACCGGCTAATTGGAGAGGTGGAGTGACGACATAATTCAAGAGATAATTGTAATTTAAATGTTATATCGTGCTCATTTATTAAAATAATATTTTGATCCATTTTTATCGCAATAATTTTGTTGATTTCTTGTACTAATTAAGCCCCGCCCCTTATTGATCGTACTGAAACTGTTGTACTATTAGCGTACCGGCCGAAGGACCGGTCCTTTTTATCAGCGGAACTATTGCAGTAGCAGACAAAGACACGTTTATTATAAAATAAAGAGTCCTCACGAGTGTATTCGTGTAAACAAAAAACGACGTTCATGTCCATTCATATTGTTATTGTGTTACACACCACCTCTAGTTAGCTTTCGGTCGCACAATGCATACTCGTCATACCACGAGTCGCGGTATAATAATAGACGCACAATGCATACTCATCATACCACGAGTCACGGTATAATAATAGACGCACAATGCATACTCATCATAACACGAGCCGCGGTATAATAATAGACGCACAATGTATACTCGTCATACCACGAGTCGCGGTATAATAATAGACGCACAATGCATACTCGTCATACCACGAGTTGCGGTATAATAATAGACGCACAATGCATACTCATCATACCACGAGTCGCGGTATAATAATAGACGCACAATGCATACTCATCATACCACGAGCCGCGGTATAATAATAGACGCACAATGCATACTCATCATACCACGAGTCGCGGTATAATAATAGACGCACAATGCATACTCGCCATACCACGAGTCGCGGTATAATAATAGACGCACAATGCATACTCATCATACCACGAGTCGCGGTATAATAATAGACGCACAATGCATACTCATCATACCACGAGTCACGGTGTAATAATAGACACACAATGCATACTCATCATACCACGAGTCGCGGTATAATAATAGACACACAATGCATACTCATCATACCACGAGTCGCGGTATAATAATAGACGCACAATGCATACTCACCATAACACGAGTCAATGCATACTCGCCATACCACGAGTCGCGGTATAATAATAGACGCACAATGCATACTCGTCATACCACGTATAATAATAGAATAGAAGTCGAACTGTCCTGAAAATTGAAAATGACATACGACAGCGTACAACAAAATGACATACGACAGCGCACACCAGTAAACGTACCTTGCGGATCGAAACTCGGAGGAAATCGCCACAAAATGAACCAAACTTTATTTTAGAGGGGTTCTACTGTACTTCACAATTATTTGTGAAAAAAACCCAGATGTTTTAATTGCATGTTAAAGCTCCTAAATAAGCTTTCTGCACAGCTTTTGTTCTGCATTAAGCTACCACATACGTTTAAGACCAAGACTTAGACATGTGTTTCGGGGTCACATCAGAGGGGTTTACTGTGTATGTGTGTAAATTGATGCCAAAATAAAAATAATAATATGTATTAATTTCTTGAATGGTGTGTTTTATGGAGTCGTTCTCTGTGTTTTTCATTAGCATCGGGGCAATTGGGTTTTCATTAACAATATTGTACAATAAGCAGTGAATGCAGTTATTCTGAAATACGTACATTGTTGTTGTGGACTGAAATCCATAATGTACCTTACAGCAGGTACCTTTTTAGCCGTGGGCTTCACCGCCTATCGGGCACTTTCATATCTGAGTATTCACCAACACATGGTTAGGCCCCCACGATGTACTATTCTTAACTTCATTCTGTTTAATGTCGGCTATCATATAGAACACTTTGACTTCCCATACATTCCCTACATCAAACTACCGGAAGTGTGAAAGCTGACCCTGGAGTTTTACAACCAGCCCTTCTACAATTCTTGGCCTAAGGTCCTCTGTATCAGATAATGGTGCTCCTGTTTACCATGCCAAACGTGAAACCGTTAACGGTCCCGTTCGAGTTCTTCATAGGAACACGCTTTTGTCTTTCAATGTCATTTGCCCTGAACTATTACGAAAGCCAATGTCTCTAAGTAGGGCTTCCCACAATCGTAACTACTCGCCATATTCCGCCAGGGTTCGGAATATAGAACTTAGAAAATTCGTTAGAAATAGCTGAGGTATGGAGCGCCATTCTGCCATGCTAATTGCCACATACAAAATGCTAAATGATTTTTGCCATTAGTGTAAATTGCTAGGGAAAGTTCCAAATGATGGATGTAAATGACAAATGCGAAATGCTTATTGCTAAATGCATGTTTGCACTACTAGCATTGAACAGTGCCATTTTTGAAGTGACTGTACATTATTAAATGCATGGATATTTACATTAAAGCTTATTGCTTATTGCACTACTAAATTAAAAATGGCACTGTCCAATGCTTGTAGTGCAAACATGCATTTCGCATTTGTCAGTTACATCCATCATTAAATTTTGGATCATTCCGGTTCTTCCCTATAAATTTACACAGTTTGCAAAAATATTTCGCATATAGCAAATAGCATGGCAGAATGTCGTCCCATACTGATGTCTTCCGAGTGGAGCTTCCCAGAGAATAGAGGCTACAAGAGTTTATCCACTTTCCACTTTGCTACCTGGATATTTTTGTGTTTGTGTGTGTGACATTTACGCTTATTGTCCGACCATTCACAATCTGGCCGCAAAATAAATACGGGTCATGTACAAAGTATCCACTTATTCGCAACCATACGGAATCTTCAGTGGACAAACTTGTCGAGTTCTTGTTCGGAAGATATTTGGTCTTCTGATGACCGACCGTGACCTAAACCTTTGGCATTAGTGGCTGATCTTCTGACCGCAAATCATTGGGGGTCACATACAAACCTCTCCACAAATTGAGAGATTTGTTTGTTGAAGTGTTGATAAGTCGTCAAATATTATTCTACCAACGGACCGACTGACGAACAGACATATGCAACACAAAGGTATGGTACAGAGAGACGTTTTCAAATAGGTCAGGCTATTCTCATTGTGACATAGTCGGGATTCCATATAACCAATACTTTTATTCTGAACAGAAACTATCTTTTATTTCCCATCAAATACAATATCTAATGGTACACATAAGTAATGACAAATACGTATACTATCAAATCACTATCTAGTGTGATATAGCGGTAGTACTATCTAGTGTGATATAGCGGTAGTACTATCTAGTGTGATATAGCGGTAGTATTATCTAGTGTAATATAGCGGTAGTTCTATCTAGTGTGATATAGCGGTAGTACTATCTAGTGTGATATAGCGGTAGTATTATCTAGTGTGATATAGCGGTAGTATTATCTAGTGTGATATAGCGGTAGTATTATCTAGTGTGATATAGCGGTAGTACTATCTAGTGTGATATAGCGGTAGTATTATCTAGTGTGATATAGCGGTAGTACTATCTAGTGTGATATAGCGGTAGTACTATCTAGTGTGATATAGCGGTAGTACTATCTAGTGTGATATAGCGGTAGTATTATCTAGTGTGATATAGCGGTAGTACTATATAGTGTGATATAGCGGTAGTACTATATAGTGTGATATAGCGGTAGTACTATCTAGTGTGATATAGCGGTAGTATTATCTAGTGTGATATAGCGGTAGTATTATCTAGTGTGATATAGCGGTAGTATTATCTAGTGTGATATAGCGGTAGTACTATATAGTGTGATATAGCGGTAGTACTATATAGTGTGATATAGCGGTAGTACTATCTAGTGTGATATAGCGGTAGTATTATCTAGTGTGATATAGCGGTAGTATTATCTAGTGTGATATAGCGGTAGTACTATCTAGTGTGATATAGCGGTAGTACTATCTAGTGTGATATAGCGGTAGTACTATCTAGTGTGATATAGCGGTAGTACTGTCTAGTGTGATATAGCGGTAGTACTATCTAGTGTGATATAGCGGTAGTATTATCTAGTGTGATATAGCGGTAGTACTATCTAGTGTGATATAGCGGTAGTATTATCTAGTGTGATATAGCGGTAGTACTATATAGTGTGATATAGCGGTAGTACTATCTAGTGTGATATAGCGATAGTATTATAACGACAACATAACTTCGGATGATGACTTTATTTCTCAAACCTAGTGATATGAGAACTGGCAGCATGGTCCTTAGGGCTATTCCAGCCTAATTGTTCAGGGTTTAAAGTATTTAGTAAGTGCTTACTTAAAGCCGATTTAGCTACCGTAGGGAGAAGCATATTCTACCTTTAGGCTGCTGAGCAAACATGTTTGTAGAAAATACCATCGACTTTAGTTGTTACACATGATTTATCTTGTATTTCCTTCCAACATGACGAACAACCACTTTGCATCCTGATGAGACACCCGGATGTAAACTCTTTACATAGGTAATCATTCATTCGACTCCAGCAGGGTTAAGGTTAAAACGACAGTACAAACATATCGCCATCAATATTGGTCTTTCAAATAGGCTGAATAGCATTATGAGTGATGTGTAAATATTCAAAATTAATATTTTGCAAAAACTTTTTTCTGCCATATGTATATGCTTTCCCCTGTTTAATATTCATGTATTAGCAGGAGCGTAGCTGAATCCAAATGTAATGCACGCACCGTGGCTATTGGGGTCCGGCAGCCCCCACCCCACACACACTCCCACACCCCGAGTGGGGTCGAATTGTGTAGTTTTGAAACCATTTTGACAAATAGAGCATTTTCTCCTATGGTTTCAACATTTGACTTTTACAGAGGCATCAAAAGGCGCGTCAGTATGTGGGAATGGGTTCAATCTTACATGGCAAGACAACGTTTATCAAAGTCTATCCCTCAGCTTTCGACTTTTGTTCGATTATGGCCGTATAATGTTTTCACCTTTCATATTGGTGTTACGCACGTGCGTAAATGCGTATCGCTAGCCACGCCCTGTTTAGCGGAATTTCTAAAAGGGCACATATATACACATAAGACAGGTATGGCTCAGGCAGAAACTGCTGAATGTTATCTACATCATGCCATAAGCTGATCTGCCGACTATTATAGGAAATATCTGGATCTACTTCGTTTGCAATTTAGTGATTGTGTAATGTTTGCAAACAGAGTAGACACATATCAGCCGGTTTGTCGAGGGGCAGTATGACTACGGTCTACGCTGTTTGCAACTAGAATAAGACATTCATACCTGATTCTACAGTTTCTGTTATAGCCAAACATTCATGTATGTCACATGGCACTGACTCTGACGACTAAGGTAATAAGATATTTTCCCATATATAGTCATAAGGTAAAGGATTTAATGGGGTTCCGTTTTCAAAGCACACATTTGATCTGCTAGCTACCTAATGGGTACGAGCCTCTCTGTATGTTTTTGTTTTTTCAGAGTTTTTCAAAGTTTTAAACAGACAGACAACGACCGCATAACTTGTAATATATATGTAAAATATGCAGAATCTACATAACCCTTGGCCATCTGAAACAAGAGTACCAGTGGGCACAATATACGCCCGTCGAGGCCTTGTTCAACATAAATTGAGGTTAAGATATTTGCTAAACGCAAATGCCAAACGCAAATTCTAAGTCCAATTGTGCGACCTTGACCTTGGATAAACGTACCGGGACACAGCCATGCTACTGTAGCATGTCAAGATAAACATTGTGGTGAAATTTGAGAAGAATCCACCAAGCAGAATTTGAGTTAGAGATGTTACAGACAGACAGACAGAGAGACAGCGCCATTCCATAATACGTCCCCTTTTTCAAACGGGCGTATAAAAAGGGTCAGATCAACCCCTGATCCGTTTCAGTATTTACTTACTTCAATTTATAACATCAATATAACTTTACCCTTGTTACAACAGTATAAAATTGCTTGTGTTACAACCTTAATGTAATACTACTCGTGTTAAAACAACACATCCCCATTCGAGTTGCAACTTCAATACAACACTACTCGTATTCCAACCTCAGCACAAAACTACTCGTGTAACAACCCCGATACATCACTACTAGTGTTATAACCTCAACATAACAATTCTCGTGTTACAACCTCGATGCACTCGTACTCGTGTTACAAGCTCAATGTACGAGTACTTGTGTTACAATCTCAATATAACACTTCTCGTACTACATTCTCAACACAACTCTACTCGTGTTACAACTTCAGCACAAAACTACTCGCGTAACAACCTCGATACATCACTTCTAGTGTTACAACCTCAATACATTACTACCAGTATTACAGCATCAATGCAACAATAAGAATATAACACCTCTCTTGTTACAAAAATACAAAAGTACTTGTGTAACAACCTCGATATATCACTAGTGTTACAAGCTCAATATAACAATTCTCGTGTTACAACCACAATGCACGAGTACTCGTGTTACAGCCTCAATATAACACTTTTTGTGTTACAACCTCAGCACAAAACTACTCGTCTAACAACCTCGATATATCACTACTAGTGTTACAACCTCAATATAACAATTGTCGTGTTACAACATCAGTGTACGAGTACTCGTGTTGCAACATCAATATAACACTTCTCGTGTTATAACCTCAGCACAAAACTACTCGAGTAACAACCTCGATACATAACTACCAGTGTTACAACCTCAATATAACAATTATTGTGTTACAACATCAATACACGAGTACTCGTATTACAATCACACTGTAAGAGTACTCGTGTTGCAGCCCCAAAATAGCACTTTTCGTACTACGACCCCAATGCAACGTTACCAGTGTTATAATATCAATACAACACTACACGTGTTACAATAGTACAACACTTCTCTCGTTACAATGATAAAAGACTACTCCTATTACAACATCAACACAAATCTACTCGTGTTACAACCTCAATATAAAACTAAGGGTTTTACATCAATACACCACTGCTCGTGTTTCAATAATACAACACTTTTCTTGTTACAACAATACAACACTACTCGTGTTACAACCTCATCAAAACACTACTCCTCTTACAACCTCAACACAACTCTACTCGTGTTACAACCTCAATATAAGGCTTCTCGTGGTACAACTTCAATTCAATACAGCACTACGAATGTTACAACAATACACCATTGCTCGTGTTACAACAATAAATCACTTCCCTAGTAACAACAATACACCGCTACTTGCGTTTGTAACCTCGATATAACATTACTCGTATTACAATACAAATCCACTAGTGTTACAACAATATAGCCCTCGTGTAACTCGTGTTACAACCTCAAAACAATACTACGCGTGTTATGATTACAATCTCGATGTGATTCTAGATATGCGTAGTGATACATTTCAGAACACTTTTGTAATATAAAGTTTGGAAGGACCAAACTTTTAGTTCGAGTTATCCCGAAGTTCGACTTATCCAAGTTCGAGATATCGAAGTTCAACTGTCTTTGCAATTGTTTCATTTTAGACAGAAGTGTTGATGCGCTACATATTAAGTGTTTTAAAACGGTAATGTTTGATCGTAAAAGTTACTTACTGAGTAATTACTAGCTGCAAACATATCTTCAAACTAATGTTCTTCCAATTTTGATTACAATAAATTATCCAGACACCTAGATCCAAAGTGTTTCAAAAAAGTGTCTGTCGTCCAATTCATTTCTGTCAACTCTGCATTCGGCAATTTATGGTTTATACTACAGTCGGATAAATCGAACTTCAGGATAAATCGAACTAAACGTTTGGTCCTTCCAAAATTTACATTACAGATTTGTTTTCAAATGTGTCACTACGCATATCTAGAAACACATGTAACAGCTTAATTCAGGTCGAAAGTAATGCTGAAAGCTCCTGCAGGAGCTTTCAGCATTACTTTTGACCTACATTAAGCTGTGAACATGAGAAATTGGTCAGATTAGAAATCGGATGACTCAAATCTCTGTTATCTCGAAGCAATTTGTAAGGTCCCTTGAAGTTGGAGATATCGAAATTCATCTGTATATCGACGTCTCTTTCGGTTCAAAACTGTTTCAGGATGTTTCTTAATGACCGATGAGTTACGAATAGCTAATAAAAGACGGCGAATGGAACCACGAGCCATGAAGCATGGACACTTGTTATTAGGACTGTACAGGCTGCAGAAGTAGATGAAGGATTTATGGTCATGTAGTCATCCATGCAGATTCTTTCATTGCTTTTCCGATAGACATAGGTCAGTTTGGAGGGGCTGTACCATTTGGACTTTGCTAAATCAGGTAACCGCTCAGCTTCCCCCTGGGTTAACGTTATTTGCACGCAATGCAATAGCTTGTTTAAGACATATACGGTAATCAGCTGAGGTAATAGCTTCCTGATTTTGTTTAGTGCTTTTAAGTAAGTTTGAAGAGTTCATTGCAATTGTTGTACCGTAGTTGTTTGACACTCTCAATATGTTGCTATTCCTTGGTCTGCGGATATCATATATGGGACCCAGCGACAACAGTAGTGGGATGCCTCTTAACATAATGTGTGTTCTTTTCTGGAGCTGGTCGAATATGTTTTTCATCTCCTTCTTTCCATTGTAGCCATATTTGTTCGATATCAGGGAAATTGTGTGGAATTTTAATTCATTTCCATAAAGACTTATGTTTTCTCGAAATATCGCAAAGACAGCAATACCTACGGATTTCCAATTTGTTGTGAAATATCTTGATACACGCTTCGCAAGTGCCTCCACGAACTCGTCTGAACTGTTGCCTATGAACTCCTTCTCTATTGGTTCCATCACGGTTAATTCAGTATAGACACGAATGGGCAAACCAGAAATATTCTTTGTAAACTCTTTGCAAGAGCATCCAGACCAGGATTCTCCGAAGGGACAAAACAGCTCCCGACAAGATTTCTGTGAAAATATGACAATAACAATTGCAACAGGTGTACATGTATAACAGCAAAAGAATTGGCTATTTTGAAGTATGACATAGCTTATTTCAGTATAGCATTTTCTTTACATGAATGTGCAAATTAAATGTGTTGAACATATTATATTGAAGTAAAGTACAGTTGAACTTCGATATCTCGAACTCGGATAACTCGAATTTCTGGATAAATCGAACAAAACGTTCAGTCCTTCCAAAACTTACTACAGAATTGCCCCAATAATATATCTCTACAGATATCTAGAAACACGTGACAACTTAATACAGGTCTAAAGTAATGCTGAAAGCTCCTACAGGAGTTTTCAGCATTACTTTAGACCTGTATTAAGCTGTGGTCCTGAGAAATTGTTCAGATTAGAAATCGGATGATTCGAACTTCTGTTATCTCGAACTAATTTTGTATGGTCCCTTGAAGTTCGAGTTATCGAAGATCAACTGTATATGGCATATTACGGTAAATGCACGTTTACTCTATTAACATGCGTTTCTACGCCTTTGCAAACAGGATAGCCCCCAGATCAAACATTTCCTGTTGGAGCCGCCTAGTTTGTCTGTATCTATTTGCTAATGAAATAGTAAAGAGATACTTCTGCAGTTTCTGCTTTGTCCAAAGGTCATGTGCAATAATATCAATCAATATTCATGGTGTCATGTGTGCGTGCGCGCGAGTGTGTTTGTGTGCGCGCGCCTACGTATGTGCGTGCGTGTGTGTGTGTGCGTGTGTGCGCGCGCGTGTGTGTACGCGCGCTTTTGAGTGTATACCTCTTTTGTACTGAAGTAATAACCGCATCCACAGTTCTTGCCAGAGACACGGCTGTCCTCAACAGATTTATCGTATTCGGTCAAATCGCCAAGAGACAAAATGGCTGTAAAACCTTGAATGCTGCTCCGTGTATCTAAGTTCGGGTTGCACAGTTGGGAATCATGCAGCTTTCTGTTGTTTGTATTCACAAATATGGCAAAATATATTACTAAATATGCCATTGGTTTTTGTGAACACATGGTCAAAGGTCGAACATGCACGTTGCAAGGACAGCGCAGATCCATTTCTTTCTAGGTACCTCGAGCTACACTTGTCAGTGTTGGGAGAATGTATTACACACTGAGGATTCTCCTCTTTGATTTCTAGCTGTTTAGGTGGTAAAAATTTAATCTCTCCAAATTTGAGGTTCGTTGCCGTTTTCTGGTATAGATACGTGGCATTTATAGGAAATGGAGATGCTTCTATTTTCCAAATGAGTTCCTTCGATTGAAGGACAAGCAAAGCCAATGGGATCACATTGACGTCATTGTTACATTCTGCACAGAACTTGTTACGATATGTCCTATTCGTGTAGTTAGAGTACACAGGTGTTACCTGATCCGGAAATTGGATGTCTGGGTATTGACACTTTTGTCGCGCCTGTCCATCTGAAAAACGTGGTGGAAAACAGTCAACAACCATGTAATAAGATTGACCGTAAAATTCACCCGGTGGACTATAACCAGGTCTGGCAAATTCCTTAATGCTTGAGTGTACGCATTTTTGTAAAACATTTGATTTCTTCTGTTCTTCAACAGACTTTCTCATCTTAAAACCAGACATACGGCAGCAATTGTTTCTTTCGTCGCAGTTCTTCTCACAGGAACACGTCTTGCAGCAACTGTTGACGGGTTGAAACCGGGTTAAGAGCGCCTGTCTTGCTTTAACAACGACTGCTGGTTTGTTTCTAAACATCCATTCATATGCTTCACTGTTTTCAGTTAATGCAGAAGTTATCCATTCCGACTTCTGGCCAATATCTTCAGGACAAAATATTGACTTCGGACAGAAGATGGACTGGATGGCATAAAGGTTGTCATCGAATGCCGAGTTGTTGTCATACGCCAGCAACACGGTATCCACGAGCGTGCTGTTATTTGCAACATCCTGTACACACACTCCAATCAGTGAACTACTGGTAACAAGTCCAAAGACAAGATACCTCTTGAGGATCATCACTAACCTGCAATAACAAAAACAAATTCAATATTGTATATACAGCATATCAAACACTATGTACTGCTTGCTTGATACACTGCATACAACATAAGTAAGGTACGGCGTGTACCAAACAGTACAGACACAGACATGACGAGATGGGTCTAGGTACCGAGATAGACATGACGAGATTGGTCTAGGTACCGAGATAGACATGATGAGATTGGTCTAGGTCACATGATGAGATTGGTCTAGGTCTACTTTTTTGAAAGTCACTAAGACCGGTTTTATCACGGCGCTTTTTTGCAGAATTTTTCACCTACTACATTTTAAAATTTCAAGCTATAGTCAATTATGCTGCCAAAATGCAATCAGGATGTCAAACAGTTTGGATCCTGATGAGACGCCGAGTTACTCGGCGTCTCATCTGGATCCAAACTGTTTGCATAGGTATACACCCGTCCGTCATAGCAGGTTTAAGGTTAGATTTCAAAGAATAAAGTTTCAATCTAAAAAACCTAGTCTTCATGTTGCATACTTTCCTTCTATTTTGTAAATGTTTAATGATAAAATAGAACATGTGTGAAACCGACTGAATGCAGAGTTTTCCATGAATACAGACTAATCCGGCTACATACCATTGTGTACCTTTACATGTTTTTCATTCATTCATCAAATTTCAATTCTTTCATGAATTGCTTTTGCATCAACCATACCAAAGAAATATCGAAAGTATTATATAAAATGTTCTTTAAACCCCTGTATTTTAATTATTTTATTTTATAAATTTTGATTAGATGTTTCAATTAAACTACCGCGGTATGTCATCACAAATGTCAACACCAAGATCACATCCAATTATCTGTTGCATACATACCACTACGGTACACGAGCTCAACTAAAACATCATTACAAAAATAACTTATTTTGTGTTTTTTCAAGTATGCACTTTTACAAGAGCAGTTATGATTCTCATGACCACCTTTGTTTGGTTTATGTTGTATGTTAATCTTTGTGTGATTCATCTAGCGTGTATGTACTTTTTCGATTTTGTTAATGTTGAAATTAGGTACATCTGTACTTGCATTTTTATGCATAATTATTGAGGTGCAAGTTTGGAAAGACCAAACCAACTCTGCGAACATGTAATTATGTATCTCCCCATACATGGGGGAACATATTGTTTTTTGGCGTGAATGTCCGTCCGTTTGTATGTCTGTCGTCCGTATGTCTATCCGTCACAAGCCGTGTCCGTGCACTCTGTATTTCAAAGACCAACCAGCGGATTTTAGAATAACTGTGCACGAGGCGACATGCAGAACCCATGCCTCAAATGCGTCGACTCAAGATCAAGATCAACCTTGAACGTCAAAGGTCAAACATGTAACATTTCATGTCCACGCTGCATGTCCTATATCCAGTGAAGCATTTTCTTATAACTTTGCTCAAATGTTCAGATCATAGATAAGAATACAAGTTATATGTCCAATAAAGGATTTTCATTATGCTTTACTCAAATGCTCAGATCATAGAGGCAATCTGCAGAACCCATGGGTGCATATGTTTTCTTTGTTTTCTTTGTTGTTATTTTGTCAAGAACAACCATCTAGTTAACATTGTGTCTAGTTTGTATGTACATGATTGTATATATATTTTTTATTGTTGTTATTTTTTTAAAGTTTGGGGTAGTCATTATTTTCAATACATAATTTAAAAAATGTGGGTCTGCAGGGACCTAACTAGCTCATCCCAAAACCAGCCTAATTTTATTGTTTTGGCTGTATCTTTCCCTATTTTTGTCAAGATAACGCCTTATTTTGACCTAGACTAAAACCACCACCAACAACAGAAATCAAGTAACCAAAAATACTGGATATGTTTACTGCAAACATACAATTTCTTTATGTTACCTTGACTTACATAATTTCTAAGGCAAATACACGATGTTACGTAAATAGTTTGTATTGGTCCCTCGCCTTGCATCTATTTATTGACCTTTTTACTATGGCCCAATACATTATGCAAAACCATGACAAATCACCAATTATTTCTTTTGTTTGCCAATTTCCTTGCCAAAAGTGCCATTTAACCCAAACCAAAAAGATGTATCTGCATGAACGTTATTGTCTATATATTTTAGTAATACGTAAAATCATGTTGACTGAAGTGTTATTTTGTTGCTGTTTTCAACATTGACGATTGGCAATGCTGTCAATGCCTGCTGTTTGGACTCAGACCGCCCAGTAAGAGGGCATTGTAGTACATGTATATTCAAAAAGTTAATGCAGACCATATTAAATGCTAAATATAAACTTAATCATGTGTCTTCTATTTCCCTACTTCGGGGTTTTAATACAATTTCAATGTCCGTCGAACAATTGTTTTAATGTTAGCACTGTGTTATGATACATGCATCTTCCTGAACTTTGCACTCTCACGTTTTCATATTTGATACAGCCAATTATTTCCCTAGAATCGATTGCTAAGTTGTTTAAAGGTAATTGCTTCGAAGGACAGGGACAGCATTCAATGTCACACCATACTGATTCCTACTGTGGCATGTTTTTGACAGTACTTACAACTTAGATTTCGTAATACGTTTCCAGTTAATATCTCACATAATTTTTCTAATAAGTGGAAAGTAAATTTTGTCATGAAACCCCAAGTTATTGGCATATCCATGAGTACACATTGTGCCTCTCTTGTTGCAATTTGTTTTTGTATTGCTATAAGAGGGATGTTTGTTAAACTTAAACCCTGATACACAGGCCAGTATTGTTAATGCTTTTAATAAAATTCTGGATATTTGGACGATATTTTGAATTTACATAATCATTATAATTATTTTGAATATATGGTTACATCAATTTACCCAAAATAATAGACTTTAACAAAGCGAATAATTCTGACAGTCTAGCTTGCTTTTTAGATTTGAATCTTTCCATCACAAATGATAAAATTGTTTTCTTCCAAAATATACGATAAAAGGGAATATTTTAATTTCAACACTGTAAATTTTCCACTTCTAGGTGGAGATGTGCCCCATCCTATGGGGTTTATATTTCTCGAGCATATCCTTGGATATAAGACTTTAATAGTCGTATAGTTGTTATTTAGTTATAACTCACAAACTTCTTAAGCATGGTTGCAGACATTATTTAAATTCGGAAAACGATACAAAAAATATTATAGAAATTTACCACTCATTAGTAAATATAATTGCAATCTAAGGACACTACTGCAACAAGGTATTTGTCTTTCAGAATTCTATGGTGACGTAATCTACAAACTAAGGAAAATTCACGTTCCTATCCATTTCAAGGATATGTACATCAAACGCATTAAAATTTTAATAAAAGGAGGAAAGGTTATGGTCCCATAATATCGCAACGCACTGCATGTTTGGTTATTGACCCCTTTATAACCGTTAGCCATTGGTCCCATTTGTTTGCACGATGACATAATCAAGGGTATACTCTATGATGGTACACTCTTAAACCCGGCAACGGGATGAGCTTTCCGGATTCAGTTATTGCCTTTTCTCTGTCGTGTCCTTAATGGCCTCCCTGCAGTTGCTCGGACATAAGCAAATTCATTGTGTAGGCCTACATACGCTGGTATTGTACGGACATTTCACAATTTCACAGTTGTTTTAATTCTGTTTTACATATCTTTTGTCGACCATCTTCTATGGTGCGGAGACGTCTGGCGGGGATATTTTTATTCACACTTTCATTTTACTAGGGTGGCCTTGAAACAAGTGTGAGGTTAGGACGTCTTGTAACCGGTTTAAACCCCAAGTGGTAGTATGCCACTGACCTTTCAAAGGCAGTGCTCTCATTGTCACCCTTACCTTTGCCTTGTGCCTTTTTCTAGTACTTGTATGTTTGCTGGCGTTTGAAATTTGCATCTCTCTCTCTCTCCCTCCCTCTCTTTCTCTCTCTCTCTATCTGTCTGTCTGTCTGTCTCTCTCTCTCTCTGTCTCTCTCTCAGTCTCTCTCTGTCTCTCTCTGTGTGTCTCTCTCTGTCTCTCTCTGTCTCTCTCTCTCTGTGTCTGTCTGTCTGTCTCTCTCTCTCTCTATGTCTCTGTCTCTCTTCTCTCTCTCTCTCTCTCTCTCTCTCTCTCTCTCTCTGTCTCTCTCTCTCTCTCTCTCTCTCTCTCTCTCTCTCTCTCTCTCTCTCTCTCTCTCTCTATCTTCTCTGTATGCGTGTGTGTAAAACATTGACGACGGCTTCGTGACTTTTTACTCAATTCTGGGTCGTTCAAGCTTTTGAGAATCTACTAACCCAGCATCAAATAGCTGGTATCCAAATGGCGAATACATTCAGCTCCTTCTAACACGGATAAGGGTTATAAGTGATATTTGGAATGACTTAACAAACAACTGCAGATTATGGAACCATACCCATACTACAGTAAAACCCCTCTAAACAGGACGTTAAATTTGGTACGAATACTAATAAATTTGGGCAGTAGTATACTGTACACCTTATAAATGTAACAAATAGCTGTTAAACATATATACATGTATATATTATATGCAGCCATGTTCTTACCTAAAACATGAATATAAAACTTTGAAACTAAACATTTAAAAATAAACATAGATTATTTTATAATCTTGAATATATACAATTTTTTCAAACATCTTATAATATAAATTCTTGTAAAGACTCGACAAAAATCGACATTGGACTTATGCAAAGTTTGGCTAAACTGTACACATTACCACCCTTTGCGCACGTAAAATTATGCAAGTACATGTACAGGTATTGACAGCAGCTGATTATCCGAGTAGCAAGCAGTGGTGTAAAGATATCACAGCTGAACTTCGATATCTCGATTTTCAACCATACAAATTGCTTCGAGATATACAGGGGTTCGTGTCATCCGATTTCTTATTTGAACAATTCCTCTCATGTTCGCAGCTTAATGCAGATCTGAAGGAGCTTTAAGCCTTACTTTAGACCTGCATTAAGCTGTCACTTGTGTTTCTAGATATATAGTGATACCATTTTTAAACAATTCCGTATTTTATATTTTGGAAGGACCGAGTTTTCCAGATATTCGAGTTATCAGAGTTCGAGATATCGAAGTTCAACTGTATTATACATTGACGCACGCACACAGCCTCATACACACACGCGCGCGCACACCCACCCACACTTCCATCCACCCACCCGTAAATAATTGGACTTTAACAAAAAGAATAACCACAAATTCTAAATTAAAAAGGGACGTAAATCTGTCAAAATGCTTGACAGAGTTATGTACTCTTACTTACAGATGACGCTTGTGATGGTGAAAAAGTGTTCCAAGTTTCAAGGCTTTATTTCAAAGGGTTATGTAAATAATTGGACTCTAACAAAATATTAACCAAAAATTATGTAAATAGGTTATGTAAATAGGTTATGTAAATAGGTGGACTTTAACAAAAACCGTAACCAAACATTCTAAGTTATAAAGGGTCATAATTCTGTTATGTACTCTTGCCTACAGGTTAAGCTTGTGACGGTGAACAAGTGTTCCAAGTTTCAAAGCCTTATCTCAAAGGGTTATGTAAATAAGTGGACTTTCGACATAAATTGAGGTTAACATATTTGCTTATCGCAAATGCTAAACGCAAATGCTAAATCCAATTGTGAGACATTGACCTTGGATATACATACCGGGACGCACTCATGCTACTGTAGCATTTCCAGATAGACATTGTAGTTAAATTTGAGAAGGATCCATCAAGCAGAACTTGAGTTAGAGATGTTACAGACACACTGACATTTAACATAATTATTTGCTAAACGCAAATGCTAAACGCGAATTTTAAGTCTAATTATGCGACATCGACCTTGGATATACATACCGGGACTGGGCAGGCTACTGTAGCATGTCAATATAAACATTGGGATTAAATTTGAGAACAATCCACGCAGCCAAACCTGAGTTAGAGATGTTACAGACAGACAGACGGACGGACGGACGGACGGACGGACGGACAGACAGACAGACAGACAGACAGACAGACTGTCTGTCAGACAGTCAGCGCCATTCCATAATACGTCCCCTTTTTTTCAAACGGGCGTATAAAAAATGGTTGGGCCATGTGGAGAGGCTTCGTTAACATGTTGTTTACGGGCGGAGGAGTGATTACCTATGTAAACTGTTTGGATCCAGATAAGACGCCAAGTAACCCCCTGTCTCACCAAGAACCCGACTGACACCCTGATTACATGTTGGTAGACACCCGACTGACACCCTGATTACATGTTGGTAGACAAACTGATTATAGCTTGAATATAAAAATGTAGTGAGTGTTAAATTGTATAAATATAATTTGCTCAGCAGATTAAAACTGCAACTAAAATCATGAACAGACTGTTATTAGCTGATGATCCTCGCATAAACACCTCAAATGTAACAGTGAAATGATTTGTATTAGTATTTGCTTAATTATATATCTTATCAAGTACAAGTACAGTAACACTCCTCTTAATTGACAACTAAATGAATAAACATACAGTTGAACTTCGATATCTCGAACTTCAAGGGACCATACAAATTAAAATCGATATAACAGAGGTTCGAGTCATCCGATTTCTAATTTGAATTGTTCCTCTTCGACCTAGACTTCAACCTCTTTTCGGTCGTCAGGTTAGAGAACTAACTGTATTTGTTGAATTAAAAACAAGAAACACAAACTGCTATTATTAGTATTGATAAAACATAATAATTATTTACTCACTTTTCTTCGTCCCGTTAATAAGAGTCAACGAATGCATTCGGAAAGCAACATTACTATTTTGCACAATACTTTTGATGCCTTGTTTTCGAGTTCACATCGGCACTAAATGATCACGACGCATGGCTAGTGGCGGGTTTTTATACAGTACACTGGTCACACCCGTCACGTGATTTACAGCCTTTCCAACTTGCTACAACGAAATGGTTCTTGTAAAAATAAAAAAGCATGAGCAGTAGAGAGTATGCTTAATATGTACTTGTTTAACCCTTTACTCCATAAATAGGCATTTCTACATTTTTGTAAACAGAATAGACCCAGTTAAGACGGCTTCTATACATGCTCTGCTTATGGAATAATATAGATGTGGTTCTATAGTGTCTGTTTTGGTAAAACATTTATGTGTTAACCCATTTGCCCCCATTGGATTCTTCCATGCTTATATATTGGATTGGTCTATTTTTTTTATCTAAGGGATGTCTGGTCTAAATTTTCATTTTTGTTTTGTTTTATATTGAATTTTCTATCAGCAAACAGTGCAGACTGATCAGACGCCGCATTATGCGGCGTCTGATCAGAGTCTACACTGTTTACCTACGTCCCATATATGGGATCGTGGGAGCAAATGGGTTAATATGCCATTTTGGTCTAATTACTATTCATAGTGGGACAATTTAAAAGACTCACGTAGTCAGCGCGTGGTGCGCTCGTTGGCTGTAGAAAGCACGTGCGTCGCAGTTACTGGTGTGAATCTGAAACCCACACGCAGCCCGAACGCAGCGAAAGTTCCTCATACACTTAAAGTGCTTCAGTGTGTCTGCGTGCTCCTAAAGCCTTACGAAGGCGGTACTCACCACCTACGGATCCCCAAGTTTTGCCCACGGTGTTGTAAGTAGACTGCATGCACTTGCACGTACGGTGGGTTGGGACCACGGCTTAAGCCACACTTTTAATATCACAATTCAGAATCTCAAACTGTGTACCATCTTTCCGATACTTTCACTTTATTCGTTTTCAGTGCAATTTCTCAAAAGATCAGAAGGGTCAGGTGCGTGCCAATGACCCCAGAAACGGTTCAATAACCTCAGAATGTGGATATAAGTAGCAGGTAATCATGTCGTTTGTGACTTTTTAACCCGATAGTTGTGGTCTCTGTTCGAACCTTAAAGCCATTTATGCCTGTACTAACTACATTTACATGTTAACAAGTAAAAGTTAGCTTATTAACTGTTCAATACATGTCTGATGTGAGTGTATAATTGGTGTAATTTCGGTATCACCCTGAATTAGTTTTAATTTGGCTTATAAAATATGACCAAATAGATGCTAAAGTTAGAATTTTATCAAAATATAGCTTATTTTGTTGTTTGTTTGTATCGGTGGTTCACATCGCTTTAACAGTTCTGTTGAACTTCGATATCTCGAACTCGGATAACTCGAACTTCTGGATAAATCGAACAAAAAGTTCGGTTCTTCCAAAACTTATAATACAGAATTGCTCTAATAATATATCTCTACATATATCTAGAAACGCACGTGCCAGCTTAATACAGGTCTAAAGTAATGCTGAAAGCTCCTACAGGAACAGTCTGATCAGTGTCTGCTCTGTTTGCTAATGGAACAATGTCAACCGGACTTTTCAGTTTTTGCCATAGTACAAATCGCTTATTAAAATAATGTTCACAATTCCGACTATTTGCTATCTGTATGGTCATTAATTCTTACACAAATATTGAACATGGAAATGGTTCAAGAGACTGCTAAACCGCTACCTTGTATTTTGCAATATGTTTTACAGTAGTATCATTTTCTACATCTGGTTTGTTTTTCGTCACTTTTATATTGATTATTAATAGAGATGTTTAGGTTGTGCGGATAACGATAGACGAGGGCGGACTATAAGTAAAAATGGGGGTTATCTCAAAACTTTAATACGTTTCTTTTCAATAATTACACAGTACTTAAGGCTTTTTTACGACATGTATATATCCTTCTCATGACAGGCAAGAGAAGTACAACTCTATATAATTCTGGGAAGACTTGTAACGTTTTATCTCTGCTATAGCATGTATTTCACTAATAATCTGTTAAGTTTTAAGCACTTTCTCAGATGTCGTCCCTGTTTACGGCGTATTTAAGATGAAGTGTGCGGTGTCATGATAAGGTTTTATTTAGGATACATTTTATCGGCAAGTAAAAGAAACTGGACCCATCTGATTACACAGTGTTGGTCGTATTCAAACATTCCTTCTGAACCATCGATCTAGTAGCGTATATGTTTGTCCTGTGAATAATTTCAAATTTCTGTTGCAGTGCAAAAACATTGTATTGTTAAAGTCCAACAAGATTCACCTGACGTTGCTGACCTCTATTACCATAATTTCACACTACGCTGTGTTTCTATATATATATTCAGTAGTCTCCGTGAATTATTTGTACAAGAGTGCACATGATATATCCAGATTAAATACCATTCATCATTGACAAATGTATCGCCAGGAATGTGCCTCAGATGGATTATATCGTGTACCCCGTGCATTTTATCATGTACGATGTACTGGCGAGTATTGATATATACTACGTCATCTCACTTTAATTTATTCTTGCATAAAGGTCAACGTCAGGTGAATCTTATTGGACTATATATCGTGAAGAGTCAAGATATTGATCTAAAAGCAGCATAATTATACGAATCGTACTACGTCATTTTCCCTTATGTTTCGTCAATAAACGGTAGTCCCTGTCTTAAGCGGTCATTAATTTATTGAACATAGGAGTCTAAAAAAAGCAGGTGGTTGCTTAATGTAGGGAAAAATAATACAGAAAGCTCATATGAAGCTTTCTGTATTACTTTTGACCTGCATTAAGCAACCACCTGCATTACAGACCCAACAGTAAACTTGTTTTTATGACCGCTTAAGACTAGTACTCCTGCACGTGACATTTTTATGATTTTGGTCTTAATCGGGATATAGACAGGTGTTTTGAAAAGTGAAAATATAAGTTGTTTTTATTGTCTTATGTCTTGCAGAGGAGTGGCACTCCAGATAGATGCTATGGACCGTCGTCTTCAGGGTGTCGATGGCAACAGAGAAGACAACGACGCCAAGTAGACAATCAACCACGCCAGGAAAATCAGCAAGCCAGAACAGTGGATTTTTGGGACAACGTTGCTGATGGCCTGTCCTCATCATCAGAAGAAAATCGAATTCCCCCACGGGTACAGCCACGAAGGAGAAGAAAAGGGCCGCATGCTGACATTATTCGTGAAAACCAGCTTCTATAGTGATAATACAATGATTTTTATCAAGAATAAAGTCTCTAGGTTGCTTCGCCAACTCGGTTTGGGTGTATCCTCTGATGACTCAAGCTAACTTTTCTTCAAATGTCTGTGAAGTATATTTCATTGGAAAATAAAAACAATAGTTAATTTGGCTTCAATTTTTGTTATTTTCGAAAATGCTGAGACGACCCTTAAAACGACTTCATTTGGGTCTATAGTTTCAACCGATATATGCCGCTAAATGCTAAAAATAGAAGTTACAGACATGCGCAATGATTGTGGCAAGTCAACATATGAGGCGAACCTATTGTCCAAAAATGTAAACAAACAAAAACGAAACTATTCTTGATCTTTTTAACGACGAAAATAACATGTAATACATTACCTTACATTACAGAATAGTACATGTGACCGATCTTAAATTTTGTCGAGATCAAAATAATGTTGAAATTACGCGTAATGTTGAATAATCTCTTAATTCTAACTAGAACTTAAAATACAAACTTTCAGTTTATCGTTTGCCGCCATCTTGGAGCTACAGCGACCAAGCCCTGTGGCGTTGTTTGACTATAGTTCGGGTGAAAGTTCATATGACGTAACTTTAGTCGCGACTATCGCCGTTCATATGAAACTGTGGTAACTATTGTTCGAACTATAGACTCAAGTGAAGTCGCTCTGAGTGACATGGTGCGAATGTATGCACAGTTTGACTTGAATCTGTCTAAAGTGGACTAGATGATTTTCATGAATTATATTTGTGCTTGTTTAGAAATTTTGTTTAGTAAATATAATAATAAAAAACTCCAACATTTACTAAAATCTTTCAGAATAAAACTGTAGTGTGGATCCTGATGACACACCGAGACATCTGGATCCAAACTGTTTAAAATTGCTGGACAAGTTGCGCTCAACTGTTTACAATTACTAGACAGGTTGAACTCAACTGTTTACAATTACTAGACAGTTTGTGCTCAACTGTTTACAATTACTAGACATGTTGTGCTCAACTGTTTACAATTACTAGACAGTTTGGCCTCAACTGTTTACAATTACTAGACAGGTTGTGCTCAACTGTTTACAATTACTAGACAGGTTGCAATCAACTGTTTACAATTACTAGACAGGTTGGGCTCAACCGTTTACAATTACTAGACATGTTCGGCTCAACTATTTACAATTACTAGACAGGCTGTGCTCAACTGGGAGTTTCTGCATTACTTTTGTCCTGCATTAAGCTACCAGCTGCCACTACAGCCCAGAATTATACCTCTTTTAGGTGGTCGCATTAGCGGGTTTTACAGTAGTTTAATGAATGATCCTTGTTGCAGGATACTGATTATATATACAATTATCCATCTCAATATATTATTTGCAAACCACTCTTTATCCAACGGAATCTTGTTGGGCAAACACTTTTTCTGTTTTAGAATTTTGGTGAAACGCTGAAAAAATGCGAAAGTGCAAAGTTACATTATCGCAGTTTCCCGGTACATTTTGTCCTCGAATCCTACGGTATTCTCAAATTATGTCGAAAGGTGATATGAGAATATAACATTGCACTACCGCATTTGTGTTTACGTTTTAACTGATTATCGCATCTTTTTAACACCTTTTCTCCACGAATCCTATGGAAATCTATTGGAAATTAATTTGAAACTAGAAAAGTGTGTCTGTAAGACACAGTGATGCCCCCGTGTGGGTGCTTGCCTAGCTGTACGTAAAATTCCTAAGCCATTTGACCTTGACCTTGGGCTTGCAGGCAGCATGTGAAGGAGTTAGAATAGTTTTGCACCAAGCCCTCGAAATGTACAGACGACATCACAGAAATTTAAAGAGAATACACATACACAGTTGAAAGTTGTTTGTCCTATCTCTAGTATGAGAGCAGGAGACATAAAGAAGTGTCAGATAAGCGACAACACATTGGATAATGCGAGAGAGAAAATGAAGGCATGTGAGAAAATGACCAGTAAGAAAGGAGCAGAAAGTTGGTTTGATGAAGGAGATGGTTTCTTATATAGATACTTCAAATCCAACAAAATTGAGAATGGTAAGATACTAAAGCAGTTTTTTTTGTACCAAAGAGCTTGAGAAACAAAGTAATGATACTTGCTCATGATGGGTTTATGTCAGGTCATTTTTGGTATCAGAAATACTTATGGAATGGTTTTTGTAATCATGAGGTAGGTTTTAGCATTACAACCCTATCGGTTCAGAATTGATTAGATCAAATGGTCAGAAAATTTCGGAGCTGACTTTTTGAGCCGTTCCTAGTAGTTTCAGTAGGCCTGAGTAGATAGTACCTTGTTTTAGAGTGTTAACATTGTGAGGTTTTTGTGTAAAAATCATTGATTTTTAACTTGAGTATGGGGATATGTCACAAAGTTGAACTGGGCTTCAAACTCTCATGCGTCGATGGACCCTCGGCGCTTTGATTCTTTTTAACTTTTTGTATGTATTTGGTAGAATGATAAAGCCATTCACCTTTAGCACAGGTAATCCAGTACAGTTGTACTCTGGGCAGTTTATACACAGTAGTGAGAGCGTTCAGACGTGCTTTGGAAAAGAGAACATTAGAGCAAATATTGTAGGTTCCCCTCCCCTGTCCAGTTATTTAGGGCTTTGCATTATGTTATTTTTATCACTCGTGTGGATTGTGAATTCAGTTTCTTTAATTTAAAGGCACAATTTGGTTAGTTGCCCCCATTTCCTTTATTTTAGGTGGACTTTGGGTGACTTTTGTTATACTAAAGGGAAAAGGCGCCTGGTCCATGTTTATATTGTGTCATGCATTTTAGAGACTAGTCCCAGAATTCTATTGTGTACATATAACTGACCGCGCTTAAAGCATTGCTAATTCGGAACTCCCTTGGATAAAGAACGTGTCATCAATGCGACACTGTGAATGCTGATGCCTTTTTAGATTACTTCCAAGAAAAAAAGTAAAGTACCTAGTTATAGTCTACTTTCAGTCCGAATGACCGCTCAGCCGACTGTGCATTTACTCCCCTGGTCATTGAGTCAATGGCCTACAATATTGAGCACTGCTTATATATGGCGCACTCACGCAGCCGCAGTACCTGCGAGTGACCGTCACAGGTACCCATTTTACCCCCTGGGTGGAGAGGAGGTTTGGTGAGAGACACGGAAAAGCGTCTCTGAAATTTCCGGGAGGGACCGGGATTTGAACCCGCAACCTCCGGACTGATAGTCAAGCGCGTTACCATTAGACCACCCCACACCACAAGATATTCCTATTCCTGTAGAGCTGATATTTTAATTGAAGATATTTTATATTGAAATTGCCTTTTATGATAGTACAACTTATATGTACGAATTGGCGTATTTTATGTGATGTGTTGCAGACTATACAGTAGTTATAGAACTGACGTAGCAGCACGATTCTCTTATAAATTATCCTACGTGGAAGCAGTGTAACCTAAGTGGTGATGTGTATACCTGTGTGGTTAGGGACAGTGGCTCATAATCCAGTGTGGGGAGTAAATTTGTAGTGATAAGATAACCTGTGTGGTTAGAGACAGTGACTCATAAATATGTGTGGAGTGTAACTTAGTTACACGTAACCTGTGTGGTTATAGACAAACGTTATATTAACCTGTGTGGTTAGGTAAACAGTTAATGTTGGACCTGAGTGGTCATTACTTAAATTTTAGTTGAGTACGTTGTTGAGCTTTTGAAAAGACACTTGTAATTGTGTTATATGTGAATTATATATTTATATAAATATCTGATATATGATATAATAGATGTGTATAACATGAAATAGTCTTCAAATCTAACTCCATAAGAAAAATAATTCGGAATTGCAGTGTTCTTCATGAAATAGAAGGAAACTTGGTACAAGAACTGCTACAGACACGACAAACACCACAACTTAACATGTACCCAGAACTGATACTTACACAGCAAAACACGTACAGCTGAACACATACAAAGAACTGCTACATACTCTGTGAACCGCGCACAACTTAAACTGTACCAAGAAGCTGCTACTAAAGACACAGCTAAGCACGTACAACTAATCATGTACAAACCAAACTTCCATAAGTATTTCTGATACCAAAAATGACCTGACATAAACCCATCATGAGCAAGTATCATTACTTTGTTTCTCAAGCTCTTTGGTACACACAACTGCTTTAGTATCTTACCATTCTCAATTGTGTTGGGCTTGAAGTATCTATATAAGAAACCATGTCTTTCATCAAACCAACTTCCTGCTCCTTTCTTACTGGTCATTTTCTCCCATGTCTTCATTTTCTCTCTCGCATTATCCAATGTGTTGTCGCTCATCTGACACTTCTTTATGTCTCCTGTGCTCATACTAGAGATATGACAAACAACTTTCAACTGTGTATGTGTATTCTCTTTAATTTTCTGTGATGTCGTCTGTACATTCACAATCTGGAGAAGCACTCTCCACCTCATGAGTTTCTACAGATCGAACCTATTTTGGGTCTTTTACATCAGGGTCCGTGCTTATAAAGCTTTTAGTTGAGTCTTAGTTCGTTCTCAAGCTTTTGATTGGTCAGATTTGAGTTCTCAAGCTTTTGATTGGTCAGATTTGAGTCAAAGGCTCCAATCTGACCAATCAAAAACTTGAGAACTAACTCAGACTCAACTAAAAGTTTTATAATCATGGACCCAGGAATATTGCCGATAATCAAATAATACACTGGATACGCTGCACACAAAACATCAATCTCACAAGTAAAAAACGGAGTTTCAACAAATTGTGTGGCCAATGGAAATCTCCTAACCGTACCATCTAACAATACACATTTCTAAATTCTTCCAGACATGCTGTCCTTACCAACCAGACTGCGCCTGACAACTACATTTTCTACACTGAAACAACATGTATCTCTCAAGACTCTAACCTTTTCTCCATTTACAACACCATCACCACAGGCATTTTTCTCAACTTGTACTCTTCTCTTGAACGTCACCCACGTGATTCGATCGGGCGACGTTGCCTCTGTGTTTTACCTATGAAGTATGCCTAGCAGAAACGTTGAAACTGGCAAATAGACAACATAGACGAACAGCTGACGAAGAAAAAAATTCATAAAGCTACGGTATTTAAGGCAATGTGGGAGTTGGTTACAAGCCTAGTAATAGCTGTCTGCGGATTCTGTCGATCCGAGTTTCCCCTCTTGCTCCCTCTGACTTCGATAAAAGAAAGTTGGAAAGAAATCCTAACATGTGTCTACAATGTGACGACCAATGTGTTTCATGCATTAAAGAGGTTAATATTGTGCTTTGAGAGTGTCTGCATGTACACTATATAGACCCAGATCATAGACAGCTCCTACAAGAGCTTTCCAATCTGCTTGCCAACAAGATATTGTAAAAGCAGAGTTTTGTTGCTTGAACGTTTAGTTTAATGCAGTACTTATTAGTTAAAGGGTTAAAATCGTTTATTTAAAAAGTTATGGGGTGCGGAAAAAGATTAAATCTTATCATGACAAATAGGTCTGAAGGGACACGTTCAGTTTCGTTGTTTTTACTATGAGATGGTAAATTAAGCCCATTAAATATTAACTATATTTGCAGTTTATTATACAATATACACCGTTGAGTACATCGTCAGGAAATGTAATAAATACAGCTGTTCGATTCATTAACCTTTATTTAACCATCAATAAGAAGATAACAAGTCAGTGTAATGCAGAGTATAACTGTAGCATACATGTATGTTCATATATATGGTGTTGTCACTCATGACAGACGTGCCTTAATTTAACAACAGTAGAACATGCCCGACCGTCACCCCGGCCGTCTGTCCGTCCGTCAACAACGCTTTAAACGACATCTTCTCGAACTCTATTTATCATGCTCAGTCTATTAAAGCTGCTTAAAATCTGGATCCATGTAGAACTCTAGTTGCCATGACTTTTGACTTTGTCTGGTTATCTGAAAGTTGACATAAGCCTTTCCCTCATATAAACACCTTTTCACGCATTTGCAAACAGAGTATACCCAGATCAGAAGTCTCTTACTAATGTTTTTGAGAAGAACTTCAAGGAAAGACTATTCATATTTATAAACGCCTTTTCACGCATTTACAAACAGAGCAGACCTTGATTAGATAGCTCATGGACACATCCGTCTGATCTGGGTCCGCGCTGTTTGCAAATGCGTGAAAAGGTGATTTGCAAATGTCCGTCAGTGATATTTTTGTGTATTAGTTCAAAACAAATATTTGTCACTGATGCATGTAAGTTGATTAGATCATCCAGTTCAGTAGAGTGTACACTTATAGCTCAGAGGTTTGGAGATAGTAAAACTCCGCTAATGTGAGCACTTTATGAATGAACACAATGGTCGTTTAAAGCAGGTCTTTCCTTAATTCAGGACGAAAGTAACGTCCTGCATTAACCCTTTCGCTGCCATTGCCGGATCTGTGATTACCTATGCAAACAGTTTGGATCCAGATGAGACGCCGAGTCACTCGGCGTCTCATCAGGATCCAAACTGTTTGTTACTGTTACTATGTTTTTGAAACAAAAATGAAAAAAAATCAAAAGAATGAAAATTTGTAGCAGACGACAAATTTAGCAGACGACAGAGTTTGGCAGCGAAAGGGTTAAGCTACGGCCTGACTTTAAGACCCAGAAACTACGAAAATAAAAAAAAAACACATTGTAAATGTTTGCGATGTTTTATCTGAAAATGACTACAAACATATCCCTTCTCCCACTAGTCATCATCTGACTCACTTGACACACCTGACACCTGACTCAATTGACACACCTGACACCTGACTCAATTGACACACCTGACGCACCTGATTCACCTGACACATCTGACTCACTTGACACACCTGACACCTGACTCAATTGACACATCTGACTCACTTGACACACCTGACACACTTGACACACCTAAAATCACCTGACACACCTGACTCACTTGACACATCTGACTCACTTGACATACCTGACTCACTTGACACACCTGACTCACTTGACGCACATTTCTGAAAATCTTATATCCAGATGTAATACGGTGTGTGATCAGGAACTAAGCTGTTTGACAATCTTTCAGTAGCTTCTTATTAGTTTGAACAAAATAGAAGTAGTCAAAGTTACACCATATCCAAACTTGACCTGACTTTATTTTAACATAGGGTAAATGGTTTATATAATATGAAGAACAAGGAAGACATCGCTAGAAATTCAATGATCTGGTAAAAATTTGGCTAAAGATTACATTCTGATGAAGAACATAACATCACAAGTTTACAGGTGATGAATAGGGCTTTTGAAACAATAATAATAAAAATAATTAAAAAATCTATATCAATTGATTGAAATTTGAGCGGATTACCTATGGCAAAATCAGGACCAGTGGTTGTATCTACATCTAGTCAAACCAGAAGATCACTTTCTATTGTGCTGTAGTTCTGATTCAGGTTTACGAAAGAAATTTTAAGATGCAATATATTGGCCCTGACTGATCAAGGTTGCCAATCTTATATCCAGTAAAAGGATTAGGTATTGTCAGAAATATATTAACATCTATTCGCTGTGCTGTGTTAAGTGTACAAAATGCATAGAAACTGTTTCTCCTCAGATTTCTATAGGTATTAAAGTTTATTAGTCCCCCACCGGTTACCGTCCGTCTGTATGTCTGTCCGTCCGTCAGTCCGTCCGTCCGTCCGTCTGTCCGTCCGTCACACTTTGTGTCCGGGCCATATCTCCAACAAGGATATGCCAAATGCATTATAACTTCACACATTGAACAAGCATGATAAGAGGAAGTGCCATGTACAAGGGTAATAACTCTAGCATCAATAGTTATTTCCCCTTTTCATAAGTTCTTATCCGGACAATAACTCTTTATCTACTGGTTCAATTGATTTGAAACTTCACATATGGAACAAGAATGATGAGTGAAAGTGTCATGTACAAGGACCATAACACTAGCATCAGTATATTTGGAGTTATTCCCCTTTTTCATAGTTTCTTGTCCAGTCAATCACTCTTCTAATTCAACTGAATTGAAACCTTATATTTGAAAAAGCATGATGGAAGAAAGTTTCATGTACAAATTCCATAACTTTAGCATCTGTAGTTTTGCAGTTATTCCCCTTTTTCATATGTTCTTGTCTTGCCAATAACTTTTTATTTACTATGACTTTTGAAACAAAACTCATTCGTACAATGAGTGGAACTAATGTCAGCAATGTCAATAAATCGGACAACACAATCATTGTTGGAGTGCTTTCCCCTTTCTTCGTTTTTTTTGTTCCGACAATCACTGTTAAGCAAAATAAAAAGGAAATTTCATTAATTTATTTGGGCGCTCTGGTTGGGAACTATGTATTAATGTTCTTGTCATGTGGACCATATTGAAAATTGGTCTTGTACCAAATATGTAATCCACTTAAGATAAAGTCGTTATTATTATTATTAATATTAATGCTTGATCTTGTTATTCATATATCAGGTTGTGTTTGAATTTGTATTAGAATTATTACATGGACTTATATGCATGTGTATTTGCATTATGCTTTTGCCATCTTTACATTATCATTCGCTTGTATATAATGCTCTTGCCAATAGAGCGTAATTGATTGAGTATACATAAACCATAACTTTCAGTACAGATCACTGATTGTATATATGTAAATTCAGTGTATAAAAACCAAGACTTTAATGTGCCTATCGTATTTCACTATAAACAGCATTTCTTCTCGTCACGACTTTCATGAAACGAGTGTGTTTTCACCAAATGAGAAATGTTAATTAAGATCTGTTGGAGCTAAACTTTGAGTTTTCATTCAGTTTCCACGCTATGAAACCTTTGTGTTACACCAGTTAACACATGCTGGTAATCGTCATGTTTTACAGCTGTTCTCCAGATCAGTTCTCTAGCATAATAAATGTCAAAACGACCAGATAAAATCATGCTGGCGGGGTGATAGCTATTAACTAAGCTACAATAAGACGCGAGACTAATCCGAATAAGCTTGATAATATCGGATACTTTGCGCACGATTAACCTGTTAAAAAGCCCCGTGGCATACTAAGAGGCGTCCCTCATGCCCCCTTCTTTGAGAGAGTTAAAGATCAGAGTTCGAATATATAACACGCGTTTAATCCATCCTAGATGTCTAGTACTGAGGCCACCCTAATTCACTTACTTTCATATAGATACGTTTTACTTTTATTGTTCTGTTTTACATTTGTTATTTTACTTTATGTGGATTACCACTGTTATAACAATGTAATACAAACTGGATTCCCAGGAGACATAATATATTCCTAAACTTCGGAGCACAGCTCCATCAACTCCTTCCTAACTCATAAAGATACAAATATTCTCCAGCATTCTATTCTTCGACGTTTATATACTCTATTGTTCGATCTTACTACTTTTGTTTATTTATTAACTTCTAGTCTGTTACATCAGACAGATGTTTAGTATACATGTGTTAACTGTTATGCATTGTTCATAAGAATATTTAGCAATATTTGGAACTCGTAAGGCTTTCAAGTCATCATTAAATGTATTAGCCCATCCATTCTAACCATTGAACAAAACTGGGCGATTAACCCTTTCACCGCCAATGTCGCATATAAATGCACCATGACAAATAGTGCAGTCCAAGATCAGACGCCAACCTTTCAAGGCGGCATCTGATCAGGAACTTCACTTTTTGTCTCATTCTCTATTTTCATGTCTGGACTTCGTTCTTGTGAAATTTGCATTTATTTATCTCATTTCCATATTGTACCGAAAGCCTTAATACAATTGAGCTGCAGACGACAATTAGAATTTTGGCGCCGAAAGGATTAATATTGAATGTAGCTTGTGTCGACACTATCCCTGTATGACTGTAGTCATCGGCACATTTCTTTCACTGTCAAATTGTTTTCGCGTACAAAGTGTACTTTACAACTTTAATCCAATAAATAACAATTTATCCATGATTAATGATTAATGTCCCAGAGTACTTACCGTGGTATATATGGAAATGAGAATAAACTTGAAAATTGAATTGAATGCGATTGCATAATTTCTCAATATTTAGCGTTTATGCAGTTGTCGTCTGACTTAATTTATATGTAAAAGTTGAGATCGTTGTATTTTAAGGGAAGTGACAAGCGGCTTTATGTGTGAAATAGGGTTGTACCTTGTTTGCCAGTCTGTAGTTCACAAATTGCATACATTGCTGTTGCGGAGGCAGTGACACAGCTGGTGCTATGTTATTCACTAAGAGAAGTTTCGTGAACGAAGGAATTGGTGCTTACATATTGCATCTGTGCTGTACTCAACCACTCCATCGGCAGCGCCATTCATGAAACAGGACACAAACTTGCCTATTGACATGACCAACCGTGAAAGAATGGACATAGCCAGTCGTGAACAAATGGACGAAACCAACTGTGGAAGAATGGACACGGAGAACTTGGAAAAATGGACTTGGCAAACCGTGGAAAAATGAACATGGCCAGCCGTAGAATAATAGACATGGCCACCCGTAGAATAATGGATATGGCCAGCCATAGAATAGTGGACATTGTTAGCCGTAGAATAGTGTATATGGCCAGCCGTAGAATAATGGACACTGTTAGCCGTAGAATAGTGGACATTGTTAGCCGTAGAATAATGGACATGTCCAACCGTGGAAGAGTTGACATGGCTAGCCGTAGAAAAAATGGATATGGCCAGCCGTAGAAAAATGGACATGGCCAGCCGTATAATAGTGGACATTGTTAGCCGTAGAATAGTGGACATGTCCAACCGTGGGAGAGTGGACATGGTTAGCCGTGGAAGAGTGGACATGGCTAGCCGTGGAAGAGTGGACATGGCTAGCCGTAGAAAAATGGACATGGCCAATCGTGGGGGAAAAGGAGATGTCCATCTGTGGAAAAATGAACATGGCCAGTCGTAGAATAAAATAGACATGGCCAGCCATGGAAGAATGGACATGGCCAGTCATAGAATAATGGACATGACACATTGTGGAAGAATGGACACAGCCACCTTGGAAGAATGGACATGGCCATCCGTGGAAAAATGGACATGGCCAACTGTAGAATAATGGAAATGGCCAACCGAGGGAAAATGGACATGGTGGTCAGCCGTAGAATAATGGAAATGGCCAATAGTGACAAAAATAGACATGACCAGCCGTAGAATAATAGACATGACCACCCATGGAAGAATGGCTATAAAGAATGGACACGGCCAACATGGGAAAACGGACATGGCCAGTCGTTGATAAATGAACATGGCCAGACGTAGAATAATGGGAATAGCCAACCGTGGGAAAATGGGCATTGCCAGCCGTAGAATAATGGAAATGGCCAACCGTGACAAAAATGGACATGGCCAGCCGTAGAATAATAGACATGGCCAACCATGGAATAATGGATATGAAGAATTGACACAGCCAACTTGGAAAATGGACATGGCCAGTCGTTGATAAATGGACATGGCCAGATGTAGAGTAATGGAAATGGCCAGTCATGGAAGAATGGACATGGCCAATTGTGGAAGAGCAAACTATTGAGTATATTGCGCAACGTGCCTATCATAGCACTGATGGCTATACGTGCCTATCATAGCACTGATGGCTATAAGCTACAGAAAATATCATGCTGATCATCACCATTATCTAGCTGAAGAGAATCAAGATGTGGACATTATTCCAAAGCGACTTGGATCGTTTCTCATCTTTCATCATGTTACCAAAATAAACATCCAATTATGCACGAAATTGTGAGGAGTCCCCAGCCACTGACAGGATGGAAAATAATAAAAGATATCGTACACTTAGCAGTGAAGGCAATTATCTTTAAATATTTGGATTGAAATTCATAATGTATCTTATGGCCGGTACTTTTTAGGCCTTGGGTTTCACCGACTATCAGGTCATTTCATATCTAAGTACACGTATTAGCATGAGTACTTTGGACCTCTTAACGTCATTCTCTTATCATATGGAATACCATGACTTTCCGTACCTTCCCTACAAAAAACTACCCAGAGTGCGAAAGCTGACTCAGTAATTTTACAACCAACCCAACCACACTTCTTGGGCTAATGTCCTCTGGGATTTTACTTTTGACAACAGTCACGGTCCGCGGGTCCGATCTATTGGCTACTATTTGAAGTTAACGAACGAAAATGGAGTTTTCTAACAAGGGCACAAGATCATTTTGTGACATTACAAAATAAAGCCAAGGAAGAGTAAATGTTTCGACGACTGCTGCAATATGCTATGCAATCTTTCTACGCTACAATTCTTCTTGGTGAATATTGAACTAATGTACGCGAGGTTAAGTCCCAGTAGAGCATGGGTAATTAAGCAATGAGTAGAGCCTGATCTTAGGGTTGTCCCCTGGATCCTTTCATTAGCGTCAGCTTATTACATGTATTGTTGTGTAAGTAAACCAGTTGAAAGTGATACTGTACCCAGGATTTCTTCATACTGATTAATTGCCTGTTTCGCTGTGTCTGTAGTACTTCTTGGTACATGTTAAGCTGTTCGTGTTTAGCTGCGTCTAAAACAGTTATGTAAAGCTGTGTATGGTTTGCTGTGTTTGTAACAGCAGTTCTTGGCACAAGTTGCGTCTACATCAATCATTGGTATATGTTGTGTATGGTTTACTGTGTCTGTAAAAGCAGTTTGTGGCACAAGTTGCTTGTGTTTAGCTGCGTCTACAGCAGTTATTGGTACATGTTAAGCTGTGTATGGTTTACTATGTCTGTAACTGTTATAGGTTCATGTTAGGCTGTGTATGGTTTACTATGTCTGTAACAGTTATAGGTCCATGTTAGGCTGTGTATGGTTTACTGTGTCTGTAACAGTTATAGGTTCATGTTAGGTTGTGTATGGTTTACTGTGTCTGTAACTGTTATAGGTTCATGTTAGGCTGTGTATGGTTTACTATGTCTGTAACTGTTATAGGTTCATGTTAGGCTGTGTATGGTTTACTATGTCTGTAACAGTTATAGGTTCATGTTAGGCTGTGTATGGTTTACTATGTCTGTAACAGTTATAGGTTCATGTTAGGCTGTGTATGGTTTACTGTGTCTGTAACAGTTATAGGTTCATGTTAGGTTGTGTATGGTTTACTATGTCTGTAACAGTTATAGGTTCATGTTAGGATGTGTATGGTTTACTGTGTCTGTAACAGTTATAGGTCCATGTTAGGTTGTGTATGGTTTACTATGTCTGTAACAGTTATAGGTTCATGTTAGGTTGTGTATTGTTTACTATGTCTGTAACAGTTATAGGTTCATGTTAGGTTGTGTATGGTTTACTATGTCTGTAACAGTTATAGGTTCATGTTAGGCTGTGTATGGTTTACTATGTCTGTAACAGTTATAGGTTCATGTTAGGCTGTGTATGGTTTACTGTGTCTGTAACAGTTATAGGTTCATGTTAGGTTGTGTATGGTTTACTATGTCTGTAACAGTTATAGGTTCATGTTAGGTTGTGTATGGTTTACTATGTCTGTAACTGTTATAGGTTCATGTTAGGTTGTGTATGGTTTACTGTGTCTGTAAAAGCAGTTTGTGGCACAAGTTGCTTGTGTTTAGCTGCGTCTACGGCAGTTATTGGTACATGTTAAGCTGTGTATGGTTTGCTGCGTCTATAGCAGTTTTTGATATGGTTTGCTGTGTCTGATGTTATGAATGTATCAGTCTTTAGTAGTACTAGGTACACGGTAAGTGGTGAGTGTGTCACTGTGTCTGTAGCAGTTATGTGTGTATGTTTTACTATGTATGTAACAGTTATAGGTTCATGTTAGGCTGTGTATGGTTTACTGTGTCTGTAACTGTTATAGGTTCACGTTAGGTTATGTATGGTTTACTGTGTCTGTAACTGTATAGGTTCATGTTAGGCTGTGTATGGTTTACTATGTCTGTAACAGTTATAGGTTCATGTTAGGTTGTGTATGGTTTACTGTGTCTGTAACAGTTATAGGTTCATGTTAGGTTGTGTATGGTTTACTATGTCTGTAACAGTTATAGGTTCATGTTAGGTTGTGTATGGTTTACTGTGTCTGTAACTGTTATAGGTTCACGTTAGGTTGTGTATGGTTTACTGTGTCTGTAACTGTATAGGTTCATGTTAGGCTGTGTATGGTTTACTATGTCTGTAACAGTTATAGGTTCATGTTAGGCTGTGTATGGTTTACTGTGTCTGTAACTGTTATAGGTTCATGTTAGGTTGTGTATGGTTTACTGTGTCTGTGACCGTAATAGGTTCGTGTTAGGTTGTGTATGGTTTGCTATGTCTGTTATAATTATAGGTTCATGTTAGGTTGTGTATGATTTACTGTGTCTGTGACAGAAATAGGTTCATTTTAGGCAGTGTATGGTTTGCTATGTCTGTGACAGTTATAGGTTCATGTTAGGTTGTGTATGATTTACTGTGCCTGTAACAGTTATAGGTTCATTTTAGGTTGTGTATGGTTTACTGTGTCTGTGACAGTTATAGGTTCATGTTAGGTTGTGTATGATTTACTGTGCCTGTAACAGTTATAGGTTCATGTTAGGTTGTGTATGGTTTGCTATGTCTGTAACAGTTATAGGTTCATGTTAGGTTGTGTATGATTTACTGTGCCTGTAACAGTTATAGGTTCATTTTAGGTTGTTTATGGTTTGCTGTGTCTGTAACAGTTATAAGTATAGGTTAAGTTGTGTATGTCTGCTGTGTCTGTAGCAGTACTTGGAGCATTAAGCAACGTGTTTTTGCTGTTTCTGATGTAGTCATTGGTACATGTTAAGCTTGGTATAGCTTGCTGTGTCTGCAACAGTTATTGACACATGTTAAGTTATGAGTACATCGTTGTGTATGCAGAAGTTATTGGTTCATGTTAAGGTGTGCATGTTTTGCCGTCTGTAGCAGTTCTTGGTACATGATAAGTGCAGCAGTGCTTCGTACATGTTCAGTTGTGCGTTTTCACTCTGCAAAAATTCTTGGTAGACGTTAAGTTGTGTGAGGTTCGCTGTGTATGTAGTAGTTCTTGGAACATGTTGTTAATAATAGGTTATGTGTGTGTGTGTGTTTCTGTGTCTGTAGTAGCTCTTGAAACAGGTTATGTTGTGCGTGCTTTTCTGTGCTTGTAGCAGTTATTGGTATGCACGAAGCTGCTAGCGGTTCCCTGTTTATGTAGCAGATTTTAGTGTGTATGTGTGTGTGTGTGTGTGTGGGGGGGGGGGGGGGTCTCACCTATTTTCTATCGATATTTTAGTAATGAATGCGTCTTGTATGTGGCCTTTCCAGCTTGACTTTACTACTTTTTCATTTATTTGTTTGTTTTAATTGTTAACTGTGCTAATGATTAAGTTACATGGTATCAGCACTTGTATAAAGTCGATACGTGTATTCACTAAGTAAAGTATGAACCGATGATGATTTCTGACTGCAGCAATATTCATTCGGCTTTAGTCTATTCTAATTTCATGTGCATGTACATGTAAGTTACTCATTTAATTGCATTCAGACGACTTGTTATTTTCGTATCAATTCAATAATGATGGTTCATAAAATTGTATCAATCAAACAACTGTTTTATCATATTTCCTGATGCAAATTATACTCCTCACATGTGCTTAAATAACTGAATTATTTAGCCCTTTCCTCCATAAATACGCCTTTCTACGCCTCCGTAATAATCACTTGTCGAAATCATTGTGATAAATAGAGCATTTGCTCATATGGGAGCAAATGCTCTATTTATCACAATGGTTTCAAACTACAAAATTCTAAACTTTTACTTTTCTCTCGTAAATGCTCCTTTTGGATAGATTCATTCAAAGAGGTTGGGTCTAAAATAGCCTATGGAGGAAAAGGTTAAAACATAAGATGATGTGGACCGTTTTCCCTCGACATGATGTCAACGTATGCTATTAAGACTATTCTTGATTTATAAAACTCATGCATTACTTGAAATGAAATGCTGGTCCCCAGTGCTCTTATACCCAAGGCTCGGCTGTTTCTAAAACCCTGTCATTACCTGTTTAATCCTTTACTCCATAAATATGCATTTCCACGCCTTTGCAAACAGAGTAGACCAAGATCAGCCGGCTCCTGTATGAGCGGTCTGATCAGGGTCGGCTCTGTTTGTTTATGATATAACTTAGATATAAGTCTACATTTTCTGTCTGGGCTAAAACTTCCTATTTCCGTGTACTATTATAACAATAAATCTAATTACTACTCATGATGACATTGATTCTTACATAAATATCCATGGAGTAAGTGGTTAAACAGGCACGTGATGGGCATACCCTGAATGATTGATTGCGTAACACACTTTAACAGGCACGTGATGGGCATACCCTGAATGATTGATTGCGTAACACACTTTAACAGGCACGTGATGGGCATACCCTGAATGATTGATTGCGTAACACACTTTAACAGGCACGTGATGGGCATACCCTGAATGATTGATTGCGTAACACACTTTTGACTATTAACTTCCATGTCTTTTCAAAACGATCATATTCCTGGTTACCGTTACCCCTGTCTCTCACAAACATTTAGTAAGACATTCTGTTATCATGAGTATTAATCATCTGATCGTTTATGGACTATTTCTATTTGGCATAGACAGAGCAGACCCTCGCCAGACAGATCATACATGAATTGTCCGATCTAAGTCTACTCTGTTTTCAAAAGGCTTGAAAAGGCATTTGCATGAAGCAAAGGGTGAATTCTGTGTAATCGGGCTGTCCTACGTGTACTCCAATCGTTCAAGGATACTGCAGCACATTCTGCAGTGAGGCTGGGGCGGCATCAAACGACTGTTTGTAAAGAGCAGCAAAACTCTCACATTCCCATATTCTGTAGCTGACTTCACCAACTGTAACAAAAACATTTCTTTGTATTCATAACAAAGTTTGAAAAAAAACCAACATTTATTTAATAGTTTTGAATTAGCTGAAAATATTTAATTTGGCAAAGACATAACTAGAACTATCACTAAAGGTGATTGATACCCCCACCCACCACCTTGTCAAAAGATCCAATGACTTCAATACAAAAGGCAATAGCTCAATAATCCTTTCATCCACACTTGTGGAAAGAAATTTTTAAAGTCCAGTCAAGCAAATTATGTCACACACATCCAAACCATTATAAATGCATATGTAAAATTTGAGGTTCAATGGTGAAGAATTGTAGAAGTAGTACTTGAGAAGTTCTGCTCTTGACAAAAAATACTTATGAAAAGTAACAAAGGGGAATAAATCCCTCTAAATGAATTTAGAGTTACAGTCCTTGTTGACTGAACATCCTCTCATCACCCTCTATCCATATACACAGTTTCATAGCTGTACCTACAAAACTTGAGAAGTTATGCTCTAGACAAAAAATTGCTTCTGAAAAGTAACAACGGGGAATAACTCCCTTAAAAATGAATTTAGATTTACAACCTTTGTTGACTGCACATCCTGCCATCCCCTCTATCCATATCTAAAGTTTCACAGCTGTGCCTACAACACTTGAGAAGATATGCTCCGGACAAAATATTGCTTCTGAAAAGTAACTAAGGGGAAAAACTATCAATAATGAATTTAGAGTAACAACCCTTATTGACTGCATAATTTATCTTCTTATCACCCTCTATCCATATATAAAGTTTCACAGTTGTGCCTACAATACATGAGAATTTATGCTCTGGACAAAACAAAGGCTTCTGAAAAGTAACTAAGGGGAATAACTCCCTCAAAAAAGAATTTAGAGTTACTACATTTGTTGAATGCACATCCTCTCATCTCCCTCTATCCATATCAAAGTTTCACAGTTGTGCCAACAATACTTGAGAAGTTATGCTCCGTACAAAATATTGCTCCTGAAAAGTAACTAAGGGGAATAACTCCCTCAAAAATTAATTTAGAGTTACAACCCTTGTTGGCTGCACATCCTCCCATCATCCTAATAATGTGTACCAAGTTTGAAGACAATATCATAAACAGGTTTCAAGAAAATGGCATGTCCCAAAAATATGTCCCAATGAAGAGAAGTTAAAAAGGGGAATAATTCTGTCAAATTTTGTGCAAGAGTTATGAAACATAAAGAAGATTGTCCCCACATAACACTTATAATATGTATTAAGTTTGAAGGTGGTATCATAAATAGTTTTCAAGAAAAAAGCAAATGTTCCGGAAAACCCAAATTAAGAGACAAAATATGAAGTTATAAAGGGGCATTATTCTGTCAAATTTTGTGCAAGAGTTATGAAATATGGAGAAGATTGTCCCCACATAACACTTATAACATGTATGAAGTTTGAAGGTGGTATCATAAACAGTTTTCAAGAAAAAAGCGAATGTCCCGGAAAAACGCGAGTGACGGACGGATGGACAGACGGACAAGGTGATTCCTATATAGCCCCAACCACAGGTGGCGGGGTATAATAAACTCTGTATATGATTGAGTTGTGCACAGATCGACACATTTCTTACCTCTTACCTTTACCTCTTTTCACGCATTTGCAAACAGTAGAACCAGGTCAGACGGCTCCTATATGAGGCGTCTGATCAAGGTATGCTCTGTTTGCGTTTGACATGATAATGATCTGATTCTACAACTTTCGTCAAAACCAAAACTAAATAAGGTTTGTCTGCAGAATATTTGATGTGCCTTTTTTCTAAAACCGCATTGTCTTGGATGTAGTTTAAAACAGTTTGGATCCTGCTGAGAAGCCTAGTCATTCATCACAAATTATTCATAGATTCAGTAGTTCCTACATGAATAATTATTTTATCAGGTTTAGTGTTAAATATCACCACTAACAATTTGTCAGTTCAATGGCAAGACAGTGTCTAAGAATCCTACCTGGGTGACTATAGCTGTTCTCACACTTGTTTATTTCTTAGATATTTGTCATGATCAGAGCGGAGGCTATATAGCTGACGGGGCACAGGTGCGGGGGGTGTTAAACCAGAGCGGAGGCTATATAGCTGACGGGGCACAGGTGCGGGAGGTGTTACACCAGAGCGGAGGCTATATAGCTGACGGGCACAGGTGCGGGAGGTGTTACACCAGAGCGGAGGCTATATAGCTGACGGGGCACAGGTGCGGTAGGTGTTATACCAGAGCGGAGACTATATAGCTGACGGGGCACAGGTGCGGGATGTGTTACACCAGAGCGGAGGCTATATAGCTGACGGGGCACAGGTGCGGGATGTGTTGCACCAGAGCGGAGGCTATATAGCTGACGGGGCACAGGCGCGGGAGGTGTAACACCAGAGCGGTGGCTATATAGCTGACGGGGCACAGGTGCGGGATGTGTTACACCAGAGCGGAGGCTATATAGCTGACGGGGCACATGTGCGGGATGTGTTACACCAGAGTGGAGGCTATATAGCTGACGGGGCACAGGTACGGGATGTGTTACACCAGAGCGGAGGCTATATAGCTGACGGGGCACATGTGCGGGATGTGTTACACCAGAGTGGAGGCTATATAGCTGACGGGGCACAGGTGCGGGATGTGTTACACCAGAGCGGAGGCTATATAGCTGACGGGGCACAGGTGCGGGAGGTGTTACACCAGAGCGGAGGCTATATAGTTGACGGGGCACATGTGCGGTAGGTGTTACACCAGAGCGGAGGCTATATAGCTGACGGGGCACAGGTGCGGTAGGTGTTATACCAGAGCGGAGGCTATATAGCTGACGGGGCACAGGTGTGGAAGGTGTTACACCAGAGCGGATGCTATATAGCTGACGGGGCACAGGTACGGGATGTGTTACACCAGAGCGGAGGCTATATAGCTGACGGGGCACAGGTGTGGGAGGTGTTACACCAGAGCGGAGGCTATATAGCTGATGGGGCACAGGTGCGGGAGGTGTTACACCAGAGCGGAGGCTATATAGCTGACGGGACACAGGTGCGGGAGGTGTTACACCAGAGCGGAGGCTATATAGCTGACGGGACACAGGTGCGGGAGGTGTTACACCAGAGCGGAGGCTATATAGCTGACGGGGCACAGGACTGGTGCGGTAGGTGTTATACCAGAGCGGAGGCTATATAGCTGACGGGGCACAGGTGCGGTAGGTGTTATACCAGAGCGGAGGCTATATAGCTGACGGGGCACAGGTGCGGAAGGTGTTACAGGTCATAATATCTAACAGTACAACACTCAGCTGGACATACTCACATGGGAACTGCCCGGGGATTTGGGAGTCACTGGGAAACATATTTTGATTAGATTAATCTAACAAAAGGGTTATGCCGTCTCTATAACCCATTACTTCATGAATAATTATGCAAGATTTTAGAATTTCATGAATGTTAATACATTTACAGAGCAACAGATATAAGTGTGTTCAAAAACTGAAACCGTTATTTCTCCACCAAACCCTATACATGTACATGTACTGTGATCACTATTCTAAAAGGTTGTCACAGTATAGGGTTTGGTGGAGAAATAAAGGAGTTACTCTTGAAAATGTTTACATTTACACAATTTATCTGGAGCTCTGCATGTTTGTAATTGCACATGAATAGGGAAAATAGGAACAAATGTTTGTCATGGCAGACAGTGTAATATCTGATCTGTAACAGTACAGTGTAATATCTGATCTATAACAGTACAGTGTAATATCTGATCTATAACAGTACAGTGTAATATCTGATCTATAACAGTACAGTGTATATCTATCTATAACAGTACAGTGTAATATCTGATCTATAACAGTACAGTGTAATATCTGATCTATAACAGTACAGTGAATATCTGATCTATAACAGTACAGTGTAATATCTGATCTATAACAGTACAGTGTATATCTGATCTATAACAGTACAGTGTATATCTGATCTATAACAGTACAGTGTATATCTGATCTATAACAGTACAGTGTAATATCTGATCTATAACAGTACAGTGTAATATCTGATCTATAACAGTACAGTGTAATATCTGATCTATAACAGTACAGTGTATATCTGATCTATAACTGTACAGTGTAATATCTGATCTATAACAGTACAGTGTAATATCTGATCTATAACAGTACAATGTATATCTGATCTATAACAGTACAGTGTAATATCTGATCTATAACAGTACAGTGTAATATCTGATCTATAACAGTACAGTGTATATCTGATCTATAACAGTACAGTGTAATATCTGATCTATAACAGTACAGTGTATATCTGATCTATAACAGTACAGTGTAATATCTGATCTATAACAGTACAGTGTATATCTGATCTATAACAGTACAGTGTAATATCTGATCTATAACAGTACAGTGTAATATCTGATCTATAACAGTACAGTGTATATCTGATCTATAACAGTACAGTGTAATATCTGATCTATAACAGTACAGTGTAATATCTGATCTATAACAGTACAGTGTATATCTGATCTATAACAGTACAGTGTATATCTGATCTATAACAGTACAGTGTATATCTGATCTATAACAGTACAGTGTATATCTGATCTATAACAGTACAGTGTAATATCTTATCTATAACAGTACAGTGTAATATCTGATCTATAACAGTACAGTGTATATCTGATCTATAACAGTACAGTGTAATATCTGATCTATAACAGTACAGTGTAATATCTGATCTATAACAGTACAGTGTAATATCTGATCTATAACAGTACAGTGTAATATCTGATCTATAACAGTACAGTGTAATATCTGATCTATAACAGTACAGTGTAATATCTGATCTATAACAGTACAGTGTATATCTGATCTATAACAGTACAGTGTAATATCTGATCTATAACAGTACAGTGTATATCTGATCTATAACAGTACAGTGTAATACCTGATCTATAACAGTACAGTGTAATACCTGATCTATAACAGTACAGTGTATATCTGATCTATAACAGTACAGTGTAATACCTGATCTATACCAGTACAGTGTATATCTGATCTATAACAGTACAGTGTATATCTGATCTATAACAGTACAGTGTATATCTGATCTATAACAGTACAGTGTAATATCTGATCTATAACAGTACAGTGTAATATCTGATCTATAACAGTACAGTGTATATCTGATCTATAACAGTACAGTGTATATCTGATCTATAACAGTACAGTGTAATATCTGATCTATAACAGTACAGTGTAATATTTGATCTATAACAGTACAGTGTATATCTGATCTATAACAGTACAGTGTAATATCTGATCTATAACATTATGTAAACAGAGCAGATCCTGGTCCGAGAACTCGTACAAATACTGTCTGATCTGTGCCTGTTTGCTCAAGCATATACAGATGTATTCATAAATGTGTGAAAAGTAACGGGCTAAATGGAATCCCACCTGAATAAATAAAGCTCATGTAAATTAATTTATAACATAACTCGTGGCTTCAGCGTGACGTAAAACTATCATATATATTTTGATATTCACGGGCATATATTCACTAGGGAATAACATTCGAACGACTTAACTGTATTCATACGCGCTGTCAAAACAAACAAACAAACTGGCGGACGGTGACCTACATATGTCAACGATTGATTTCACGATAGATGGCAAAGGACTGTTGGCATTGCGCCTTAATTTCGATAAAATAATACAAACTGTAAAGCAAATATCTGTCAGTAAATATCTACAAAATGTATGCAAAAAAAAGACCTACCAGCTACTCTGACCCAAACCATCCATTCTACATAAAAATGCCTTCACAAATTTACATTTTCTTCACCGCATGTCCTTTTGTTAATGCAGATTTCTACTTATTTCTACTCGTCATTCAACAGGTATAGTCATCTGAATCCAGCACAGCACAGACATATTTCAAATATGTTAGGGTAAACTGATCGTGAGTCGGACACCTATTCCACTTTTCCTCATGTCAAACGTCTGTAAGTTCAGCTAGACACTTCCGGTGCTCACTGGTACCTGGTCTGATCTCTTTTAAGCTCTTCTAACGCTTTATATGCATCAAACACACGTGCAACAGGGCCAAAAAGTACGGAAAGATAGGTAACCCTAACTCGATCGTGACTCGGACACTTTCGATATTGAGTCGGACGATTTCAATTTCTTGAAATATTCATTGTGATACGTTAATTAAGCTCTGAATTGTGAGATTCCATAGTATATATGTGTGATAAAAATGATAGACCCTAGATATACATCTAGAATCTACTATAAATATCGTAGAATGACATCTGATTTCCCTCCTGTTCACTCATATGAGATGACCCACCAGGTACAGAGCGTACATAAACGTTCTCGTTTACTAAAAACCTGAATAACAGATGTCTTTTAAATGTATACATATTTATTTTTCTTCAACAAAAACATGATTTCCACCATTTGTAACACTCGTATAATGTCGCTATTACTCAAGAAACTAAAACCGAATGGGTTTTTATCTGACTTTGACATTTGAAAGTTGTTGGGGGGGGGGGGTTTGGGGGGGGTTGGGGGGTGTTAAGGGGGGGGGGTCTAGCGTTGTTGTTGTGAAGAATGGACACAAGTAATTGAGTTCAAGGTATCTAGGTAAATCTGGTGAAAATTAACATTAAGGGACCCGGCAAAGTAAAGATTATGCTAGTTACACTGCCTTCAAGCAGTGTATAAAGGGGTTGAAAAACGTCTGACTTTCAATCGTGTCCGATTCAATATCAGTTTACCCTATACTCCAAATCAGCTGATCGCGAAAACCTTTGCAGTGTACTGTTACACAGATACTGTTGTGTACAGTGACATCATAATGTGACGTGTTTGTATGTCGAAACTGTAACTTAAAAATTATTTTGACGTGTTTCTGTAGGATGTTCGTATCATAAACTATCACAGTTAAATTGAATACTAGAGAGGTCTAAATTAGATCCTAGTTGATATGACAGAAAGTCAAAAAAACAGTTGGAAATTTTGGACCTACTTTGTCCCCGTTACCTAGCGAACCTAATAACAGCTTTCATTCATCGTTTCTATATGTAAGGAGAATTTATAACAATCCACGTTACTGCTGAAATATTGGCTGCAAAAAACATTTGTGTTTGTTATGTTATAAATAGAATCTTGCATTCGTGTTCATGATTATTGGATTTATTAAATTCGTCTTTTTAAAACGATACAAAACTCGCTAAAGCTCGTTTTTATCGTTTCAAAAAGACTCATTTCATAAATCCAATAATCAAGAACACTCATGTAAGATCCTCTATGTACAAAATGCTATTATTTAACCCTTTTGGCGCTAAATTTCTTCTTGTCGTCTGCAATACAAATTTTGTTAAATCATTCGATACAATAAGGAAATGATATAAATAGATGCAAATTTCAAAAGAATAAAGCACATATATATAGAAATAGAGATTGAGACAAATAGTGAAGTCCCTGATCAGACGCCGCCTTGAAAAGGCTGCGTCTGATCTGGGACTTCACTATTTCTCGTGGTGCATTTATGTGACTTCGGCGGTGAAAGGGTTAAGGCTTGCGTATGGATGTGCAATGTACATTTTACGAAACCGAAGGATTTATAAAATAGTTCAGATGGTCACCCAACGAGAAGTTCTGCAAAACGAACACCGTATTTAGCATGTACCCTGGGATATATTTTGATAAAGTACACGAAACCGTTGTGCTCGTCTTCCAGATTGTCATTGTCATTTAGATACTTTGTCAGCCTGGAATTAAGGAAAGCACTGTATTTTTGTTCTTATACATAACAGTAAACTTACCTCGAAGTAATTCAGTGGTATTCCTCTTTCAGAGGTTGGGTCCTTAATAATGGAGAATTGCCTTTCTCCAGATAGATGGGATTAAACTCGCGTCGAAGATAAATTGATATTAGAGCTCTTGTAAAACAGCAATAATAGGTGGATTCTTTAACAGTTCATACGGAGCTAGCCGATCCAGATTTCGCGCGCTATAATTAATCTTGAGCACTCTGTGAGAGGGTATCGCTACATGTACTATTCAAGTGCTTCATGTGGTTAATAAAGCGGGTCTTCCATTGCCATTTCTAATAAATGTTTGTTTACACTGGGCCGACAGAAATGAACATCATTAAAGTCACTATCTTCATCATTTCTGTTGTAAAGTTCACAACAATCCTCACGCCATCTTTAAAAAAAACGGAGTTAATGTTCCTTATCACGTCTCCATTCTCAACTATTTCCACTGGAATTGATGTGTTCTTCCTCAGGCCAAACTCTCTTATTTTCAGCCAAATTCAGTTGGGGTATCTATCGACACATGCTCTATAGCCACAGCCTGGGTGCGTTTGTATTGACGTTCATACTTGTGTGGGCATTGTGCATCGGTATAATACCTTTCATTTCCTCATAAATAGCAGTACATAATTCGCTGTAAACAGAGTCAATTCGCTGAACAGGGTCAATTCGCTGTAAACAGAGTCAATTTCGCCTTGCGTTTCACGGGAACTTTCAATATTCGAAATTATATTCAAGATTGCCCTACAGGCAAACCAATGAAATCCATGCGCATCACAAAGCTGCTTCACGGATAATACTTTGCAATACTTACACTTCGTGAAACTATCATGTGGTATACATACACAATCCATCACCGCACGATCCCTGTGGACGTGAAAACCTCGTGATCATAACAGCCATACAATACACAAAACTTTGCTTCGTCGAGGATGTCAATGAGCTCAATGACATGTCCATGCTGATTGGTGATAGCGTCTAATATTGTATGGTTTGGAATCGTACCACAGTCTGTAATAATGTCTGATTTTTGCTCTATATTTTGAAATGTAATTTTTTCACTCGGGATTTGAATCGTTTTACGCCTGTGATAGATACATGCGCTGGTACATTGTTATCTAGAACGTCTATATAATCCCTTGAACATTAGCCAACAAATCCTCGTCTAGATCGGAAACTACATCAGTGACAGCTACGGATAACTCCGTGTCACCCATGGTCCGCACATACAGTCTTGTACCAACCTTGACCTTCGCTAGTTGTCTGTCGCTCCCATGTTGTACCTGTCGCTCCCATGCTGGACCGTTATCCGTCTCCGTGCTGTTTCTGCTGACCCTATTCGTGCATGTCGATGTAATTGTTGTATGGTATCCATGTAAAAAGTAAATAATATCCTGTCAATGCGCGGAGACTCCCGACCAAGAGCCAATGCATTTTCATTTCCCAGTACTTTAACTTTAGTGCCAGAATCTGATTTCAATTCATTTCACAGTTTGTCGATCTTACTTTCAGACAATTCTTTTAAACCATCCTGAGATTTCTGAAAAACAAACAAACTCCATAGCGGACACTTGGAAATTATTTTTTCTGAGTCAGATAACTCTTCAGGTTTCTCTGACTGTGACAGAACCATTTCTTTATTATAGTTTTTATAAGAGCAGTCTAATCTGAAGAATACGCGTTGCTCTCTAGTTCCGAGCAGGTGTTACAACACGTAACACTGACACTATTATCAACATAAGTGCATAATGAATAGAACTGTATGTAACCACACAGCTTTGCGGTCATAACAGAAACTGTACTTCATATTTTTTATAATTTCATGACATAACAGCAGAACCTGGTCAAGCAGTTCCTGTGGGAAATGTCTGGTCTGGGTCTATTCTGTTTACAAAGATGCCATAACTCGTGTATATGAAGAGAAGGGTTAAGAGATATTAATGTTAATTTTACCATGGATCATATTCTTACAAGCTGTTGCTTATATTTTAACATAAATGTATAATGAACAGAATAGTATATAGTGGACATTACGGTTTTGTGGTAATGGCAGAAACGTTTATTGTGAAATCGTGAAATTTTGAAATTTTGAAGAGAAATCGTGAAATCGTGAAATTGTGAAATTGTGAAATCGTGAAATTGTGAAATTGTGAAATCGTGAAATTGTGAATTTTTGAAGTGAAATCGTGAAATCGTGAAATTGTGAAATCGTGAAATTGTGAAATCGTGAAATTTTGAAGTGAAATCGTGAAATTGTGAAATCGTGAAATCGTGAAATCATGAAATTTTGAAGTGAAATCGTGAAATCGTGAAATTGTGAAATTGTGAAATCGTGAAATCATGAATTGCTTTGTGTGAAATCTTGAAATGGAAATGTCACCGCCGGTCTTTCGTACTTTCTAGAAATGCTGCTTAGCAAAGCACAAAATAACTCAGTGCGTCCAGCGCTTTGATTATTTAACACCGAGGGAGGTGATCAAAATCGTTTGTTATTTTCAATAAGAAATCAGTTCTTCAAAAATAGATCAGTTTATTTCAGTATTAAGCAATATCTATTATTAGTGAAAAAAAGCTTTCTTTTGAAATACCGAAAGTAATACAAGTCACTTACTGGAAATGAATACTGAAACCAATGAATCCTCCCCATTACATGTCAATCGGAACGCTTCTTATTGTTTAGAGAAAACGCATACCGAAAAAAATTAAATGGCAAACATTTATGAAACAATCTGTTGACAGAGTACATATAACTTATTAATGTGAAGCATAATACAATTTTTTACAACCTGAAAGACAGAAAGGTAATGGAACCGCATTTTCACTCACAGAAAACATTTTTCTTCATCATTCCCTCGGTAGTGGGGTGGAGTACAGTATTTGATGACAAACTGATCATTCAAACTGCTGCTATTCATCATTATCTATTCATTGTTCAATGTTTTTGGGTATTTTACCAGTAACATAAATACTATTTTAATCAACATTCGTAAGTACTACAATGATACTGTGATTTTCACTCATTATTGTTGTTGGAGCTTTTTATTCAAGAAGAACTGCCTAATATCGTCATCGGAGGTATTTTCGAACACCACCTGTTTTCGAACATCTCACGTTTTCGCGAAAAAATCCTTGTATGCACGCGCTATGACGTCATACGCTTGCCTAGTGTTGATAAGCAGATGGACAGCTATCAAAATCAACAATACCCAAAAGCATGTAATTTTACATGATGTTATAGTTTTTGAGAGAAAAAATGGTCTAACTGTAATATTTTGACCCTAGAATATGCTTCTTCTCATTCAAATAAATAATACTCCTTCAAGATTGAAAATTATGTATTGATGCTGGATTAAGATTTAGGGTGTACAATATAAGCTTCAGTTAGAAGTAAGAATTTAAAAGTAAGATATTTAAAACTATATACACTTGTTGCTGTTTATACTGCAGAGATTATTGATATGACAACAGGCACAGTGACAATTGTTTTGAAATTGTCGACTGTACCTGCTTCATGCAATCATGTGCGGTAAGAGGCAACATGTTCCACTGACTGATAGTTCTTGGATAGAATGAGTACTTATAAGTTTCATCGCGACTATACTCTGGAAGAGTTCTGCAATTACTGAAGATGATGATGATGAAGTTATATGAATCTTTAGATGTGCTAATTTGTCTATATGAATATGGGCTGGTTGTTCGGGTTCTTATAATATCGTCATCGGAGGTATTTTCGAACACCACCTGTTTTCGAACATCTCACGTTTTCGCGAAAAATTCCTTGTATGCACGCGCTATGACGTCATACGCTTGCCTAGTGTTGATAAGCAGATGGACAGCTATCAAAATCAACAATACCCAAAAGCATGTAATTTTACATGATGTTATAGTTTTTGAGAGAAAAAATGGTCTAACTGTAATATTTTGACCCTAGAATATGCTTCTTCTCATTCAAATAAATAATACTCCTTCAAGATTGAAAATTATGTATTGATGCTGGATTAAGATTTAGGGTGTACAATATAAGCTTCAGTTAGAAGTAAGAATTTAAAAGTAAGATATTTAAAACTATATACACTTGTTGCTGTTTATACTGCAGAGATTATTGATATGACAACAGGCACAGTGACAATTGTTTTGAAATTGTCGACTGTACCTGCTTCATGCAATCATGTGCGGTAAGAGGCAACATGTTCCACTGACTGATAGTTCTTGGATAGAATGAGTACTTATAAGTTTCATCGCGACTATACTCTGGAAGAGTTCTGCAATTACTGAAGATGATGATGATGAAGTTATATGAATCTTTAGATGTGCTAATTTGTCTATATGAATATGGGCTGGTTGTTCGGGTTCTTATATTAGACGTGGAGGGTATCAGGAGGCTGTTTTCAGGGTAGATAGCTACTATTTGGTGGACAGTTTCATAAAATAATATTATATTAATCTCGCAGTAGTTCTCCTAACTTGAAGTGTTGGCCAGATTAGGTTATGAAGCATGTCTGAAATGGAGACAATTTTTACCATGGCAGAAATTGTGGAAATAGTCAAATAGATATATGCAAGCAGAGCAGACCCTTATTTATTAACTTATTAGATGATTAGGAACAGTTTTATCTGGGTCTACTTTGTTTGCAAAGGTACCAAAAGGTGTCTCTATGGAGTAAAGAGTTAAACAATGCCATTAAACAAAGACCTATGATAAAACATGTTTTATCATAGGTCTTTGCATTAAATGACACCCCTTTGGCCTTACTTGGGATGCTGTGATAACAATAATCAACAAGATAAGAGGAATACAGTATTAACCCTTTCCCTGTTCTACATTTATTCCAATTTCAATACCTACTGAATATTCATGGACAAAATTGTTATAATAAAATATAGAAGGTGGAGCATTGTAGCCATTTTGGAAAGTAAAGAAACAGTTCTATCAAATTCCATTAGCAAACAGAGCAGACCCTGATCAGACGGCTGCTCTAGGAGCCGTCTGATCTAGGTCTACTCTGTTTGCAGATGCGTGAAAACATGTTTATATGAGGGAAAGGGTTAAGCCTTAATATTCAGACACCCAAGTTGTAAAACTGAGTGAATCAGTTCAGTATTTATTTGATTATTTTGGTTTATACAAATCAAATGGAAAAACAAATTGGTACAGAATCTGATCAAACTTATCTTAAGAGCTGGATTAGCACCGTTTACCTAAGTTTGTATGACTGAATATATCGGGTAAAAATGGTACATGAGACATCCAAGTTTTTTTGTCTGTTTCAGTTTGTCTAAAAAAATGTCTGACAACCTACAGTATGTGTACATAAGGGACATTAAACCCAGCATGAAAAACATCAACCTGGTTTTCATAGTGCTAGACATAGGTAAGTGTTATAGTGCCAGAAATAGGTTTACAAGTGTGATGGTGCTAGACACACGTGTACAAGTGCCAGAGTGCTAGATGTAGGCAAATGTTATAGTGTGAGACACAAATTTGCAACTGTGGTGGTACTAGATGGAAGTTAAGTGTTATAGTGGTAGACACAGATATGCAAGGTTTACAGTTGTGATAGTGCTAGACACAGGTTTACAAGAGCCATATTGCTAGACATGAGTTTAAAAGTATCGTATTTACAAGTATCATAGTGCTAGACACAGATTTACTAGTGTCATTGTGCTAGACACAGATTTGCAAACTAGTGTCATAATGCTCTTAGCACTGATTTACAAGTGTCATAGTGCTTGACACAGATTTACAAGTGAAATTATGCAAGACACAGCTTTTTAAGTGTGATAGCACTAGACACAGATTTACAAGTGTGATAGTGCTAGATACATGTTTACAAGTATCATAGTGCTAGACATAGGTTTACAAATGTCACTGCTAGATGCAGGTTATTGTTATGCAAAAAGACACTGTTTACAAGCATTATAGTGGTGCTAGACACAGATTTACAAGTGCATAGTGCTATATGTATGTAGGTTTTAAAATACCAGACATGGGTTTACACATGTCATGGTGCTAGACACAGGTTAGTGTCGTAGTGCTAGACACAGATTTCATAGTGCTTGACACAGGTGTCATAGTGCTGAGCATATGTACCATAGTGCTAGACACAGTTTAGTGTCATAGTGCTAGAAATAGGTGTCAGTGCTAGACATTGGTATACATGTACTAGCGCTAGACACAGATTAGTGACAGGCCAAACACAGGTAAGTGTCAGGTTATGGTAATAGACATAGGTATGTGTGTTGGTGTTATACATGTACGATATTGTATTTATAACTCACATCACTGCAAACAATGTAGACCCAGATTAGGTTCAGTGTAAGAACCCTGCTACTGATCATGATATGCACTGTTTGGAGTGTTTGCAGTGATTGTGAATAAATGCAATGTATACCAATTTAAATGCAGCATTTCAATATAACCACTGATCTGGGTATGCACTGTTTACAAAAATGTTCATGTATTTATACTGAATTTTAGCCTACCCAGTTTTCCCTCAGATGATATGTAAACCTGAATGAGTAAACTCAGTAATGCTTTTATGTCACCTGTTGTAAAGGATCACTTCTCCATGGTCTTTTCATCTGTATATTTATCGTTAATATAAAAGATCACTTCTCTTTCGTCTGTCCATCTGTATGTTTATCAATAATGTAAAAAATAATTTCTCTGTCCATCTGCATATTTATCAATAATGTAAAGAATCACTTCTCTGCCCTCAGTCCATTTGTGTATTTATCAGTAAATGTAAATACTTCTCTGTTATCTGTGAGTGTCCCTCTGTATATTTATCCATACAATGTAATTTTCATCTTGCTTTTACTTCAACAGGTGAGAATTGTGCTAATTTGAATACTCTTGCTGATAAAATCAAATGAAACTAATGGAAGTAGCAGGTAGTGTAGACCAATAGTAATGATAAATCACGAATATCCATTACCTGAATGTTTATAAGCATATAAATGGCTTATGAATAACACAATTTTGGGCCATGGCAGGAACTGTAGAATCAGATCTATTTTATTTCATAAGCAAACAGAGCAAACCCTGATCAGACGTCTTCAACAAGTTAGCTGATCTGAGTCAACTCTCTTTGCAAATGTATTAGAAGGCGCATTTTTTGGAGTAAAGGGTTAAATGTCATTTGCAGGTGCCCCAACACGGACCAAAGACAATCACACAGTGAGATCATGTAAAATAGCTGACAAGACGGGCAGTATCAACATTTCAGTATGGGATGATATCGGTGACTTGATGTTATCTGGGGACATTTGCAGACTCACAAAGGGGTAACTATTAATGGCTTTTAACCCTTTCCTCCATGAATATCTATATAAGAAACAATAATGGAAAATGAACACAAGATATTTGACCATGGCAGATACTGCAGTCAGATCTCTATTATTTCATAAGCAAACAGAGCAGACCCTATTCAGACAGCTATCTTATCTAGATCTTCTCTGTTTGCAAAGGTTTAAAAAGGTGTTACTGTGTACACGGAGTAAAGGCCTACATTGCACACTGACTGCCTAGCTCTAGCGAAGAATGAGATTATTGAGTTACATAAACCGAACATACCAGACCTGACAGCTTTAAGATTCTCTCTTGCTTATGTCCCCCCCTCACAGGCGCTAAACAATCACAGTTTTACTTTTACAAAACCTGCAGCCTATGCTTTTGTCCTGAACAATTTTGATAGATGTACATAAATCATTTTGTGTTTTAACAATCTAAGTGATACAGAACCATCATGACCCTTTTGTTTTAAAGAAATGGAAGAAAAATGTACCCTCAGAATAGTAGAAGGCAACCATTTTCACTGATGAAATTTGCTTAGTAGTGTTAGTGTCGGAAGATTGAACCCTTTCCCTCATGAAGATATATACATGTACAAGAATTCACAGCTTCATGAATATTCATTAACTTATTTTTTATAATAGCCAATGAACACAGGATGTTTTTGCTATTTCAGAAACTGTTGAATAAGATCTCTATGATTCCATAATCAAACAGAGCACCCTGATCAGATGACTCCTACAAGAGACATCTGATCTGGATCTACTCTGTTTGTGAAGGCATGAAAAAGCATCTATGTGAGAGAAAGGGACTAAAAGGGTGACTCTGACTTTGATAATCATGCTTTTTAAACCTTTACAAACAAGAGTATTAGGAGAGTCGTGTCAAAGCTGTCTGATCAGGGTCTTCACTATGACGTCATGACATTTTAAATAACAACCCAATGTCACCATGACGCTGGATCAACATTACTCTCTTTGATTTTATGGTTGAATGCATGTAACAAAAATGTGACGTGTATTTTGACATTATAATCTTTGAAAAAGGCCCTTAGTGGTCGAAATATTAGATCACAGCAATTCAAGTATTTATGTATTATATTAATTCCCTGTTTTGGAATATTTTCTTTATAGTTCTAAATATTATCTATTGCCAAGGCAATAACGTTCCTTATACTTATATTGTAATTTTGGTACAGGAATTAAATTCCTAAATATTTATAAGACTGATGCATAAATATTCACCTAGTAAAATGTTAGTCTTTGTTTGACAACCTGCTACATGTGACCTTCAGAACATTCTGAAAGCATGACTAAAGTATGGTTATTCTGCATAACTTTAACCCATTTCCTCATAGGCTATTTTTAGATCCTACCTCTTTGAATAAATCTACAGAAAAGGAGCATTAATTAGAGAAAAGGAAAATTTCAGAAATGTGTAGATTTGAAACCATTGTGATAAAAAGAGCATTTGCTCCATAGGAGCAAATGCTCTATTTATCACAATGGTTTCATAAAGTGACTATAACAGAGGCGTAGAAAGGCGCATTTATGGAGGAAAGGGTTAAATGAAACTAACTATGAAGCAAATTATGTAGACCCTGATCCTTCAGAAGCAGTTTGATATTGGTCTGACCAAATAAGTGTGGTGATTAAGTAACATGTCTGAACAAATTGTGTTGTAGATATACCAACATATTCAAGAACTGTTTGACCCTGTATGCTGGAAAGAATGGGGGCATCAGCAAAATCGGAGAGTAAGTACACAGGCAAAGAGAAAGTAAACAGGCAGAAAGTAATTACACGGATGGAGAGTATTAAAGTATGCATGGAGAGTAATTACACAAATAGTAAGAACACAGTATGTTAACCCTTTCCCTCATATAAACATGGTTTCACATATTTGCAAACAGAGAAGACCCAGATCAGACAGCTCCTATAGGAGCCGTCTGATCAGGGTCTGCTCTGTTTGCTAAAGAAATTAGATAGATCTGTTTTTGTTCTTTCTAAAAGTGCTACAGTGTTCCATGCTTCATTATAACTAATTTGTCCAGGAATATTAGGTTGGTAATGAAAATTGGACTAAATATAGAACAGGGAAATGGTTAAGTACACAGACATAGAGGACGTGCACAGAAAGTAAGTACGATACACTGACATGAATATCGTGTATTCACAATTTCTTCAAGTAATAATCTTCTAAAAATCTCTATAGGCTTTATATTGATATCGGTGAAAGTCACTACTTTCAGTTTTGAACCAAAAGTAAAGACTTACAAACTGAAAGTAGTGACTTTCGCCGATATCAATATCAAGCTTGTAGAGATTTTTAGAAAATATTATTTGAAGAAAATGTATTTGTGATGGAGTTGTTGTTGTTGTTGATGAGACATAGCATGTGAAGGGCATCTGTGATATGGAGAATAAGTACACATACATGAGAATAAGTACACATACATGTATATGGAGAGTAAGTACACAAATGCAGAGTAAGTACCGGTACACACATGGAGAGTAAGTACATAGATGGAGAGTATGTATCAAGATGGACAGTAAGTACACATGATATAGAGAATAAGTACACATATAGAGAATAAGTGCACATATTGAGAGTAAGTACATAGATGGAGAGAAAGTACATAAATGGAGGGTAAGTACACAGATGGAGAGTAAGTACACATATAGAGAATACGTACACAAATGGAGAGTAAGTATATACATGGAGAGTTCAGATAGAATTGTACTCAACAAATATGCCTTTCTTCACCTTTGTAAACAGAGTAGACCCAGATCTGATAGAAGCTGTCTGATCAGGGTCTTCTATGTTTGCTTATGATATAATACATGTATAGATATGATTCTACAGTTTCTGCCATGGCAAATAACTCTTGTGTGTATGTGCTATTATAACAATCTGATTAATATTCATGATGTCAGTATTTCTTACATGAATATTTCTGGAGTAAAGGGTTAAGAAATCTTGTGACATATTATGTCTGACAGTATAAAATGTGTTTCTCTGATATAAACCTATGGAATTTTGCAATTGTAAATCGCATATCAATTGTGGGAAATCATATATCGTGTATCATATCAAGCATATACATGTATTGTTTCTTTATCAAATATTGAATGTACATGTATACATTGTATAGTGTGTTTGTTTATTGTATACCTTGTGCTTAGGGAATGTGTATAAACTTTGATGGTGGTTTTCATTTGTCTATGCCAGGTACTGTATGCAGTTCTCAGAGGCCCCAAACATGAGTGAGCCAAATCCAGAATACACACAGCAGCCCAAAGGAGGCATGAAGCAAGTATGTTGCACATTAAGGGTTAAGGAAATTTATTGCCATGGCAACAGTAGTGTTATGTCTGTAATATATAAGCCCTTGATCATACACTCCTGATGTGGGTGTACTCTGTTTGCAAAGGTGTAAAATGTCAAGATCGTCCAGTAAATGGATAAATACAAGCTATACATGATTTCCTGTTTCTGTCTAGAGGTCTTTTAGTAGCAGGTTGATTTGGGTGTATGCCAAAGTTTGCCTGTCCGTATATTTAGGATAATTGCAGTATTTCTGTTTTTCAGGATGCGCAATCTGTTATGAGAAAATCACCAACAGAGTTGGACAGTAATGCCCCAAATTCTTTATCAGGTCTCAACAACCCAGGGGGCAGGGGCTCTCCAACCATCAGGCCAAACATGGGTCCACTTTCCGGACCCAGACCAATGGGTAAGTGTCAACACTTCAACCCTTTCCTTCATATGAACACTTTTTCACGCATTTGCAAACAGTAGACACAGATCAGAGACTCCTATAGGAGCCATCTGATCAGGGTCTGTTCTGTTTGCTTATGGTGTAATGTAGATCTGATTCTATAGTTTCTTACGGAGCCAACACATCCTGTGTACTTCTGCTATCTTAAAAAATCAGCTAATAAATGTTCATGATGTTATAATTCCTTACATGAATATCAAACAGGAAAAGGCTCAATGCTAGGTAACTTTTGTCTACAAAAGTAGTTTTCTGCTACAATTGTTAAAACACATATTTCTTCTATTTCTTTTTAAAAAAAACAATGGTGTCTGAGTGTCTGACCAGACCTAGAGATTCCTTGGTGTCTTATCTGGATGCAAACTGTTTGTAGAAACATATAGGATCATTTGTTTTGGCTGTTTTTTCAGTTTTGTGGTTATGTGATAAGTAGAAGAATCTGACACTTCTCGTCACTTGAGATAAAGGGCTTTCCAAGGATCTCGTACTTTCAGAATTTATATACTTACATACAGCTACATTAACCTTTTGCCTGCTGAGCAAATTATTTTAACAGAATGTTTCACCTGCTACATTTTCAAAATTCAAACTATAATCAAATTGTCTACCAAAATGCAATCAGAATGTCGAACAGTTTGGATCCTGATGAGACGCCGATTTACTTGGCGTCTCATCTGGATCCAAACTGTTTGCATATGTATTCACTCATCACTCATATCAGGCTAAAGGTTAAATGCTCTTGTGGCAGCCATAAAAAGATGCCCCATACTTAATTCTCAGTGCTGTGGTATTTTCTGGTCCTTCAGGATCATCAGCTTCAGTGCCTTTAGTTATGAAAATTGTGGACTATTTGTTATTGTGCTAGCATAATTTGAAGTTATAAATAGGGAGCCAAGTTTGCTTATTTAGCGTTTCATACCCAGGGAAAAGGGAGACACGGTGTCTGAACACTTACAGTAAGCCAGGATATGTTGTCAATATATAATTAACACATAGCTGTCGGGGTGATAGAGGATATTGTCAGCCCGAGAATTGGTATATTTACCCTGAGGCGCAGCCGAGGGGTAAATATGCCAGTTCAAGGGCTGACAATATCCTCTATCATCCCGACAGCTATGTGTTAATTATTTTATTATACCGAAAAACTTTAGAAGTACACTATTAGTTAATTTTAAAATTAAAAGAAATAATTAATGAAGATAATATTCCAAAAAGGGAATTAAGATATAGAAATACAGAAATAGCTCTTATCTAATATTTCGACCTCTACGAGCCTTTATAAAAAATTATCATGTCAAAATACGCGTCACATTTTTGGTTCATGTATGCATTCAGCCATAAAATCAAAGAGAATAATGTTGATCCAGCTTCACGCAGCATTGAGTTATTTAAAAAGTGATGACGTCATCAAATGACATCATGAGCACAACGCCGTCCTGTATGCATTAGCATGCATGCATTCTCCCGACTGCAGTATATGCAATAAATGCGATATAATTATGTAGGCTGGTAAGACGAGAGAGAAATTTGGGAGAGAATGAAAGAATATTTGAGTGATATAAGACATGAGAGAGAGAATCCAATAAACAGACATTTTGGAGTCGGTGGTCATAGCAGTGATGATGTTAAATTTGTAGTTTTGAAACGGATATATTCACCTGGATGATCATTCTGAGGGTGATATATCCTGATATATTCACCTGGAAGCTCATTCTGAGAGTGATATATCATAAGATCACAGTTTAGGTCTATGGCAGTTTTGCATTGAAGGATATATTGAGGTATAATAATGTAAAATATTGACTGGTATGAATTGGCTTTGTGAGTCCTGATATTTGTACGGAAATGAGTACTGTATTTATCTTAACTATATTTGTACAGAAATGAGTACTGTGTTTACAGTAAATGTTTTGCTGCAAAAAAATAGTCTTCTTCAAAATATTCCATCTGCTTTAGCTTTGAGTTTTTAAATTATGTTCTTATTGTTTTCAAAAAAACATAAGTGTAGCATCAGTTTGGATCTTTAATGGGAGTATCTGCATGGATGAGTACAGATTTTCCAGTGAGATTTAAAATTATTCTCCCCTGGCTACTGGTATGTACAGTAGAACCTGTCCTATGTGGCCAATCATTTACTGAACGTAGGAGTCTTAAAAAAGCAGCTGGTTGCTTAATGCTAGACAAAAGTAATGCAGAAAGCTCCTCTAGCTTTCTGCGCTTTCTGCATTACCTTTGACCTGCTTTAAGCTACCACCTGCCTTACAAGCCCATAATTAGAAATATTTTTTATGGCTGCTGAAGACAGGGTCTACTTTAATTGAAATCTGAATAAATTAATGAAACTCATTTAGATGATTTTAAAATGAAACTAATAAACAGGGGTGTGATTTTTCCGCGGATCCGCGGATTTCCGCGGATCCAATGTTCCAAAGGACCATTTTTCCAAAACGTCTAAATCCGTTGCGAAAATCCGGGGGGGGGGGGGGGGGGGGTGTCCGCGTCCGGTCTGGTCCGGGAATTAGTATAGCCGAACTCGCCGCGGATTTACCCTGTGCCATTTCAGCTTCATCTTACCTATACTACGCGGAATCCGATTGGCCAAATCTTCGTGTCTACACCAATCAAATCGCTGTTATCGTTGCATGAGTTACAAATCCGTTTCCTCCCAAATTGTTAGCGAACTTTCACAACAAACGTCAAAAAATGTGGCAACATCTCGAACTATTGCTGTATTTGAATCAATTGGACTTAAAATGACGATAATATTTTACCGGACAGCTGATTCAGCGGAAATTCTGCGTATTGACACTAGCAGTAGGTATAAGTTCAAGCGGGACTGGCAAGAAACTGAAAAATGGCAGCGCGTCCTCGTGTATGTCTGAAGTTGTCATTGACAGAAAACAGCGAAGTGTTATGTGTGCGACACATTAATTACATACTGCAAAGAGGGAAGCTATCTTTTGTAGAACATAGTTCTTCATCTGACACACAGAGAAGGAAAATGTGATTAAAACCAACAGAAAGTAAGTTACTGCCCTACGTAACCGGTGGACAATCTGAAGATGACAGAAACTATGGTATTCACCCAATTTTCAAAAACGTATCAAAGAATGTGATACACCTGTTCCTGTAGTATTACTTGAAGACAGAACAGCAAGTACACAGGTAGGAGCAAAAAAGTGTTTAAAATATGTGATTGATTTTCAATGAATAACTAACCTGCAGCTGGTTCCTGAATTTTATGAGAAGGTGCATGTCAACTATTAGTAAAATATTCCAATGACAGTGATGACAAGAAATAAATTACAATCAGAAAAATAAAAAAAAACAATAATCAGTAGAAGATTCATGTTGGCACTTTTTCCAGACTTTAAATCATACTGAGAGTATTCCATCCATGAACCCGAAGGCCATACATGTATTTTCTCTATTTTTCTCTGCATTTATGTAACATTTTGCCATACTTAAGATCTATCTGTTTATAATTGCATCATCATGTGCATGGAAATTTGTTATTTTATGCTGGAATTTCTGGTTACTTCAAAAAGACTGGAGAATATTGCAAGAGCATTCTTTTGTACTTCACTATTTTTTTTATGAATATTCATATCAGAAATAAAGACATCATGAAGTATAATTAGATTAATTTATATTATGCCACATGAATACAATAATTTTTGGCAATGGCAGAGACTTAAGAATTTTTTTTTTTATGATTTTATTTATAAGCAAATAGAGCAGATCCAAATCAGACTGCTCCTACAGACCTTCTCAGTTTGCAAAGGAGTATTATAGAGTGAAGGGTTAAAATCTAGTTCATGAGCAGAAGTTGAACTTGAAACATCAAACTGATGTTTGTCTTGTACAAACAGTTACACAAGTAATTCCTTTCACTCTTCTTTTTTCAGGCAATGGTTCTTGGTGTCATTGCTTAGAGGAATCTACCTCTATCCATGGAACAGGTCCTGATTGACTTAGCCAAAAAAATTGCGAAGGACATCAAGGCTTTACAGAACCTGAGTATGGTTTGCACTTCAGCCTCATAGACTTGGTGAAAACAGTAGAGAAGCTGAAGAAAACACCAGTTTTGCTAAACCTTGATGAAGCAACAAGCAACAATAACAAACACATACATTTTGTACCAACAGTTATTTGTAATTAGTTTGATGAGAAAGAAGGAAAAGTGCTAGACCATTTGGCCTCAATTGAAGTTGTGAAAGTGGATTAACATTATGAAGTTTTTTGTCTTCAACACTAGTTCTAGAAATAAAATGGTATTTAGTACAGTGCAGTTGAGTTTTTTGTGTGTTTTTTAACTTTTAAATTTTGAGCCAGGGTAGCTCAGGAGAGCTTTCCAATTGACCTTTAAAGCCCTATTTTTCATTTTCGGCAGGGGGCTTCGCCCCCTCTGACCCCCACCAGGGCTTTGCCCCTGGACCCCATTGGGGGCCTAAAGCGGCACCCAAACCCCTCGCCGAAATACTTCCTCCCCTCAGCTCTTGGGTCAATCACACCCCTGTAATAAAGTGTCCATTTCTGCTTTTCAGGTAATGGTCAGAGTTTTGTCAACAGGCAGGCCACACAGCCCCAAGGGCCTCAGGCTCCAAGACCCAATTTCACACACCAAAGATATCCCGGCAATGGCGGACCCAACCCAAGACTCCAGGGTCAAGGTCAAAGGTTACAGCACCAAGGACAGGGACAGAATATTCAGAACAGAAATATAAGAAGATAGCAGAAACTAAGAAGATAGTGGAGATTGAATATCCTAGTCTTTGGTATTGTGGTTGTAAGAATGGTGCTAGCCGAGTTCTATGCCTCATGGACAGAGAAAGGGGCTTTAAGAGGATGCAAGTGAATAATCTTTTACTTCAGTTAACCCTGATATGCTGGGAAAAAATAACATTTGCTCAGAAATTGGATCTGTATCCATGCTTATAAAACGTTTTAGTTGAGTCTGAGTTCGTTCTCAAGTTTTTGATTGGTCAGATTTGAGCCTTTGGCTCAAATCTGACCAACCAAAAGCTTGAGAACAAACTCAGACTGAACTAAAAAGCTTTATAAACATGGACCCTGATGCTGAGTTGAGCGAGCTTATGAGAAGTTAATGACTGAATGTCAAACGGCTTGGATCCTGAAGAAATGCTGAGTTGCATGGCATCTTGAGTCAGGGCCACATCTTGCTCCAAGTCGTTTGCGTCAGGCGGCAGATAGCAGGATAAGGGTTAACTCTTTGATTGCGGAATTCTTGCGGTGATCAGCTGCCAAAATTGATCAGAGTTCTGTGATGTTGATCCTCTGGGTGTTTTGGCCATGGCCATGATGTGGTCGTGGTGGGAATAAATGTTGGTGTTGTGCACAGCTTTGACATTTTGTCAGTTTCAACATCAGTACAACCATCCCTATCAAACAGTTGTTCCCCATAACAAGGACTACATCCTGGTGAGGAATCATTACTCCGTCATCCATTTTAAGGAATTATTGCCCATATACACAGTTGTTCCCCATAACAAGGACTACATCCTAGCGAGGAATCATTACTCCGTCATCCATTTTAAGGAATTATTGCCCATATACACAGTTGTTCCCCATAACAAGGACTACATCCTGGTGAGGAATCATTACTCCGTCATCCATTTTAAGGAATTATTGCCCATATACACAGTTGTTCCCCATAACAAGGACTACATCCTGGTGAGGAATCATTACTCCGTCATCCATTTTAAGGAATTATTGCCCATATACACAGTTGTTCCCCATAACAAGGACTGCATCCTGGTGAGGAATCGTTACTCTGTCATGCATTTTAAGGAATTATTGCCGATATATATTTGTGGACAGATGATTATTAAAATTCGCTTGTGAATTGGAAAATAGTGTATGGTCATTGTTGTCTTGTTTAGCCCTTTACCTCATGAATATTCATGTAAGAAATAATGACATCATCTATATAAATTAGATGAATTTTTATAAATGGTAAATAAACATAGGGATGGCAGAAACTGGTCTATATTGTATCATAAACAGAGCAAACCCTGATTAGATGGCTCCTCTAGGAGCTGTTTGATCTAGGTCTAATCTGTTTGGAACGGTATTAACCCTTCGCTTGCTGAATTTTAAAATACATTTCTCCTTCTTTACCCATGCCCTGTTGTATAATTACATATATCTTCACTGTGTACAAGTATTTCGCTCTGCAGTCACTGCTGTGGAGGGCACTGGTTGCACAATATATTTGTAAAAAGTGCAGACCCTGATGAGACAGCTCCTGCAGGAGCTATCTCATCTGGGTCTTCACTATTTACAGGTAGGTATATTGACGCGGTTAGCAAGCGAAGGGTTAAAAAGCGTCTCTAACAGGTAAAAGATTAAACTTTAGTATGCTATGGGTGATGGGGAGTGGACGTCTTATTAAGATCCAAACTGTTTGACACAGCTTCAAAGTCTGAGTATGGAGGTACAGTGAAACCCCTCTAAACTGGACATTAAAATTACATTTGTAGTATCAAAACAGGTCTTTCAGACAGGTGGCAGCTTAATGCAGGTTGAAAGTCATGCAGAAAGCTCCTTTGGGAGCTTTCTGCACGACTCAATCTGCATTAAGCAGCCACCTGCTTAAATAGACCTAAATTATTCTTTAATAAGGTTCTGGTTTAGAGGGGGTTTACTGTTTTGTTTACTGATAAAACCTTATGAGCTTATTGATGAAAATGAATGACTACTTTATTTACCCTATTTATTTAACTGTGCAGACATGGACAAATAATGTAGGCTCAGATGAAGAAATAGTTTGATCAGGGTCTGGTCATCATTTTTTGATTCTCTATTGGTTTCCTTTATATTCATCAAAATGATGTTAAATTGACTTACATGTAATTCTGCTTTACAAGCTGTAGGAGATTGGACTAAATAAAGAACAGGGAAAGGGTTAAGTGAAAACTTTAGTGATGGGAGATTCTGTGTTTGAATATATAGAGTACATCTAGCATATTTTTCACACAATTTTTGACTGGTTTTTTTTTGACAAGTAATTCATAACATGGCATATTCAGTTAGTGACACAGGGCCATAGTGATTGTAATGTTCTTGGTGAGCTTTTAGGGTAGTTGAATGTTTGCCTTCAACAATTAATTGTTGACCTCATACAGACGACTTTTGGCACCTTATCAAACAAAACGGCCAGATCAGAAGACTCATGTAGGAGCTGTATTATCAGGGTCTGCTCAGTTTGCTTGTGAAATAACATAGATTTGATTCTACAGCTTCAAATTCCCTTGTTCATGATGTCATTATAAATTCATCTAATTAATATTCATACATTATTTCACACATGAATATTCATGAGTGAGTGTTACTATCATATTAAAACTCTTATCACCTTTCTTTCCTCAATGGTCCTTATGATATTTCTCAAATCTATATTGGACTAATGATTACATGGGTGAGTGATACAGAGCCATCATCGCCCTCTTGTTGCGATGCAGTTAATCCATTACCTCATAGGCTATTTTTAGATACAAGCTCTTTGAATAAATCTACCGAAAAGGAGCATTATCTAGAGAAAAGGACTATTTTAGAATTTTGTAGTTTGAAACCATTGTGATAAATAGCGCATTTGCTCCTATAGGAGCAAATGCTCTATTTATCACAATGGTTTCACAAAGTGACTTTTACAGAGTCCTTAATATGAGGGAATGGGTTAACCCTGTACTTCATTAATATTCATATCAGACATAAATGCATCATGAATATTGATTAGATTAGATAGCTAATGAATACAAAACAAGTTTGGCTCAGGCAGAATCTGTACAATCAGATCTATATTATTCCATAAGCAAACAGAGCAGACCCAGATCATACAGCTCCTATACTAGCTATAGGATCTGTGTCTACTCTGTTTGCGAAGGCATAGACAGGCATATACATGTATATGGAGTAAAATGTTAACGCTTTACCTGATATAGACACCTCTTTCATGCCGTTGCAAACCAGTAGACCCAGATCTGACAGCTCCTGTTTGTTCATCAGACAAGGGTTTGAGATGTCATGCATGAAGAGAAGGAACTGCCAGTTGTATGTATCAGTGCAATAAAAAAAATACACATGCAAGTGTATGTATTGTAATACTTGCTTCCTGAATATTAGTTGTAGTAAACAACTTAACCCTTTTCTCCATAAATACACCTTTCTACGCCTCTTTAAAAGTCACTTTATGAAACCATTGTGATAAATAGAGCATTTGCTCCATTGGAGCAAATGCTCTATTTATCACAATAGTTTCAAAACTACACAATTCTAACAATTCTTTTCTCTAGTAAATGCTCCTTTTCGGTAGATTTATTCAAAGAGGTTGAGTCTAAAAATAGCCTATGGAGGAGTGGGTTAAACCTTTATTCCATGAATATTCATGTAAGATGTAATGCCATAAAGCATTAGGTGAGTTTTTTATACTGGTAGGTGAGTACATGAATGTTTTGCCATGCAGAAACTGCAGAATAAGCAGTGTGCAATGCTATTAAAAAGGTGTATTGATGGAGTAACCGGTTAAGCGAATAATTTATGTATGTTAAAGTATTATTTAGTTGCATTCAAACAGTGTAAACCCAGAACACATGCTGTGCTTTCTAAAGTACATTTTGGTATGTAAATTATTTGCTTAACCAATTTCTTCATAATATGCCTTTTCACACCTTTGCATACAGAGTAGACCCAGATCAGACTGCTTGTCTAGGAGCCATCTGACCAGGTTCTTCTCAGTTTGCCTATGAAATCATATAGATGTGATGAAACAGTTTCTGGCATGGTAAAATATTCCCATGGTTATAACACCATTATGAAAATTCAGGTAATTAAAATGCATGACGTCAATATGTTTTATAAAATGTTTATGAGGTAAAAGGTGAAGCAGTTTGATGTCAGTCCTTGTCCAAGTTTGTCTGGCAAGATATTTAAGGTGATTACCATAATAAATAAATATGAAGATAGTTTTTCAGATGTTCTTTTAGTCACTACTGGGTTATCTAGAAAAATGGGTCAAGTTTCCCCAATTCAAAACATGTCTTATCAAAAGGTGGGTTTCCAATTTCAAGTATGTATGCTTCTTGTATTTTTGAGTCCTGGCATTTGTGCAAATTTGTCAAGGCAGTAATTAGAGAAATGGTGGAAAAAAAATATCATAGGATTTTTTATGACAGGTAATTTTGGTCTGCAAACAATATTATGTGCAACAAATTTCAAAGTTATTTTTTCATCAGTTGTTCTTCTATTTCTCTTAAAAATATTTGGTCATAATAACAAAAGGATTTTTATCCTGATGAGAGTTTGGCATCTCATATTGATCCAAACTTGGCGGCATCAATTGACACATATTTGCTGTCAGTGCACAGAGTTCAACTTTTTTACAACTTTTATCATCCTTACAAATAGAATAGACCCTGATCACATGGCTTATGTAGGTGTTGTCTGGTCTTGGTCTGGTCTGTTTGCATATCGAGGGCTTGGTGCAAAACTATTCTAACTCCTTCACAAAGTGAAGGAGTAAGAATAGTTTTGCACCAAGCCCTCGATATGGAATTGTATACATTTGGATCCGATTCTACAGTTTGTTATGGACAAAAAATTATTGTGTTCATATGCCATTATAAAAGCTGAACTACATGAATATAATTGATATTCATGATTGTTATTATGTCTCCCCCCATATTTATATGGGGGAGACATATTGTTTTCGTGAGAGTTGTCTGTCTGTCTGTCCGTCCGTCCGTCACACTTTTTGTCCGGACGATAACTTCAATATACCTGATGCCAGTTGATTGGAACTTCATATATAGAAAGACCATAATGAGAGGAAGTGTCATGCACAAGGTCCTTAACTCTGTCTTCACTAATATAGGAGTTATTGCCCCTTGTAAAAAATATCACACTTTTTTGTACGGACGATAACTTCTATATGGCTCATGCCATTGGATTGAAACTTCATATATGGAAAGATCATGATGAGAGGAAGTGTCATGCACAAGGTCCATAACTCTGGCTTCACTAATATTGGAGTTATTGCCCTTTGTAAAAAATATCACAATTTTTTGTCCGGACAATAACTTCTATATGGCTCATGCCATTGGATTGAAACTTCATACAGGTAAAATTAGATCTTATGGCACACCAACATAACCTACTTAAAATGTAAACAAAACATACCTGTAACGGTGGTCTCGAGAAAAATAAAAATAAAAATTAATAAAAAATGTATACGCCCATCAAAACATATGAAAAAACAAAACTACCCATTCCAAATATAAAACAATAAAAGCAAAGCAGATTTGAACCAAACTATTATAGCGGCCACCTGGGCATTATACAGTGTATTTACCTGTAGTGTTTGTAAACACTGCGAACAAAAGGTGTGCCATAAGATCTAATTTTACCTGTACATGGAAAGATCATAACGAGAGGAAGTGTCTTGCACAAGGTCCATAACTCTGGCTTCACTAATATTGGAGTTATTGCCCTTTGTAAAAAATATCACAATCTTTTGTCCGGACAATAACTTCTATATAGCTCATGCCATTGGATTGAAACTTCATATATGGAAAGACCATAATGAGAGGAAGTGTCATGCACAAGGTACATAACTCTGGCTTCACTAATATAGGAGTTATTGCCCTTTGTAAAAAATATCACACTTTTTTGTACGGACGATAACTTCTATATGGCTCATGCCATTGGATTGAAACTTCATATATGGAAAGATCATAATGAGAGGAAGTGTCTTGCACAAGGTCCATAACTCTGGCTTCACTAATATTGGAGTTAATGCCCTTTGTAAAAAGAAATCACAATTTTTTGTCCGGATGATAACTCCTATGTGACACATGCCATTGGAGTGAAACTTCATACATGGAAAGATCATGATAAGAGAAAGTGTCATGCATAAGATCCTTAACTCGAGCTTCAATAAATTTAGAGTTATTGCCCCTTGTACATTTGTTTAATGCTTTCTTGTCCGGACGATAACTCCTACATGGCTCTTGCTATCGTATTGAAACTTCATACATGGAAAGAGCATGATGAGAGAAAGTGTCATGAACAAGGGCCATAACTCTGGCTTCAATACTTTTGGAGTTATTGCCCCTTGTACATTTGTTTAATGCTTTCTTGTCCGGACGATAACGCCTACATGGCTCTTGCTATTGTATTGAAACTTCATACATGGAAAGAGCATGATGAGAGAAAGTGTCATGAACAAGGGCCATAACTCTGGCTTCAATACTTTTGGAGTTATTGCCCTTTGTTACATTTTTTGGACGATCAATAACTCCTGTTCGACTGATGCTATTGGAATGACATTTTATTTTTGGAAAGAGCATGATGAAAGTAAGTGTCATGCACAAGGGCCATAAATCTGGTATCAGAATTTTTGGAGTTATTAGCTGTTATCATTTTCTTCTTGAAAAATGTGGTGTGGAAAGCGCATAATGAGGGGAAGTATCATTCATCAAGACCATAACATTTTTAATGATTTCCCTTTACATATTGTTTTTATTAGAGGGGAGACATCCGTTTTTGTGACAAAAACCTCTAGTTTCTTATATGAATATTGATGGAGTAAAGGGTTAATCCATTAAGCCCTGTTCCCACTGTCCCGGATTGGCCCCCCCCACCTCGGGACTTTCCGGATGTGTGGTCCGGGGGAAACTGTCAAACCGGGAGTACATCCCTGGCGGCACTGTTAACATCCGTGAAGATCCTGGATGAACCCTGTTGATCCAGCTTAATCCGGGAGACAGGTCCGGGTGTTTTAAAATGTTTAATACAACAGAGTCACCGGGAAAGATATCCAAAACCGGCTTAATCCTGGCAATTCCGGGACAACCCGGTATATTCCCGTGCAGGTCTGGGTCTGTTGGCGCCTCATCCACAATAGACCTTTGGTGAACTCCCGCCATTGGGCCGGTATATAGCTCCGGTGTACGACGGTATAGTCCCGTTTTGTACCGGTGGAGTTGGGGACTGGCAAGGTATGAGCCGGTTTGTCTGAAGGTCAACCCCTGTGGCCACCACGGCACTACTGGCAATGACCAGGGTCACACCGGGTTGTATGGTGTTCAACCGGGAAACACGCCGGCCCTACACCGTGCCGAACCGGAAACTAACCGGGATAGTCCGGGGTCAAACTGGAAGATCCTGCTTCTAAATCGGGGGTACACCGAGGCAACGTTGGGAATATAGTTGGGCATCCAACTGAGGAAAATGTGTCGAGCCATGGCATTAAATAGTAGAATTTGGCATGCACTGGATATGTAATGTTTGATGTCTGAGTAATCAGAAACTGCCCCATGCCACCTGAAAATTTGCCCTTGTTTCTCTTAATTGGGTCAAAGGTCAACTAAGTGCATATTTTATATACGTTATTTGAGAAATCATTATATCTTTACCAATTTTAGGTGTAAAATAACAAACATGGTACCAAAATGAAGGTTAAACATTGGCCTTTAATTTGCACTTACTTTGTGTAAAATATATTATTTGAATATTCATGAATATTAATGAGAACATCAAAAAACCAGTAAAAAATCATTAAAACCAACATATAACGATGATACATGATGTCATGTCTTCGTCATTATTGCTATTTAACAAAAATAAATTACGTTAAAATAAAGGTTAGACAGACTGCTACTGAAAACAAACTGTATACAGTAATACCAGCTATATATTATGCACACATACTTCTTAAAGTAAAGTGGTTGGGGTAAATAAACACCTAAACAAAACTTTCAGTTCTGTTTAAAGTAACTAATTAATTAACTATATTTTTATGGATATTTTCTTGGTTGGTACAATTAACACCATCGCAAAGGATATATAATGTTTGATGTCTGAGTAATCAGAAATTGTGCCATGCCACCTGAAAATTTGCCCTTGTTTCTCTTAATTAGGTCAAAGGTCAACTAAGTGCATATTTTATATACGTTATTTGAGAAATTAATATATCTTTATCAATATTAGGTGTAAAATAACAAACATGGTATCAAAATGAAGGTTAAAAATCGGCCTTTAATTTGCACTAACGTTTTGTAAAATATATTGTTTGAATATTCATGAATATTAATGAGAACATAAAAAACAGTAAAAAATCATTAAAATCAACATAAAACGATGATACATGTCATGTCTTCGTCATTATTTCTATTTAACAAATATAAATTACGTTAAAATAAATGTTAGACAGACTGCTACTGAAAAAAACTGTATGCAGTCATACCAGCTATATGTTATGCACACATACTTCTTAAAGTAAAGTGGGTGGGGTAAATGAACACCTAAACAAAATGTTCAGTTCTGTTTAAAGTAACTAATTAATTCACTATATTTTATGGATATTTTCTTGGTTGGTACAATTAACACCATCGCAAACACATGTTAGTGTGTATTGAAACTACTTTGAAGCATTTACAGCGAATAGATTTGCACTTGGATTTGCACCCATAACTTGTTCAATGCAAGCATCAAGTGCAGTTGGTACATTTCCAAACCACTTATAAAGGTTCAACACCATCGTGCTATGTGTTAGTATCAATAACATTAATGTCTGTATCCATTAGCTCAGATCCATATAGCAGCTTAACAGTTTGCTCTTGAAAGTTTCAGTTCTAGTACATCCTTTGTTGGTGGAACCAGTTCAAGTGTTACCATATTGTGAAATTCTTGCATCACCTATGGGTTCTCCGTTCAGACACCATACATCAAACATCAAACGTGTGTGCCTTGTCTGACCGTGCATCTCTTCAAATATCTGAAAGCAGATCGGACATGTAAAATATTTCTTCCAACAGGTCTTCTTTCCGATTCTAGTGAAAGCAAGGGTTATGTTACATCCAGTTATTTCATGATACCCTGGCATGTTCCGGCAGACATCTTGAGATAACTTGCGGAAAATACAATTTTGTTTTTCCCAGCCATTATTCAGACTTTAGTGCCTAAAGGTCCAAGATGGTATACATGCATCAGTACAAGCAGTACATCAAAATCTTGGCATTTGACAACTATCCAGCATTGGCCTCTTTCAAGCAGCATGCAAGCCATGTATCCACCTCGTCATGATTTGATGGCAGATGGGACAATTCATGTCTGCACTTGTCTTGAATGACGATATTCAAGCGTATCTGTTGAATACTGCAATACTAGTATACTACATCAACTCTGTGTTTGTGACTTCTGCTTCTTATTTTGTCATGCTTTGCCGCTTTAAAGCAGGCATACTCGCACCATTGTGATATGCACATAGGTGAGGGAGGGTCAACCGTGCAAGTTAAAATAACAGGTTAAAACATTGCAAACAGAAGAAGAGTACATTACATCTAAAATCTTAACCTGGACAGTTGGGAGCTATCACTTGATGTTATGGTAGCTTATTCCAGATGATGTTGACAGCAGAGTGGAAGAAATATTCCCTCAGGAAAATGGTCCTGCATAACTTTGAAACGAATCATAAGGAATGACCTCTTGTAGGTGCACCGTAAGGGAGTCTGAAGGTGGGGCGTCAGCTGCAAAAAAAATCATTTACAAACCTATAGAACATCACGGCCTTTACTTGTTTCTGCCTCTGTTTGAGCAAATCGTGTTGAACATGGCACCAATACTGAGCACTTGTTTTGCAATAATGCAAAATTACAAATATGGTAGCTCTACGTTGGATCATCTCCACATGCGTTGTCATGGCCTTGGTGTGTTGATCCAAACAAAAGATGTGCACTCAACCTGCAGACTGATCAGGAGTTTGTAACATGCCTCCTTGGTTGACTTTTGGGAGGCTCCAAGGTTGCTGCTTAGAATGGATGTGGATCAATTTGCCTCCTTTATGACCATATCGACTCGGGATGTTCAAGGCAATTTCAAAGACAGTTATGTCCCAAGTTATTTTGCCCTCTTTGTAGTCTTCCGTTTCATGCTATGGACAGTATAACTGGTCTCTATGTTGTTGGTGATAAGCAGGACCTAGCACTTCTCTGCATTGAACCCAGTCTCTTCCCTTTTCTACAGACTGCCGAAGTCATTCTGGAAGACGTCTGCATCTTCTATTGACTCGGCACAAAATTGAGGCATCAGCAAAGAGTCGACATGAAGAGTGTGGTCATCATTGCATTCAAGGAAAAAGAAAGGACTGAGAACAGCACATTGATGAACACTTGATGCTATCGGTACTGACTCAGAGGAAACACCCTCCAGCGTGATTTGTTGGCTGTTGGATACAATCAAGCATTTTGCATTACACATAATAGTGTTGGAGCTTAAGAAGAAGGTATCTGTAAGACAATTTGTAAAACGTTTGCGTCAATCTGATAGGATTGGTCCAGACCTGACCCGAGGTCATTGACCATGTTGATTGATTAGTTGTGTCTCACATAAGCGCTGCTTCCGTAGTCAATGCTGGTATGGGTTGATGATGTAATGGTAAAACCAGGTTACTGTGTATGATGTATTCTAGAATCTTACATGTGACAGAATTTAGGGACACAGGCCAATAGTTTGAAGGGGTTATTTTTGACCATTGTCTTGTATATATGATTAACATGAACTCTCCAGTCACTGGGGACTTTATCCTGGTCGTAAGGTCTGGAAGATCAGAACAAGAGCAAGAGCCAGTGAATGTGCCATCTCTTTCAAGAACCTTGATAAGATGGTGTCTGGACAGGTAGCTTTGTGGCGATTAAGGCCATTAAGAAGCTTGCAGACATGAATATGAAGGGCATTCGAATAAGGATACTCTCAAACGACACACATGAGAGATAGGACCTCATGTGTAAAGACAGAAAATTACTGGTTCAGTATTTCAACTTTGATTTCTGTATCAACATTGTTAATGGCACCATTTTTCAGTGGTGCTATTCCCGAGCTGTCACATTTCTTGCCTTACTCCTAACAAAAGTGTTAAGCTTCTTACAGTTGGTATCTGTCACTAAGTCAATCACATACCCATCATGAGCTTGAGCTTCCTTGCACTTCTGTGCAAGTTTTCTGTAGCCCCTTGTATATGCGCCAGTGCTTCTGTACCTTGGTCCTCAGCACTATTTGTACGCACATTTCTTCTTTCGTGAGAAACGGCGGATGATTGAGTTGCACCATGGCTGGCTGAACCTGGTGGATGTCAACTCAGAAGGGACCACTGAATATATCACATAGAGTACAGATTCGTAAAGGGACTGATTTTCCAAGTGTGCTGCAAACTCAGCCATTTTGAAGGCCATAGAACATGTATTAGCCTCTTTCGAAGGGTGGACAAGATGTGGGGCAGGCTTCCTTCTTGAAGGAAAGATATGTTTGTCAGAACTCTGACATACTCACTTATTCCAGGTATTGAGGTATATCTGATAACTAGTGATTGCTTGTGGCAATAACATATAGATTGTTGTCATCACGGATAGGGAAGGTTACTCATAGCCAGCGGCACTGAATATGCCTATGAGTTCATTGTTGAGTTAGAGTGGGTACATATGGCCAGTAACTGTGAAAATGGCCAATCAATATCCGGGATATTCATGTCCCCACAAATGTAGAAAGGGTTTTGTCATGGGTACTGCTAATGTAGGTAAAATATTTAAATTCATTATGTAAAAACATCGCCATACTCACCAGGAGCTATGGTGTTTCAATCGCTAATGATACAAACAGCTAATATTAGACATAGTGTACAATAAAACATACCAATATTACACTGAGATTATGGCAATAAGAGACTAATCTTCTGGCGTTTCATTATCATCTCTAAATGATATATCTGCGTGAAGAGGTACTATAACTTGCACAGATTTGCATCAAAGTTATATATATATATATATATTGTATGATAATGTACCGTACATGTATTTAAAACGATATTTTCCGAACTTGTATTCATCACAGGTCACTCAAAACTTTCTGAAATGCACCATAAATAGTTCTATACTTACTGTGGAGACATTGCTAAGAAATTAAATGCAAAAAAGTATTGAAATTGTCAAAATTACGGCTATGTTATACTATATAGAGATTTTATTACATGTTTGCACTCATTTGACCTTTGACCTAGTTTTTGACCTTCAAAGAGGGTTTTGGCAGTGGCATGGGCCAAAACCATAAATGATTAGTATCTGGCAACACAATTATGGTATTCAAACATTTCTACTAAAAAATGCCATGGACCTCGAAAAATAAGCGTTTTTTTGCACATCGGATTGCCAACTAATATGGGAATGTACATTTATTTTTTAGAAATAAGGTCCCATATTATCCCGGAATGCCGGCTATTTCTTCGCCGGGAGGTACCGTGGGGTACCGGGACCAGCACTGTGACAGTGGGAACGGGGCTTTCCATCAAGGGCTATTTTAGACCAAACCTCTGAATAAATCTATTGAAAAGGAGCATTTATTAGAGAAAAATTATTTTATTTTGAACTGTGTAGTTTGAAACCAGTGATAAATAGGGAGCAAATGCTCTATTTATCACGATGGTTTCAGAAATTGACTTTTACAGAGGCATCAAAAATGAGGGAATGGGATAGAAAGTCTCAATCCTTTCAGCACTATGGCCTATTTATGAAAAGATGTTTATGTGAAGAAAAGGGCTAAAGCCAATAAGATTATACTTCAGAATTTATAATTTTTGTCTGCAAAATATTTTATCATATTTTGGGAGGCCTGTGATCTTAGAGACTCATCTAGATACAAACTGTTTGATTAGGTGATCACAAATTTACCACTAGCATGCAAAGACAATGAGGCAGTTGTATCAACCTGTAGCATGTTACAGGCAGATATGGGATAACCTTTGCGAACAGTTTGGTTCCAGACGAGATGTAGATCCAAACCGTAAGACACTCAATGTGATTCTGATTGGAAGAAAGTTTATAGGAATTATTCATAATAATATTTAACCCATCCTCTCCTATTGGCACCTTTTGACATCCTTGTAAAAGTCACCTTTTGGAACCATAGTGATTGAACTACACACTTCTATAATTCTATATTTTTATGCCCCAAAAGTTTGCTTTGGTGGCATATGGTAATCAAACTATCCATGTGTGTGTCTCCATGCCTCCGTATATCCATGTACAGACTGTCCTATATTACTTGAGGTAGGAATGTCAAAGTTGGTGTGCGAGTACATCAAGAGATGGCGGAGTATCGCATACCATTTTTAGTCTCTGTCACAGTTGGTGATCTCGACCTCTGACCTCAGTTATAAAAATATCTTGTCTGGAGCATATATCCTATATTATTTGAGGTAGGAATGCCGTTGGTGTGCGAGTACATTTTGGGATGGCGAGGTGTCGTGTACCATTTCCAGGTCGCTGTGACCTTGATCTTGACTGTATATCAGTGTTCGTGAATAGCTTGTCAGGAGCATATCTCCTATATTACCTGAGGTAGGAATGCAACATTTTGTGATGGCAGAGTGTCACATACTATTTTCAGGAATGCCAAATTTAGTATGCCAATACATCTTTGGATGGCGGGGTATCACATAACATTTTCAGGTCTCTGTGACCGTGACCACGGATTTGAGCTGTAGAATTTTTTTTAAAACCTTGTCCGAAGCATATCTCCTATATTATTTGGGAAGGTAGAGTGTCGATTTAAAATTTGGATTGTGACCATATCTTGGGATGACAATGTTGTTTAGTTTTCAGGTCGCTGTGACCTTGATCACTGACCTTAGGTTTAGAGGAGGAGCTTATCTCCTACATTACTTGAGGTAGGAATGCCAAATTTGGTGTGTAGGTACATCTTGTGATGACGGAGTGTCACACGGAGTTTTCATTTTGCTGTGATTTTGATCTTAACTGCTGACCTCAGTTAACCCATTACCTCATAGGCAATTTTTAGATCTAACCTCTGAATAAATCTAATGAAAACGACCCATTTACTAGTGAAAATGAAAATATTAGAATTACAATGTATGTAGTTTTGAAACCATTGTGATAAATAGAGCATTTGCTCCATAGGAGCAAATGCTCTATTTATCACAAAGGTTTCAAAAAGTGACTTTTATAGGCGTCAAAATGAGGGAATGAATTTATAAGAAAAACCTTGTCCGAAGTGGATCTCTTATATTAATTGAGGTAGAAATGCCAAATATGGTGTGTGAGTACATCTTTGGAATTCAGGTCACACTGAGCAATACACATTTAAATGTAATTGCTTTGCTTTGAGGGCATTTTTCACCTACTGCGACACATTTCTGGTCTTCTTGTAAAAGCTCCTTTTCAGTAGATTTATCAAAAGAGGTTGAGTCTAAAAATTGCCATCTGCAGGGAGTGACTTCTCCCTGGGGCTCAGATTAGGGAGAAGTCAGGAGGCTCAAGGAGAAGTGAACCGTTTCGCGTTGTATCGGATACCAATACATAATATACCTTTTCTCTTTTATAACGTTGAAGTACATACATAAACGATGTTAGTGTCATTTGATCATGTGTATGAATGCAATATTGACTTCTTAATAGTGTCTAAAATCCACAAAACTAATCATTCAAAAATATAGAAAGTTCAATATGCAGCATGTATATGTGAAACACTTTGCCCATAACAGAGATGATGTAACCTATAATTTTGTCCATTGACTTTGAAGTGTGACCATGATATATGAATAGACATATGATGGCACCTCTCAGAGGTTGCAGCTTTATGAGATGAGTAGGCATGCGAAATATGAAGTCTCTATTTCCAATAGTTTAAAAGTTATGGCAAAGTGAAAGTTTAAGAAAGTGGACTTTTGACTTAAAGACGTGACTTTGACATGGTTCCACTCAAAAGTTGCAGCTGCATGAGATGAGTGTACAATGTCATGTAGGAAGTTTCTATACATCTATAAAATCTTAAACATTATAGTCGAGGTTTCAGAAAGAGAACTGACAGGCCAATATCAATATTTGTTGCATAATATACACAGCCCAAATATTAGTATTTAGTTACCATAGGACTTGGGAAACATTTTGGATCCAGACCTTATAAAACCCTATTGGCCTACGATCTTATAAGTCCAAAATTATTATTTTCAATGACATATCACATCTTTTAGATAAAAAAAATCAGATATGCAATGCTGATACTGTTGTATTTATTTCTTCCGCTGAAATAAGTTTTTTATATTCTCTTAATTAATTTAAGGTTATTTTTAATCCACTCTTCAATACTACTGTCTACATGTGCAATAGCCAATTAAATTTTCACTCCCAGTGTGATACTTTGTGTCAGCAGAAATCAGCAGCCGTTGCAGATCAACACAAATTTTTATGCTTAACCTTTAGCCTGCTATATGTGGATGAGTGAATACCTATGCTAACAGTTTGGATCAAGATGAGGATCTAAATATTTGACAGCCTGGTTGCATTTGGTAGACAAATTGATTATAGCTTGAATTTTAAAAATGTAGTAGGTGGAAAATTCAGTAAACATAATTTGCTCAGCATACCAAAAGTTAAACACCTTGAGCTGGACTATTGATTTTTTTGCCAGTGACAAAAATACACGGTGCCAGCCTCTTGCTGAAGTTTACAATCGAGCTGTGTTTATGCATTCAATTTTCAACACATAACACTAAAGCACATTAGATTAACATTGAAAATGTTATAATAAACTGAAAGAAGTTTTAACATACTCCACATTATGTGTATGCAGATTCATGTAATCATTACGTGATAATATTGTGCAGCTAAGATTTGACCTTTGAAATGATGCAAATTATGGCTTGGAACGCCCTCTATCATAAAAGCAATTGGTTCAGACACTTGACCCGCAACATAATCTTGTGTTAACTTCAAATGATTTGGGATTAAAACTGATTTTATGAGGTAAGTAAACTTTGCTAAGGACGACAAGAATTTCCACTGACCTGCAGAAATAAATGATTCTAATTAAAGTCAACATTGTTAAACGATTTAAAATTGATTTCTGTAGATAATGGTTGCCGTTGGGTGATCCATTTCGAGTTTGTCTGCTGTTTTGCACATGTTTAAATGACACGTAAATAACAACACATTCATAACGTGTTGGTTTTCGCTCATTCACATGTCAGTGAACACGGTGCAAGTCAGCAATTTCACAAATCAATAGGTGGTCTCAAAATACCTTCGTTTTGATTGGAGGAAGGGTCTGAACCTTTGTCTATCTAACACTAATTAACATCCATGGGCGGAGCTTATTGTTTAGGGCCAGTGGTTGACAATCTTAAAGTTAGGGCGACTTGGATTTCGCCGAACCCTTATGATCAGGGCGAAAACTGACCTGTTTGAGCGCAGTTTTCGCCCAAATCGCCCTGTTGCTCGAGCCCTGATTTAAGGAGTAATGGGTTGAAAGTTTAATATCTAACTCAAATTGGATTTAACAAAAATAATTTATCATTTATTCCACATATTTTAATTTCAAAATATTGCACATTCTTATCACTGTTTTATACCATACAAAATACAACAAGATAGCACACACATACCCCCAATTACATTTGACCAAGTATTTGCAAACACTAAGTCAGAATGGATTCCAACAGATTGTACGACCATAATATGTAGTCCTAATTCCTAATACGGTAAAATGCCTCTTAACCAGACATTCAATTTAATATAAATATATGGTCTTGGAGACAGGTGGCAGCTTTATGCAGGGTGAAAGTCATGCAGAAAACTCCTCCTATTTGCAAAAATGTTTAAAGTCGTCTACACAAAGGAAAGGAGTTAAGGCTGGTTTTTGTACTGTACAGCTCGTTTTTGTGTACACTGAATCATTTATTGGCAAACTGTGAGGAGACCCAAGCCAGTCCCCACTTCAGATTTGTCAACATAAACTTCAATGCCTTGGTCCACTGCTCCTCAGAATTGAACTGGATTCTGAAAGAAATGAGACAGTACCCTTAATACCCTCAATAGTTAAACAAGGAATCTCCTCTCTGCATGGGTCTAAAAAGCTTGGTAACCTTATGGTTAGTATGACATAGTAGAAAGCTGTGTACACTCTTATCAAACAGCACTATTTGGTATTTGCCTATAAGACTATGTCCAAAAACTTGGGCTAATTAGTGTAATCATGGATAAGAAGTATAAATTAACACCTTTTAAAGAATATCTCAATATCGTCATTTCGCTCTTCAAAGTGATTCTAATTAATTATCACAACATTGGGTTTGGTGGAGAAATGGCGATATTGGCACTGGAAATATGCCATGGACTCTACAAAACTATTATAAAAAGATTTAATTGTAACGGAATCCTTTACAGAATGTCCCCATGGCAACCAACATTTTTTAACTATCTGCTACTAAGTTCGGGAGAGCCATATACCCCTTCTTACCAATTTTCCGCAAAATCAAATTATATCTAAATTGTGACTAGTCAGAGGCCACCACACCATTACCATGACAACCAAGTCTTTCAAAACAACATGGAGTTTGGGGTATTCAAATACCCCATAAATGCCAATTTTCAGCAAAATTGAACACTATCTAAATTTCTACCAATCAGAGCCCACCATTCAGTTACAATGGTAACTGGTTTTTTCCCCAAAGACTTACCAATCAATTTTGCGTGTCAAAATATCCCAACATACCAATTTTCAGCAAAATCGGACAATGTCTTAAATTTACCAATAAAGATCTGAATTTCGATTAATCAGAGCCCATCTATCAGTTGCCATAGCAAGCATTACTTTCAAAACACCTGCTAGTCAATTTGGAGTACATAAATACCAATTTTCAGCAAAGTTGAACAGCATCTAACTTTGCCAAACAATATTTAAATTTTGACAAATCAGAGTCCACCATTTGGTTGCAATGGCGATTTTAAAAAATTCAAAAATAGAATTCACATCTACATGTAACCAGCACTGTTCATGTGAAGTTTCATTAGAATCGGACTATTATTTACCGAGAAATGTTGTCGGGACAAGTTCACGGTGGAAGAAGAAGAATCCGAAGAAAGAATAATAACAAGAGATGTTTGTAAAACATGTATACCCCCCGACCCCCTGACCTTTGATCTAGTGACCTCAACTATAGAGGTCATCTAGCGGTCATGACTAATCACCACAGCAACTTTGAATATCCTAAGCCAAACCAGTGATCATTTATTGATCTGAAAACATTTCACATATTAAGGTCATGGTGACCTTGACCTTTGACCTAGTGACCTCAACAACTTTAAGGGTCATCAAGTGGTCACAACCAACTACCACAGCAAGTTTGAAGATCCCGAACCAAACCATTGAGCAGTTATTAATTGGAAACCATTTCATCAGTTAAGGTCATGATGACCTTGATCTTTAACCTAGTGACCTCAAAATCATCTAGTTGTCATGACCAACCACCTCAGCAAGTTTGAAGATCCTAAGCCAAACCCTTGAGCAGTTATTAATCGCAAACCATTTCACCAGTTAAGGTCATGGTGACCTTGACCTTTGACCTAGTGACCTCAACAACTTTAGGGGTCATCAAGGGGTCACAACCAACCACCACAGCAAGTTTGAAGATCCTAAGCCAAATCCTTGAGCAGTTATTGATCGCAAACCATTTCACCAGTTAAGGTCATGGTGACCTTGACCTTTGACCTAGTGCCCTAAAACCACCTAAGCAAATTTGAAGATCCTAAGCCAAACCTTTGAGCAGTTATTGATCAGAAACCATTTTACAAGTTAAGGTCATGGTGACCTTGACCTTTGACCTCAAATACAATAGGGGCCATCCAGTGGTCATGACCAACTACAGCAGCAAGTTTGAAGATTCTAAGCCAAACCCTTGAGCAGTTATCGATCGCAAACCATTTCACCCTTTAAGGTCATGGTGACCTTGACCTTGTGACCTAAAAAACTATAGGACTAATCTAGTTGTCATGACCAACCACCTAAGCAAATTTGAAGATCCTAAGCCAAACCCTTGAGCAGTTATTGATCAGAAACCATTTTACCAGTTAAGGTCATGGTGACCTTGACCTTTGACCTAGTGACCTCAAAATCAATAGGGGTCATCCAGTGGTCATGACCAACTACCACAGCAAGTTTGAAGATTCTAAGCTGAACCCTTGAGCAGTTATTGATCGGAAACCATTTAACCATTTAAGGTCATGGTGACTTTGACCTTTGACCTAGTGACCTCAAAATCAATAGGGGTCATGTAGTGGTCATGACCAACCACCACAGCAAGTTTGAAGATCCCATGCCAAACCCTTGAGCAGTTATTGATCGGAAACTATTTCACCATTTTAGGTCATGGTGACCTTGACCTTTGACCTAGTGACCTAAAAAACAATAGGGGTCATCTACTTGTCATGACCAACCACCACAGCAAGTTTGAAGATTCTAGGCCAAGTCGTTTATTAGTTATCGTTCGGAAACCATCGATCTACCGACCGACCGACCGACCGACCGACAGACCGACCGACCGACCTACCGACCGACATGTGCAAAGCAATATACCCCCATTTTTTCAAAAGGGGGGTATAATAATAAGAAACACAATATGTCCCCCCACTTTGTTTAGTTTAGGGGACATAACTACGAACAATAGGTTCAAACAGTGATTGAAGGTATTTGCAAATAGTTTAGATCCTGATGAAATGCCAAGTATCTTGACGTTTCATGATCCAAACATTGTACAACGGATTGTGAAATGGTAAAGAAATTGAAGAAAACAATAGTAACGATACTTCAATTTAAGCTCTTGATGCTCCTTTTTGGTTCTCAGGCCTGTTTTTATCCCATTAACTCATAGGCTATTTTTAGATACATCTTTGAATAAATCAACCGAAAAGGAGCATTAACTAGAGAAAAGGATTTTTTTTTTAGAAATTTGTAGTTTGAAACCATTGTGATAAATAGAGCATTTGCTCCTATAGGAACAAATGCTCTATTTGTCACAATGGTTTCACAAAGTGACTTCTACAGAGTCGTCAAAAGTTGTCTATATGAGAGAAAGGGTTAAGACAGATTGTACGGAAGTGTTATAATGTTTTTTATTGTATTATAATGTTTTATACTGTTATATTGTGCTATAATGTTTTATATTCTGTTTTATAGTTATATTTTTATATAGCTTTATATTGCATTATAATGTTTTATGTCGTGTTTTATAGTGTTATATTTTATAATGATTTATACTGTGTTATATCGTGTTATAATGGTTATATAGCCTTGTTTGCCTCACTTACTTTATGGAATATGAAGATCCTGTACTAGCGTCCTCTATTTTGCCTTTCTCCATTTTGTACGGCAGACAGAACTGTGAGTCTCCCTTCTCAACCTCCTCCTTGAACTGTGAATAATACAATCAGAATAGAGAACTCAAGTCATAGCAAGTGCACCATATGAGAAAGCCACTGCTTACCTGTTGTGTAAATCATCACTAACCTTTGCTCCATAAATACAATATTCATGTAAGAAATAATGACATTGTCAAGAAAACCTGTAGTATATCGCTAGGTAAGCGATTTGAGTTAACTGTAGTTTTGTATATACAGGATTATCTCCCTTTTTTTAATTGTTAGTTAGATTTCATTGATTTGTTGTTTATAAAAGTAAGTTCACTTTTAAACTTCATTTTGTTTGTTTTATACCTTATAAAAATTAGTACTGTGTATATATTCAAATGAGTGAGGCGGTTGGTCAATCGAAATAATTAATATGAATAAAATGTTTATATGCTAGTTTTCTGAAGTACCTCAAACTAATGGAAGCTGTATACAAATGCTGAGACTGGCGCAAGCTTATTCAACGATCACTGCTGGTTATTTTGTGATCAGGGCACTGAATATTCATAGAACTTTCAGTGACGGCTTTATATACATATGTATCGAAGCTATATCGTTGGTTTTTGACTGATAGAGTATTGCACTCATTAAGGTTAAAGATTGGCGAATATATTGTCTGCTTGGGCTACGTAACTGTGCAGTTACCTGTTCTTTGAATGGGCTAAGTAACTGTCCTCTGAGTTCTCTCTTTGGGCATGAAAATTGCACGTTTAGACAGTCCAACCAGCCTAATACTATACTGCTATTTCATAGCGGTCTCAGATTAGCTGAGGCATTGAGATAGTGTTGCTCAGACTGATATAGCCTGGGGTTATATTCGGTTTGAAGCAGGTTTGCTGAAGACCGTGCTCAGGGTTCGGAGCGTTGCTAAACCGTCTGCCTGAGGCCGTCTTTTTGAGGCTATACTTTTGAAGCCGTCTTTTTGAGGCTGTCTTTTTGAGGCTATACTGTTGAGGCTGTCCTTTTGAAGTCGTCTTTTTGAGGCAGTGTTTTCGAGCCGGGCTCGGAACATACTGCAGGCAGGCTTCAAAGCGTTAGGTTTTTAAGCTTCTTGAAGCAGGTTTCATACACTGCTCAAGATAGGTTTCAGAGCGTAGGGTTACATACATGCTTTGAGACATAGGGTCTGATACGTAGGTTTGAAGTCACAGTAGTGTTGAGATAGCTTCAAACCACAGGTTTCAACAGGGTTTGATGCTTAGGGTCTCAACTCGCATAGCCTACGGTTATATAGCTCACATTTATACAGTTTCATGACATAGCTTGAGGATTGTGTTCCAAGCACCATTTTGAAGTTGAGGCATCGACCAGCCGTCTCGCTGGCTTGGGGCTGTAGTAGTTGTTCACAGTTATAGTTTATTGTTTAATTGTTGGCCCCAAAGCTGAGGTATTGTTGATCACCATAACATAGTTTTTGTGTATAATTTCATGTTTTCATAGTGTTCGTCTCAGGCAAAGTAGCCTCAGAACACCATATATTCATCACCGGCTAGCATAGCCCAGCCACATCAATTTTATAGTTTCAAGCCCTGTGCTGTGTTTGGCTCAAGACATTGCCACCTCACGGAACGCCCGAAATATTTAAAAAGGTCTGAAGCTGGGTCTTGTCATTGGGGCATCACCCAGCATCCTGACAATTTGGGGGCTCGTCCGGGATAGTTCTCAGAAGGTTTTTATAGCTGAAGCTACATAGGGTTGAAGCATTAGTTTGGTGATCATGGACATAGATAAATGGATTTCGGCTGGTGTGCGTTTAGGGTTGACTGGGCAAGACCTCAGGGACTATGCTGAGAAGAAAGAGAAAGAATATTTAGATAGGGAAGAGCGTATGTCGAGACGAGAAGATGAGCGACAGAAACGTGAAGATGAGCGGCAGAAGCGTGAGCATGATCAGTTTGAGAGAAAAGCCCATATGAAGCGCGAAGAACAGGAGCGTGAGATCGCGCTGGTCAAGTTAAGGGCTGAGACAGGCATGAGGGGGCCTACCCCAGAAACAAGCAGTAAGGCTCCCAGATCAAAATTGCCGAAGTTTGATGAGCAGAAAGATGATATGGACTCGTATATAGAACGGTTCGAGCGCTTTGCTCAGAGCCAGGGCTGGGAAGAGAAGACATGGGCAGTTAGTTTGAGCTCGCTTTTGACAGGCAAGGGTCTTGAGGTATATACCAGCATGCCTCCAGAACATGCTCATGATTACAAGGCTCTGAAAAAGGCTGTGCTCAGACGATATCAGCTGACAGAAGAAGGTTTCAGGCAGAAGTTTAGAGAAAGTCGACCCGAGCATGGGGAGACTGTTTTTCAGTTTATGGCTAGGTTGACAAGGTATTTTAGTAGATGGACAGAGATGGCTGATGTTGAGAAATCGTATGAAGGCTTGATGGATTTAGTGGTTCGAGAGCAATTTATACGAACATGTTCGTCCGAACTTGCTTTGTTCTTGAAAGAGAGAGTTCCGAAGTCGGTTGATGATGTGACGAAGCTAGCTGAGCAATATATAGAGGCTCATGGTGGTTCCATATGCTCGAACAAGCATGCCAAGCTCAACTCATCCTCCTCAAACAGGCAACATCAGAGGCCAAATACTAACCTCAGAGTTAGCCCAGCACCACGGTCTGAACCTCAGAAAAAGGTTTGTTTCATATGCAGAAAAGAGGGACATTTCGCCAGAGACTGTCGCCAGAATGGCCCGAAGAAAATAAGTGCTGGAACAATGTGTTATGAAGACTCTGGACAGCAGCAGCATGGTACTCAGACATACAACAAAGAGTTCAAGCATAGGCGTTATCAGAGTCAACACCAGTCTCCAGACAAGCAGAAAATATCTGCTTTGTGTATGTCGGTCTCCTGCAACCAGAGCCACATACAAGAATGTATCAGAGATGAAGAGCTATGCTTAGCTAACGGAGAGTCTGTGCCGATCATAGCAGGTGGCTGTACCGTTGAATCGCTTGAAGGCGAGAGGAATTTGAATTTGCAACCAGGGTTAGTTGATGGTCGAGCAGTCAAGGTTTTGAGAGATACTGGCTGTGAGTTGGCGGCCATACGAAAGAACCTGGTGCGAGACGACCAGATGCTGGACAAGAGATATATTATGATAACTATCGATGGCGGGGCCAAGATAGTACCAGCAGCATTGGTTCAGGTTGATACGCCATATTACACTGGCGCTGTTGAAGCCATGGTGTTGAGCTCACTCATATGTGATCTGGTGTTGGGGAATATACCTGGCGTTTCAAACACCCCAAACCAGGAATGGTTCGAAACCATGGGTCATGAAGCACAGGACCCCGAAGCTAGAGTTTCGGCAGCTGTCATGACACGAGCTCAGACCAAGAAGGAAGAGAGACCTCTCAGGGCATTAAGTGTTCCAAACTCTCCTGGGGATGAGGTTACTATTGATGAGCTCAGGAAGGCTCAGACTGAAGACACATCTTTGCTAAAGTTGTGGTCGTATGCCCGAGACAAGAGTACACTGACCACAAGGGGTGGAAACAGTTATAGATATGAGGTACAGAAAGATGTTCTGTATAGGTTGTTCACAGAGAGCAAGGGCTCTGGTTCAACTGAAGTCAAACAAGTAGTTGTCCCAACAAAGCTTAGAAGACGTGTGATGAGCCTGGCACACGAATCAATTGTTGGTGGACACCTCTCAACCAAGAAGACGGTTGACAGGATTACAACAAGCTTTCACTGGCCTGGGGTAACCAGTGATGTGACAAGGTTTTGTCGCTCATGCGATATTTGTCAGAAGACTGTACCAAAGGGAAGAGTCTCAAAGGTACCTATGGGAGAGATGCCAATTATGGATACACCATTTCATCGGGTTGCCGTTGATCTTATTGGTCCCATAACGCCTGTATCTGAGAAAGGGAATAGATACATACTCACTGTAGTTGATTATGCTACAAAGTACCCCGAGGCTGTGGCCTTGCCAAAGATCGAGACAGAGCGGGTGGCTGAAGCACTGCTCGATGTATTTTCAAGAGTTGGGTTCCCATCTGAGATACTCAGTGACAAAGGAAGTCAGTTCACCTCAGACTTGATGAAGGAGGTTTGTCGACTGATATCTCTGAAACAACTCTTTACTACACCATACAACCCCAAGTGTAATGGGTGGTGTGAGCGGATGAATGGCATTTTGAAGAGCATGCTCAAGAAAATGTGCCAGGAGCGACCCAAGGATTGGGACAGATATCTATCTGCTGTGCTGTTCGCCTACAGAGAGGTCCCACAAGCTTCAACGGGTTTCTCACCGTTTGAGCTCATGTATGGTCGCACTGTTCGAGGTCCCATGCAAGTGCTGAAGGAACTCTGGACTGAGAGAGAAACGCCGGAAGTCATGACCACATACCAATATGTGCTTGACCTGAGACACAGACTCGAGGACACTTGCAAGATAGCTCGTGAAAGTTTGAACGATGCCCAGAGTATGTACAAGCACCACTATGACAAGTCAGCTAGAAACAGAAAGCTTGTGAAAGGAGATAAAGTCCTGCTGTTGTTGCCTACCTCGCACAACAAACTGACTCTGCAGTGGAAGGGGCCGTTCGAAGTTGTTGATGTAGTTAACAGGATGGACTACAAGGTCCAGGTTGGTGACAGGGTTGGCACATACCACATCAACCTTCTGAAGAAGTATGAAGAGAGGGAGCTCGAGGATGTTGTTTCATGCATGGCAATCATAGAGGCTGAACACAGTGAAGATGATGGGGTGGTGGATGATGAAAGCTTAATAGAGTTGGCAGGCTTGACTAGCTCCGAGACATACAAAGATGTCATGGTGTCTGAAAGCTTGACACGTGAGCAACGGCACGATGTGCTCAGGTTGCTTGAAGAGTTCCAGAACATTTTCACCGAGAAGCCTGGAACAACTGAGCTGGAGGAGCATAAGATAGAGCTCACCAGCAAGACACCGGTTAGGGTTCGGCCATACCCCATACCATATGCAAAGAGGAAGGAAGTCTCGGAAGAGGTTCAGAACATGCTTGATGCTGGAGTGATAGAACCAGCACAATCGGATTACAATTCACCAATTGTGTTGGTGAAAAAGAAGGATGGAACAAATAGGTTCTGCATCGATTTCAGAAGGCTCAATATGGTGACAAAGTTTGACACGGAACCTATGGGTAACCCTGAGGACATCATGTCAAGCTTGAAGGAAGATAAATTCTTCACGAAGATCGACTTGAGCAAGGGTTACTGGCAGATACCTGTTGAAGATAAGTCGAAGCACTTGACGGCTTTCACGACCCCAGATGGAAGTTACCAGTTTAAGAAGATGCCTTTTGGCATGGTAAACTCGGGAAGCACGTTCAACAGGATGATGCGCAAACTGCTGCATGATTGCAGTGATGCCGACAATTATGTCGATGATATCATGGGCCATACCCAGTCCTGGGGGCCACATCTCAGAATGTTGAGAGAAGTCTTTACAAGGGTGCGAGACGCCGGCTTGACCATAAGACCATCCAAATGCATGATTGGATATGAAAACATTTCATTCTCAGGACATATAGTTGGCAAAGGTATGTTGCAGATGGAGCAAGAGAAGCTTCATAAGATCAAGAATGCAGATAGACCCAAGACCAAAAGGCAAGTACGAGCATTCTTAGGTTTGGCGGGATACTACAGGAAATTTATCCCAGCATTTGCCGATATTGCGTCTCCCCTCACAGACCTGACGAAGAAAGGAAAGCCAAACACTGTCGTATGGATGGACGAACATGAGCAGGCGTTCAATAGGCTCAAAGACATGTTGACTTGCTCACCCATCCTCAGGCTACCAGACTTCAAGAGGCCCTTTGTTTTACAAACAGATGCCTCAGACAGTGGAGTTGGAGCAGCCTTGATGCAAGAGTTTGAAGATGGATTATTCCCCATAGCATATGCTAGCAAGAAGCTGCTGCAGAGGGAGAAAAACTACTCCGTCATAGAGCGTGAGTGCCTAGCCATCATTTTCGGCATTAGAATATTTCAGAAGTACCTGTACGGTGCGGAGTTCATACTCCAGACAGATCATGCACCATTGTCATACATTCAGAAATGCAAGATAGAGAGTGGTAGGATCATGAGATGGGCTCTGTTCCTACAAAATTATCAATTCAAGGTTCAAGTAATCAAGGGCTCAGACAATGTATGTGCTGACTACCTGAGCCGTCAATAGAGTAACAGATTTTCTTGTATTAGTTGAAAACAGTAGAGCGTTTTCTTGAGAAGGGGGCTGTTGTCAAGAAAACCTGTAGTATATCGCTAGGTAAGCGATTTGAGTTAACTGTAGTTTTGTATATACAGGATTATCTCCCTTTTTTTAATTGTTAGTTAGATTTCATTGATTTGTTGTTTATAAAAGTAAGTTCACTTTTAAACTTCATTTTGTTTGTTTTATACCTTATAAAAATTAGTACTGTGTATATATTCAAATGAGTGAGGCGGTTGGTCAATCGAAATAATTAATATGAATAAAATGTTTATATGCTAGTTTTCTGAAGTACCTCAAACTAATGGAAGCTGTATACAAATGCTGAGACTGGCGCAAGCTTATTCAACGATCACTGCTGGTTATTTTGTGATCAGGGCACTGAATATTCATAGAACTTTCAGTGACGGCTTTATATACATATGTATCGAAGCTATATCGTTGGTTTTTGACTGATAGAGTATTGCACTCATTAAGGTTAAAGATTGGCGAATATATTGTCTGCTTGGGCTACGTAACTGTGCAGTTACCTGTTCTTTGAATGGGCTAAGTAACTGTCCTCTGAGTTCTCTCTTTGGGCATGAAAATTGCACGTTTAGACAGTCCAACCAGCCTAATACTATACTGCTATTTCATAGCGGTCTCAGATTAGCTGAGGCATTGAGATAGTGTTGCTCAGACTGATATAGCCTGGGGTTATATTCGGTTTGAAGCAGGTTTGCTGAAGACCGTGCTCAGGGTTCGGAGCGTTGCTAAACCGTCTGCCTGAGGCCGTCTTTTTGAGGCTATACTTTTGAAGCCGTCTTTTTGAGGCTGTCTTTTTGAGGCTATACTGTTGAGGCTGTCCTTTTGAAGTCGTCTTTTTGAGGCAGTGTTTTCGAGCCGGGCTCGGAACATACTGCAGGCAGGCTTCAAAGCGTTAGGTTTTTAAGCTTCTTGAAGCAGGTTTCATACACTGCTCAAGATAGGTTTCAGAGCGTAGGGTTACATACATGCTTTGAGACATAGGGTCTGATACGTAGGTTTGAAGTCACAGTAGTGTTGAGATAGCTTCAAACCACAGGTTTCAACAGGGTTTGATGCTTAGGGTCTCAACTCGCATAGCCTACGGTTATATAGCTCACATTTATACAGTTTCATGACATAGCTTGAGGATTGTGTTCCAAGCACCATTTTGAAGTTGAGGCATCGACCAGCCGTCTCGCTGGCTTGGGGCTGTAGTAGTTGTTCACAGTTATAGTTTATTGTTTAATTGTTGGCCCCAAAGCTGAGGTATTGTTGATCACCATAACATAGTTTTTGTGTATAATTTCATGTTTTCATAGTGTTCGTCTCAGGCAAAGTAGCCTCAGAACACCATATATTCATCACCGGCTAGCATAGCCCAGCCACATCAATTTTATAGTTTCAAGCCCTGTGCTGTGTTTGGCTCAAGACATTGCCACCTCACGGAACGCCCGAAATATTTAAAAAGGTCTGAAGCTGGGTCTTGTCATTGGGGCATCACCCAGCATCCTGACAGACATCATGAATATCAATTAGATTAATTATTATAATTGGACATTGGCACAAGAAGTTATGCCCATGGAAAAACTAGAATCATACGTTTATCATGTCCTTCAGCAAATAGAGCAGACTATTCTACTAGTTTGTATACTACTATAAATCAGCATGTAGATATTAATGACGTCATTATTTCTTATATGAATATTCATGAGGTAAAGGTTAAATTAAAAGGGCCATAATTCATTGCAGGTACATGACAAACCATTAGCAGGTTTTAGTCCTTGTGATGGTGAACAAGTACATGATGTGTGATAGCTGTACTGATGTCGAAACTGACAAAATGTCCATGATTTTGCAGTGATTATGGAAATACCTCAACACTTTTTGTCTTCTAAAACACTCAAGCTAAAAACTTGGTGTCTGATTTAACGGGTTCTCTAACTTAGATGACATTTCCCAGCTCTGCAAACAGAGTAGGTTGATCAGACGGCCCTTTTTGCTTATGAAATAATATAGATACGATTGAATAATTCTTCTGCTTTTGCCATGGTGAAACTATTTATGAAGTCAAGGGTTTAAAACCTGCATTTTACTGTGAAAACAGTCAAATATAGGGTTAATCCTACTGTAATTTGAAATTTGTGACGGTATATAGGGTATTTAACTGTCGCAAACTACTTTAATGGCGACGCCAAAGGCGGAGTCATTAAAATAATTTAAGACCGTTAAAAACCTCATATACCATCGCAAATCTCAAATTACAGTAGGGTTAACCCTATTCTAACGTAATCTTAACACGAAAAATGCCAAACTGGTGTTATATCCCATGCGCGCAGGTGATTGAATGAGTGATGAGGCGAGAAATAGTGCCCATATTCTCTCAGATTTCTTAAAATAACTGGATTTTTTTCACCCTGGTTTACACAAAGTCACCGGGCAAATTATAAGTTCACTATTACATTTGTCATGAATAATTATGCGACAGCTTTTTCACATGTTCAATACACATTCAATACACGTCAGGAAAAGTAACGTTATCTTAGTATTTGGCACCATACGCAAAAACGTCGGTTGTAACAATGACGTCACGTTATAACGTTATGTTTGAATAGTATGATAATTATCGTTGGATCACAATCTGGATCACAACGCTTAGAGTATCTCAATAATTCACCACATGACATATAAGAGACCCGTCAAGTCGTGACAAACAATGAAAACTAATAACTTTCAAAATACCGGACTGAACTTGAATAAACCTTTATGTCATTGTATGCATACAGAGTTATTAGTAGATCTAAGTGTTAGATAAACAAAACGCATTAATATATTTACAGGCTAATGCTGTAATTTGGCTGTTTTCGATTGGTTGAATTTGCGACATATAAAACAGTTTTCATATGCCGCAAATTTGGTCACATGAGCAAATCAGATTGCAGGAAATTGACAGATTGCGTTAGAATGGTACTTTATGGTCACAATGTACATGAAATGGTGATTTAGAATCACAAAGTCATATATTGCCTCATGGTCACAGAGTCAAATAAATACATGTACTGATTTTTGCTTTCATGAATACTCATGACTCATGAGGTTAAGGGTTAAAATAAAAGCAGGTTGATGTCTAACCCATTACCACATAGGCTATTTTTAGACCCAACCTCTTTGCATACATCTACCGGAAAGGAGCATTAACTAGAGAAAAGGACAATTTTAGAATTGTGTAGTTCTGAAACCATTGTGATAAATAGAGCATTTGCTCCTATAGGAGCAAATGCTCTATTTATCACAATGGTTTCAATATGGTTTCAATATGTGTTTTTTAACAGAGGTGTCAAAAGGCATCAATATTAAGGGAATGGGTTAATGTAGATATAGTGAGACTCATTGATTCTCTTACCTGCTGCAAACAATCCAGAAACGCCACCATAGCTTGATCAAATCTAGTAAATATAAATTGTAAACAGACAAATAAATGATCTTACTAAGGTTGTCATATCAGACAGAATCCAGAAAAATGTTTTTCATTCTTTAAATCCACCTGATCATGGTCTGCTCTGTTTGCTTATGTGGCCAAACATTCCTGTTTTCATCTGCCATTATCAAAATTCTGCCGATTAATATTCTGGATGTCAATATTTCTTAAATGAATATTTATGGAGTAAAAAGTTAATTTAGCCTTTGATCTTAACAACCTGATTTCAGTAACTGTTGGTTGAAAATCAAACTTCAGTGAATTATGTATCATTTAGAGTAGAAATTGATCATGATGAATAACTCTTTACTCCATGAATATTCATGTAAGAAGGAATTACATTATACATATTAATTAGCTGTATTTTTATAATAACATCAACACAGGAATATTTTTCCAAGGCAGAGAGTGCAGACTCAGATCTACATTATATCATAAGCAAACAGAGCAGACCCTGATCAGACGGCACCTATAGGAGCAGTCTGATCTGGATCTACTCAATTTGCAAAGGCATAGAAAGTATTTATGGAGTAAAGGGTTACTAAGCCATTTTGTATATTGGTACATGAACACAGAATCATATCCGTATAATTCCTTTAGCAAACAGAGTAGACCAGACTTCTGTAGCTCCTGCTTTTTTGTTAACTCCCCCCTTTTTAGGGGGGGGGGGGGGGGGGTGTTTGTGTCATTTTTACTGTACATGTCAAAGGTGTTAACCCTTTATTTCAAGAAGTAACAACATCAAGACTACAAACTGAATTTTTAATGGTATTATTAGATCTATATATAATTCCTTATGCAAACAGAGCAGACCCTGATCTGATGGCTACGAGCCATAACCATAGAGTAAAGGGTTATACGTCATATCTAAGGAATAAAGGGTTAAATGTAATATCTATTGGGGGGGGGGGGGGGTGGATGTTAACAAGAGCCACGTATGGCGCCAATGCTCGTCTGATTTGGTGCTTGTCATGCTAAATTTCTTTTTTTTTTTGAAAACAATAAAGGACCATAACTCCAAAATATTGAAATCAAGAGTTATGGTTCTTATGTAGAGACCTTCCCCTCAATGAGATCTACTAACCTGTGAAGTATCATGTTGATACCTCTTATACTTTTCGAGTAATGAGCTAAATTAAAGTTTTTGCACCACGACAATGCCAACGACACCTATGACCCAATGATCACAATAGCTCGACTTTTCTTCGAAATAGACGAGATAAAAATCATATCCATTGAGAAAAGGGTAAAATTTTATATCAATGGAGTAAAGGGTTTAAAGTGGATTAATGACTGCAAGTAATATCTATGGAGTAGAGGGTTACAAGTCATAACCTAGTGGAGCTCTCTGTACAGGGTCTGCACTGTTTGCCACTCAAAACCCTGTAGCAAGTTGAAGCCTTTCATACTGAGAGGACTCCATATTTAAACACTGAAGGGCTATTCCACTCTCATAATCTAGGGTTGAAAGTGTTAAAAATGTTTAAATTATTCATCTTATCTATGGCTCTCACATTATACATGTATGTGTTTAACTCTTTCCTCCAAATAAACACCTTTTCACACATCTGCAAACACAGTAGACCCTGATCAGATGGCTCCTATAAGAGCTGTCTGATCAGGATCTGCTCTGTTCGCTAATGGAATTTGATAGATCGGTTTCTTTAGTTTCTAAAATGGCTCAAATGTTCCACCTTCCATATATTATAACTATTTTGTCCATGAATATATTCAGTAGGTATTGAAATTTGATATAAATTTAGAACAGAGAAAGGGTTAAGTTTTAATTATAAGCAGTGTCCAGTTGGCAGATATTGGATCTTGATCAGACACTGAGTTACTTGGATCAAAGCTGCTTGCAACTGTCATTCATACCGTAATAAGAGAAAGTTAGAAAGTACTCAAGTTAAAACTCAGCGTCACTTACTTGGCATCCCAGAAGAATCTGAAGCCACCAGATGCATACAAAGGCAATTCCTTTGACTTGTCTGTCAGTGACTCCAGGTATGAGTGGTTTCCATATGGCACCAGTCGGTATCTGTAAACATATGAAACATTCCATAACAAAGAGGGTCTTCCATGCTTCACAGTGCAGATCCAGGCCAGCTTGAGTGTCTCTGATCAGAGCAAACACAGAAATACTGAAGCAGTCATAGATAAAGGGACTGATTTCAAATATTAACCCTTTCCTCCATAGGCCATTTTTAGACCCAACCTCTTTGAATGATTCTGCCCAAAAGGAGCATTTACTAGAGAAAAGGAAAATGTTAGAGTTGTGTAGTATTGAAACCATTTTGATAAATAGAGCATTTGCTCCTATGGAGCAAATGTTCTATTTATCACAATGGTTTCAAGAAGTGACTTACAGAGGCGTAGAAAGGCGTATTTATAGAGGAAAGGGTTAAAATCATTTCTCCACGAAAACCTATAGAGTGATCTCTCCGAGATGGTTCCAAAGAGTGGTCACAATATAGGAATTGGTGGAGATTAAAAAGAAGCCATTTAAATCATTGTTTCTCAAACAAAACCAATACTGTGACTACTCTTTACAATATTCTTTAATATGATTTTGATAAATAAGCTGAAATTCTATAATGGCATCATGAAATGCCATGGCAGAAAATGTAGAAATAGATCTATGTATATAAAGCCAAAAGAGCAGATCCTGATCAGATGTTCCTACGGGAGCAATTTAATCTGGATCTAATCTATTGGTAAAGATTGCCTCTAAGGAGTAAAGGGTTAATCCTTTGAAAACTGAATGTTCCATGTCGAATGGTCAATCATTGTTTAATGATTAGATGCCCATTAAAATTGCAAGACTCTTTCAAAGGATAGATAATGCATGTAAATTAAATGATTTTGAGACGATTCTAAAGAGTGGTCACATCATAGAGTTTGGTAGAGAAATGACAAATTTAGTATTTGAATATAGCTCTGCAATTTTGAATAAGGAACAGTAGAAACCCTGAGCAAAAGGCTTGTTCTACAATCTACACCTTTTGTAATTCTTGTTAAATTGTTTCCCAGAAGAGCCCTCTGATAGGGTCTGCATAGACAGGTGTTTAATGCCTGATCATAGTATCCACTGATAGGTGTTGGAGTGTCTGATCAATATCCACGATAGGTGTTGGATCATCTGATCAGTATCTGTACTGATAGGTGTTTGGAGTGTCTGATCAGTATCTGTACTGACAGGTGTTGGAGTGTCTGATCAGTATCTGTATTGATAGGTGTTGGAGTGTCTGATCAGGGTCTGCACTGATAAATGTTGTAGTGTCTGATCAGGGTCTGCACTGATAAATGTTGTAGTGTCTGATCAGTATCTGTACTGATAGGTGTTGGAGTGTCTGATCAGTATCTGTACTGATAGGTGTTGGAGTGTCTGATCAGTATCCACCAATAGGTGTTGGAGTGTCTGATCAGTATCTGTACTAATAGGTGTTGGAGTGTCTGCACTGATAAATGTTGTAGTGTCTGATCAGTATCTGTACTGATAGGTGTTGGAGTGTCTGATCAGTATCTGTACTGATAGGTGTTGGAGTGTCTGATCAGTATCCACCAATAGGTGTTGGAGTGTCTGATCAGTATCTGTACTGACAGGTGTTGGAGTGTCTGATCAGTATCTGTACTGACAGGTGTTGGAGTGTCTGATCAGTATCTGTATTGATAGGTGTTGGAGTGTCTGATCAGGGTCTGCACTGATAAATGTTGTAGTGTCTGATCAGTATCTGTACTGATAGGTGTTGGAGTGTCTGATCAGTATCTGTACTGATAGGTGTTGGAGTGTCTGATCAGTATCCACCAATAGGTGTTGGAGTGTCTGATCAGTATCTGTACTGACAGGTGTTGGAGTGTCTGATCAGTATCTGTACTGACAGGTGTTGGAGTGTCTGATCAGTATCTGTATTGATAGGTGTTGGAGTGTCTGATCAGGGTCTGCACTGATAAATGTTGTATTGTCTGATCAGTATCTGTACTGATATGTGTTGGAGTGTCTGATCAGTATCTGTACTGATAGGTGTTGGAGTGTCTGATCAGTATCCACCAATAGGTGTTGGAGTGTCTGATCAGTATCTGTACTAATAGGTGTTGGAGTGTCTGATCAGTATCTGCAGATAGGTGTTGGAGTGTCTGGTCAGGTTCTGCAGTGATAAGGATTGTGGTGTCTGATAAAGGTCTGCAGTGATGGGGCTAGTGGTATCTGATCAGGGTCTGCACTGATAGGGATTGTGGTGTCTGATCAGGCTCTGCACTGATAGGGCTTGTGGTGTCTACTCTGGGTCTTCACTGGTAGGTGGTGTGGTGTCTTATCATGATCTTAACTGCAAACCCAGATCAAATAGTTCCTGCAAGGTCAGTTTGATCTGGTTCAACAATTAAGCCTAAGTCTGTATTGCCAAATATTTAGAGTAATTCACTAAATATCAACACATTTCTTTCTTTAATAGCGACACCTGGGATGCATTTTATGAAATATTGTACGACAGAAACTATTGTAAATTCTTCCAGTTGCAAACGTCGTGTGTGAGAACCAACGATAATTTCAACCTAAATTGTAACACGCTAAGAGGTGTGATAATTTTGGTTATGAGAACAGAGATGACTAGTGTTAATTAGGACTTTTAAGTTTTGTTGTAGGATCTTTTGTAAAACTAGACGAAGTAATACAAATAATTAATTCAAAAGAAGTTTTCAAAGACAAAAAGAAACCCAATATCACCAGAGCTGTAGATATAAGATGAAGCTGTATACTGCCCTCTCAAACTCCTTTATTTCTCAGCCCAATCCTATCTTGCTACTACCCATTAACCCTTTCCTCCATAGGCTATTTTAGAGCCAAACTCTTTGAATGAATATACCCAAAAAGAGCATTCACTAGAGAAAAGAAAAAAATCAGAATTACGTAGTTTGAAACCATCGTGATAAAAAGAGCATTTGCTCCTATAGGAGCAAATGCTCTATTTATCACAATGGTTTCAAGCAGTGGTTATAACAGAGGCGTAGAAAGGCGTATTTATGGAGGAAAGGCTTCAATAGCATTAAGATTGGTAGAGAAATGAAAAAAAAAAAGATGTAATTTTGATTTTCTATATACACTTCATTTCTACAGCTCTGCATCATAACATTTGCCTTTGGAATGTAAGGTTCATTTTCCTGGCCAGCGCATGTAGCAGCAGTACAGTTTGTCCCCAAGCCGCATTGATCTCACTCCACTCCACCTACAATGGGAAAAACATTCACTAATTGTCGTACTTGTAGTTAATCCACCAAATATTTATTGAGAAAAGAATTAAGCCTTTCCCTGACAGAGACACGCATTTACACATATGCAAACAGAGTAGACCGAGATGAGGAACTGCTCTATTTTCCTATGTAATTATGAATACATGTATTATAGATATGATGCTATGGTTTCTACCATGGCTAAACATTTCCATTTTCATATGCCGTTATAAATATTCAGCTGATTAACCCATTACCTCATATGCTATTTTTAGACCCAATCTCTTTGAATAAATCTACCAAAAAGAAGCATTAACTAGAGAAAAGGATTTTTTTTTTTAATTTTGTAGTTCTGAAACCATTGTGATGAATAGAGCATTTGCTCCTTAGGAGCAAATGCTCTATTTATCACAATGGTTTCAAAAATGACTTTTACAGAGGTGTAGAAAGGTGTATTTATGGACAAAACCGTTAATATTCATAAAGACATGATTTGTTATATGGAATATCAATAGGTGAAGAGTTTCATCAGGCATGAAGGTAATGCAAAAGGTCTTTCTACACTACTAAGTTTTTCATTCTGCATATGGAAGCCACTTGCAGTCTACCCATTTCCTCTTAGAGATGCCTTGTGACACCTTAATTGCTCGGTCTGCTCTGTTTGTGTATGAAATAATATAGATTTTGATTTTAAAGTTTTCTACCATTGTTAAAAATTCAAGTTTTATACCTTATAAACTATCAGCTACATGTTATTAGTATTCATGTCTCAAGATGTAATTATTTCTTACATGAATATTCGTCAGGCTGAAGACCCCGAACTTATTTAATGTGTCATTACTTAACCCATCCCCTGTTCTACGTTTATTCCCAATTCCAATACCTATTGAATATTGATAGTCAAAATAGTTATAATGAAATATGGAAGGTGGAACATTGAAGCCACTTTGGAAAGTAAAGAAACAGAGCTATCAAATTCCATTAGCAAACAGAGCAGACCCTGATCAGACGGCTCCTATAGGAGCCCTAGAGTTTATCTTGATCTACTCTGTTTGCAAGTGCGTGAAAACATGTTTATATGAGACCTTTCCCTCATACAAATGCTTTTTCACACCTTTATAAACAGAGTAGATCAAGATCAAATGGCTCCTGTCTTATCAGGGTCTGCTCTGTTTACAGTTATCTGATTCTACAATTTCCGAAATGGCCCAAAAGTTCCCTTCTTTATTGGACATTATAAAAAATAAGTTAACGAATATTCATAAAGACATGAATTATTGTATAAATATCTGTTAGGAAAAGGTTAAATTAAGCAAACTTGAGGTAAGTTTATGATTATCTATGACAGCAGTTTTGATCTCATTGAGATGTCAAGTTACTTGGTGCCTCATCTGGATTCAAAGAATATGACCCACCAAATGTAATTCTGAAGAGAAACGGCAGACGGCATTTTTGCAATCAACAAAATTTAGCATGTAAAGAGTTCATGCTCAGAGGACTAAACAGGGATCTGACTTGAGCTTAAATAGTTTAGTTGGTTTCCAGTCTCTACAATTCTGGTACATGCTGGAAAACAAAGATCATGTTTAGTTTCCAGCATTTACCAGTTTCCAGCATTTACCAGAATTGTAGAAACTAGGAATCAACAAAAGCTGTTTGAGAAATTTCTAGGGTTTAGGAGTCTGAGACATCAGGAGCAGGGACCCATAGAAACACAATGGATATAAAACTTACGGCAACACTTGGTAATCGGCCAAGGCGGAAATTATTAATGGTTCCAAAGTGGCCGCTATGCCTGAAAATAGAATAACAAATACTAGTCATCCAGGTATAGGATGTCAGCTAGACATTTAACAGCAACGATATCTGCACCAAAACTGCAGTTGTGGCCACTCCAGAATTGTCTCAAAGAAATAATAGACACTTCTGACCAATAATGTCTTCTTCAAAATTGCAGTTGCAGCCACTCATTTGAATAATCTTATAGAATTGTGATGTTAGCTAGACTTCAGACTAATAATATTTCCATCAAAAATGCACTTGTAGCCACTCATTTGAACTCTTATAAAAAATCAGACATTAGCTAGACTTCAGACCAATAATATCTCCCCCAAAAACGCAATTTTAAGAAAAGGGCGCTTATTAAACCAGTGAAATTGTAGCAGACTAAGTTTGTCCTAAGGCCAAACATTTATGGTATTTTTAGGTTTAGCCTGGACCTTTGTATGACACCGACATAAAAAGTGACATCACATACCATATATGAAAGGTAGCATTGAACACATTGGTTTTCTTCAATCGGTCGAGTTGAGTCTGGGCATATTTTAGCTGATTGTCCACACTGTCAATGAGACAAAAACAAATACAACTGTAAGCTAATTGCTAACAAATACAACTGCCAAAAATTGATTAAAAATACAACTATCTATAAGTCAATATAAGTAATTGGCTAATAAATATAACTGTAAGCCATTGGCTAAATAAAACAAAATGTAAGCCAATATGAGCAATTCACCAACATATATAAACCATTGGCTACACAATTACATATGTAAGCCACTGACTAACAAACATAACTGTAAGCTATTGGCTAACAAATACAACTGTAAGCCACTAACAAATACAACTGTTAGCCATTGGCCAACAATTATGACTGTAAGTCATTGTAAGCCATTGGTTAACAAATACAACTGTAAGCCACTAACAAATACAACTGTAAGCCACTAACAAATACAAATGTAAGCCACTAACAAATACAACTGTTAGCCTTTGGCTAACAATTATGACTGTAAGTCATTGTAAGCCATTGGTTAACAAATACAAAGTCATTGACAAACAAATGTAACTGTAATCCATTGGGCTAACAGATATAATTGAACTTCATTGGCTAACAAATACAATTATGGACCACTGGCTAACAAATACAGCTGTTGACCTCTGACTAATATTTAAATAAAACTTTAAGCAAATATAAGTAATATATTAATGTATTAAGGAAACAGTGCAGATCCTGATCAGAGGAGTCCTCTCATCTATGTATCTTCTAGGCATAAATAGGTTAAGTTACCTTTTTTGTTCGTCATCTAGCTCCTGCACCTGTCTTTTGTATTCATTGTAGCTTCTCCAGTACCTGCAAGATAAACAGCTGCCATTATTACCATAAATATCATGTCACCCTGTCTCTCCTCTCCAATGTATTTCCCTGGTCACCAATCCACCTCTCTCTGCTGTATTCAACATTTATATTAGGTCACTGTTTCCAATCTCCTATATATCAGGTCACCCAATCTCCCCTCTCCACTGAAAAATATCAGGTCACCCTATCTCCCCTCTTCACTGTATTCACCATAAATATTAGGTCACCAACTCTCCTCCTCTAACTCTACTTCCAATGTCCAATGTATTAACCATAAATATTAACCCTTTCCTCCATAAATACCCCTTTCTACACCTTTGTAATAGTGATTTCTTGAAACCATTGTGATAAATAGAGCATTTGCTCCATAGAAGCAAATCGAGGGCTTGGTGGAAAACTATTCTAACTCCTTCACTTTAGTGAAGGAGTTAGAATAGTTTTGCACCAAGCCCTCGAAATGCTCTATTTATAACAATAGTTTCAATACTACACAATTCTAACATTTTCCTTTTCTCTAGTAAATGCTCCTTTTGGGTAGATTTATTCAAAGAGGTTGTGTCTAAAAATAGCATATGAGGGAATAGGTTAGGTCAGCCAATATTCCCTCTCCAATGATTTTACCATAAATATAAGATCAACCAGTGGACTGTGCAGGTGACCCAACAGTTTGGATCGCTGAATCACCTGGTGTCTTATCTGGAAGCAATCTATTTACAAAAAGCTTTTTAAAATGTGCATATAGTTTGAAAGAGTACCATTGCTTGTACAGTCTTGTAGACTCTAGAGGCAGACATAAGAATTTTCTACAAATAATATTGTACCTGTCCTCCTCCTCTTCCAGTTGTGCTGTTGTTTCTTTTTCTTTCTGTATGTCAGCATCAATCTGTTTTTGTTCAAGCTCTATTTTCTGAAGTTCCTCTCTAAGTTTCTCCTCCTCTGTGTGCATCTATACATTGCCAGCAACATACAAAAAAGGGCACTCAATATTAGTTAACCCTTTCCTCCATGAATATTCATGTAAGAAATAATGACATCATACATATTAACTAGATTAAGTGTTATAATGGCATATGGACATAGGAATGTTTCGTCACGGCAGAAACTGTAGAATCATATCTATATTATATAATAAGCAAACAGAGCAGACCCTCATCAAGACGGCTCCTATAGGAGCCGTCTGATCTGGGTCTTCTCTGTTTGCAAAGGCGTAGAAAGGCATATTTATGGAATAAAGGGTTAATAAATACTTCAAATCTCATCTAGATCCAAACTGTTTGCATAGGTCATAAGGATTTTGCTGCTAGCAAGGAAAAGATTAATCTGGAGATTTTCTTATACAAATAACTTAACCTTTACGTTATGAATATTTAACTCTTTCCCTGTTCTATATTATTTCAATATCTACTGAATATTGATGAACAAAATGGTTATAAGGAAGTATGGAAGGTGGAACATTGTAGCCATTTTGGAAAGTAAAGAAACAGAACTATCAAATTCCATTAACAAACAGAGCAGACGCTGATCAGATGGTTCCTATAGGAGCCGTCTGATCAGCGTCTACTCTGTTTGCAAATGCATAAAAACAGGTTTATATGAAGGAAAGGGTTAATACGAAATAATTACTGTATCGTGTATGAATACTAATTAGAGTATATGAAATACAGAACAGGCGCTTGTTTTGGTGTAAGATAAAAATTAATTTTGTTGACCTAGACATAAATAAGATGTGTGTAACCTTATAAACCAGAAACTTCTGGGTTTTAAACCCTTCCCCTGTTGCATATTCAAGTAAGAAATAATGACATCATGAATATTTATTTGCTGATTTTGTTATAATGACATATTCAGGATATTTTGGTTTGGTTTTTATTGGGTTTTACGCCGTTTTAACAGTATTTCAGTTATATCATGATGTCCAGTTAATTTTTTTTTTTAAGATTTAAAGCCGACAGCACTTGAGCATATAAATGTCATGATTGATAATCTCACATCTTGTCTCAATGATGTTAGGGCTGTTGATGTCATATCTCATCACAATGATGTCATGACTGATGATGTCACATATTGTCTCAATAATGTCGCGATTGAAGATGCAACATCCCGTTACAATGACCTCATGGCAAGTTTTACTTATAAAAAAGTTAAGATACTTGCTTCAATGATTCATAATTTAATCTAATCTTACTTTAAGAATTCAGTAGATTATTATTTTCAAAATTTTAACCCTTTACTTCATATGAACACCTTTTAACAACTTTGCAAAACAGAGTAGACTCTGATTACATGGATCCTATAGGATTTGTCTAATCAGGGACTGTTCTGTTTGCTTATGGAATTACATACAGTAAAACCTCTCTATAATGGCCACTTAATTACATCAACTACTTTGTGTTAAAGGCAGGTGGCTGCTTAAAGCAAGGTGAAAGAAAAACAAAACGCTCCTATAGTTAATACTAACTAATTAATACAATTTAGTGGCCGTTATAGAGAGGTTTTACTGTAGTTCTGATTTTTCAATTTCTGCCATGACCAAAACACCCTGTATTTTATATACTACTATAAATACTCAAGTAATAAATAGTCTTGATGTCATTATTTCTTACATTAAATGTTGATAGGAAAAGGGTTAATTCAAACAATGTGTTGCAAGAATATCACTGAGCCTAAAATTCTGAGAAAATACAGGACTACAAAAACTGAGAAATTATAACTAAACATGCAATTATACAACTATAATCTTTTTCCGCAATTGAGCATGTCTTATAAAAAATTCTATACCACTGTCAGCTCACCTGTTTTAGCTCTTCATCCAAGAACCTGTCCTCTCCGTCATCTCTTGTGGTTTCAAGTTTTTCCAAAAAAATTCTAAAAATAAAAGAAACTGAATGTGCATAAAAACCTCACACAAGCACTTCTAAGAGTATGCAATACTTAATTAACAAAGGGGCTAGATGTGACGTGAAAAATAAGGGCAAACACAGGTGTACCTGACTGACCTGTAGTCTTTACACAGAGGTAGGAAGAAGAGATGGGTTGTCAGAAAACTTAGGACCTATAGCTTAACACAGAGGTAAGAAACCTTACGGCAAGCCCATTATATCTGACTGACCTGTAGTCTTTGCATTCTTCTTCTGTGATTTTCAGCTGGTCATCTAGCTGGTTTAGAAGTGTGTCTGTACATTCCTACAGAATTAAAGACACTTAATCAATTAGTTGACACACAAAATCTGATAAATGCTCACCTGCAGATCATTCCTGTTAAATTTGGTAGGAATCTATTCTGATAGCAGTTTACTCCATATATACGTTTTTAACGCCTTTTCAAACAAAGCAGACCCAGATCAGACGACAGGAGTCACATGATCATGGTCTGTTCTGTTTGCTTATGGAATAATAAAGATTGAATTCTACAGTTTTTACTTTATCAAAAATGGCATGTGTTCATATGTCATTATAAAAATAGTCTAATTGATATTCATAATGTCGCTATTTCTTTCATTAATAATCTGGGTCTACTCTGTTTGTAAAACTAAAGAAAGGCATATTTACAGAGGGTCACCAGATCATTCCTCTGAAGTTTGGTAAGAATCCATTCAAGGGTTTAGTAAATTTCATTTAAAGAAATTGTTCATTAAAATCTATTTTTAGTTCCTTTGAACTAATTATGCAGCTGACTGGAACGATTAATAAAATCTGATAAATTCTGAAAGTAGGAGATCGCTCGAAAGCAAAAGCAGCCATGCAAAAACAGAAAACTCAGAAAACTTTATTAAAAGTGCAACACTACTCACACTCCCTATACTAGCACTGACTTCAGCGGTATCGATTTTCATAACTAATAACATCGAAACTTATGATTCCAAAGGACCACAGAATATAACAACACTGAGAATGTGAAATGCTGGTGAAAAGTCCAGTCTGACGGTAATATAGGAGATGTTGTTTTATAAACACAAATTCTTTACGCATAACCTGACCAACACAGAGTAATCTCAATAGCTCCTGTGACCTTGTTATGCCAGGTGAGCTAAAAGCAAAAACAAACCCCAAAACATACATCTCATCTCTATTTGCAAATAAAAGATTTGCTTTATCTGGAGATTCTGGCTCCGAGGTTATAAAGCTTTTTGTTTGAGTCTGAGATCATTCTCAAGCATCTGATTGGTCAGATTCTGAGCTTGCTTTATAACCTTGGACCCAAATCCTACACAGTGGCTTACCTCACACAATGGGTGGTCTACAGTGGATTGGCCAGTCATAATGTCAAATAGAATAGCTTGTATCTACAACAGAAAATAACATACTATGTCATACCCGACAAAAAAGCAAGAGAGTGTTCAACACAAACAAGAAAAGACCTCTCTGACTGGACATTCAAAAATGGTATCCATACTGGTGAGTAGTCTTGTAAGATAGGTGGAAATTTGACCCTTTGATCCAAGAATATTTATGTAAGATACAATATACATTTTAATGCCTTGCAAACAGTAGACACAGATCAGACCTATATATTTCTTTACTAAGATGATTTAGTGTTTTGTTTTTACAGAAATAAAAGCTATTGATTGATCAGTATGTCTTGTATCTACAACTCTTGTGTTGCCATAGTTACTTTACTCTACATATACACGTTTTAAGGCCTTTGCAAACACAGTGACCCCAAATCAGATTGCTCTTGTAGGATCTGTCTGATCAGGGTCTGCTCTGTTTGCTAATGAAATGATGTAGATCTGATTCTACAGTTTCATCCATGACCAAATGTTCCTGTGTTCATATGCCTTTTTAAAAAATCACCTACATGTACTTCATAGCCATGTTGTCATTGTTTCTCACAAGAAAACTCATAGATTAAAGGGCACAGTGATAAGGGTACAACTCTTTAAAACATTGTTCTGAAGCAACATATCACAGAGCCATAAACAAAGCAATGTTCAGTTAAATTATCCACAGCAACCATACAGAACAAGTCTAATTCTGTGCTTTTAACCCTTTACTAGATTAATACACGTTCCTACACTTTTGCGATCAAATCATTCCTGTAGGAGCCGTATGATCAGGGTCTGCTCTGTTTGCTTATGACATAATATAAATGTGGTTCTACAGTTTTTGCCATGGCCAAAAATGTCTGTGTCCATGTGCAATTATAATAATCTAAATACTATTCATGACATCATTATTTCTTGTATGAAAGTTCATGGAGTAAAGGGTTAAGTAGTTGGTACCAGTAGCTTAATGCAGACCAGTAGCTTAATGCAGACCAGAAGTTATACAGAAAGTTCCTCTAAGAGCTTTAGGCATTATTTTCAAATGCAGTAGACCCAGATAAGATGGCTCCTGCAAGAGCTGTCCGATCAGGGTCTGTTGTTTGCTTATGATTTAATACAGATATGATTCTACAGTTTCTGCCATGGCCAAAAATTCCTGTGTCAATTTGCTATTACAACAATCAATCTAATATTCATGACATCACATTTTCTTTTAACCCTTTCCTCCATAAATACGCCTTTTTACGCCTCTATAAAAGTCACCTGTTTAAACCATTGTGATAAATAGAGCATTTGCTCCTATAGGAGCAAATGCTCTATTTATCACAATGGTTTCAAACTACAAAATTCTAAAATTTTCCTTTCCTCTAGTTAATGCTCCTTTTCGATAGATTTATACAAAGTGGTTGGATCTAAAAATAGCCTATGGGGGAATGAGTTAAACATGAGTATTCATGGAGTAAACGGTTAACCAGTAGTATGTGGTCAACAACACCCATACTATGAATACAGACATGTGTTACACCCATACTATGAATACAGACATGTGTTACACCCATACTAGGAATACAGACATGTGCTACACCCATACTAGGAATACAGACATGTGTTAGACCCCTACTAGGAATACAGACATGTGCTACACCCATACTAGGAATACAGACATGTGCTACACCCATATTAGGAATACATACATGTGTTACACCCATACTAGGAATACAGACATGTGTTACTGTACTGGTTTATTTATCTGCACTGAGGTTTTAAGTTGCTTGAACGGTATTTCATTCATATCGCAGAGTCCAGCTATTATATATGAAGGAGGACCCCTGAGGATTTTCTGCCCATGAAAAAAATTGCATTATTCTGTGCATAGAAGAACACTTTGGTATAACCATCAACCTACCACAAGCCAGCTGGTAGGCGTCCTCACATAAAAATCCAGATGCTCAGGCAGTACTTATTGTACTTACCAATGGTCTGTAGTCAAGACTAGCAGGCAGGTCTAGACATGTATTACTGCATTCATCAGTGGTTTATGTCCAACATTACTCATACTAGCAGGTCTAGACATGTAGTACTGCATTCATCAGTGGTTTATGTCCAATATTACTCATACTAGCAGGTCTAGACATGTAGTACTGCATTCATCAGTGGTTTATGTTCAACATTACTCATACTAGCAGGTCTAGACATGTAGTACTGCATTCATCAGTGGTTTATGTCCAATATTACTCATACTAGCAGGTCTAGACATGTAGTACTGCGTTCATAAGTGGTTTATGTCCAATATTACTCATACTAGCAGGTCTAGACATGTAGTACTGCGTTCATCAGTGGTTTATGTCCAATATTACTCATACTAGCAGGTCTAGACATGTAGTACTGTGTTCATAAGTGGTTTATGTCCAATATTACTCATACTAGCAGGTCTAGACATGTAGTACTGCGTTCATAAGTGGTTTATGTCCAACATTACTCATACTAGCAGGTCTACACATGTAGTACTGCGTTCATCAGTGGTTTATGTCCAATATTACTCATACTAGCAGGTCTACACAGGTGTTACGATACTAATCTTCGGTTTACGTCAAAGATAAACCATACTAGCAGTTGTAAACATGTGTTACAATACTTACTTTTGTTACGTGGCCATGATTATCCATACTAGCAGATCTAGATAAGTGTTACAATGCTTACCTTTGGTTTGTGGCCAATATTACCCATACTAACAAGTGTTACAATATTTACCTTTTGTCTGTGAACAAGATTACCCATACCAGCAGGTACAGACAGGTGTAACAATATTTACCTTTGGTTTGTGGCCAAGATTACCCATACTAGCAGGTCCTGTCTCTCCCAACAAGGTAAACCCATTATTGTCCTCCTCCAAAGAAGAAGATCTGAAATCGATGAGATACATATTTCACATTCAATATTTTTTATCCTTTAGTTGCAAAAAAAATATTTTCCATTTATTTAACCCTATACTCCATAGATACACCTTTCTATGCCTTTGTAACAGATTAGACCCAGATCAGATGGCTCCTATATAACTTATCTGTATAGACAGACAATCAGATAGACAGACAGAAAGACATACAGACAACTAGACTGGTAGATAGACAGACATACAGACTATAGGAGCTGTCTGATCTGGGTCTACTTTGTTTGCAAAGGTGTGAAAAGGCATACTATGAAATATATGAAGAAAAGGGTTAACCCTTTAATGCATAAATATTCATGTAAGTAATATACAAGAGTGTTCTGAGGAACACATGTGTCATCTGCCGCAACTGACACAAAAACTGCTAATATGCTGGAGTGCGAAAATCAGAACAAAGGGGAATAACTCAAAAAGTATTGCATGCAGAGTGATGGACCTTAGTTACATCAATGGCCCTCTATGAGAGGAAGACACATGTGAAATATGAAAGCTCTCTAATGATTAGTTTTGAAATGACAGCAAAAAATAGAAAGTGTGACGGACAGACAGACAGACGATGGAAAAGTGATCCCTAAGTGCCTCTCGGCAGGTGACACAAAAAGGTATCATGATTAATAATTTGATTAATTGTTATACTGGTAATAGCTTAAACACAAGACATTTTGGCTGTAGCAGAAGCTGTCGAATCGGATCTGTATTAGAGCAGACCCTGATCAAATGACTCCTACAGAAGCCATCTAATCTGGTTCTACTCTTTTCCCAAGGCATTAACCCATTCCCTCATAGGCTATTTTTAGATACAACCTCTTTGAAAAAAACTACCGAAAACGAGCATTAACTAAAGAAAAGGAAATTTTTAGAATTTTGTAATTTGAAACCATTGTGATAAATAGAGCATTTGCTCCTATAGGGTGTAAAAATGTTCAGGTATAACAGAAATCTGCAGGTGTAAACATATTTGCTGGTGAAGTTATTGAACACTAATTTGTGAAGTTTCGTAAGGGGCTTATTTCAAATACAAATGTACTTAAATCATCATTTCTCCATCAAATCTTATGTTGGGATCACTCTTTAGAATCATCCCATAACTCTTTCCTTCATATAAACGTGTTTTCATGTATTAGCAAACAGAGTAGACCTATGATCTGCTCGGTTTGCTCATGGAATTTTGAAAGATCATTCTGTTTCTTTACTTTTTAAAATGCCTACATTTTTCAACCTTCCGCATTTCATTATAACTATTTTGTTCATGAATATTCAGTAGGTATTGAAATTTGGTGTAAACATAGAACAGGGAAAGGTTAAATTATTATTTCTCCATCAAATCTTATGTTTGGATCACTCTTTAGAATCATCTCTTAACCCTTTCCTCCATAAATACGCCTTTCTACGCCTCTGTAAAAGTAAATTTATGAAATCATTGTGATAAATAGAGCATGTGCTCCATAGGAGTACATGCTCTATTTATCACAATGGTTTCAAAACTACACAATTCTAAAATTTCACTTTTCTCTAGTAAATACCCCTTGTCTGTAGATTGATCCAAAGTGGTTGGATCTAAAAATAGCCTATGAGGTTATGGGTTAAGTCAAACAATTTCGATCCTGAGGAGATGTCAAGTTATTCTGCATCTGATTTGGATCTAACTACATTCAGAAATAAGGGCTTGTGGGTAAAGATTATTACCTTGGTTCAATAACTCGTCGAGATATATTTCCATCTTCTTCATATGATCCAACCTGGAATTTATACAAAAACTCTATGCATGGCATGTAATTGTCATTTGTACAAATTGTTGATTGCTACAAATTTTACCCTTTACTTCATAAATACGCCTTTCTGCACCTTTGCAAACAGAGTAGACCCACCAGACGGCTCCTGTAGGAGCCGTCTGATCAGGTTCTGCTCTGTTTACTTATGATATAATATAGATACTATTCTAAAGCATCTGTCATAGCCAAATATTCCTGTGAGCATGTTCCATTGAAAAATACAGTAAAACCTCTCTATAACGACCACTAAATTGTGTTAATTAGTTGGTATTTTGGGCAGGTGGTTGCTTAAAGCAAGGTGAAAGTAAAACAGAACGCTCCTATAGGAGCGTTCTGTTTTACTTTCACCTTGCTTAAAGCATGCACCTGCCGTTAACACAAAATACTTGATGTAATTTAGTGGTCTTTATAGAGAGGTTTTACTGTAATCTAAATAACCATTTACTCCATAAATACGCCTTTCTGTGCCTAAGTTACAAACAGAGCAGATCCAGATCAGATGGCTTCCGCAGGAGCCGTCCAATCAGGGTCTGCTCTGTTTGCTAATGGTATAATATAGAGTATGTCCTGCAGGAGCCGTCCGATCAGGGTCTGCTCTGTTTGCTAATGGTATAATATCGATATATGATTCTGCAGTTCTTTCCATGGCCAAAAAATGCTTAAAACTTGTGTTTTTATGCCAATTATTCTAAATAATATTCATGATGTCATTATTTCTTACATAGATTAATTCAAGAAGTAAAGATTAACAAGAGAGTCGTCACGGGTGACAAATGCCCCCAAAGTGTTTGACACTGAAATGCATTTTGGCGGAAAAACAATACAATGTAATGCAGGTGTAACATGAAATTTTGATGCTGTTAAAAATGACACAGGAGTCAGTTCTTAACATTAGAAACAGAACCTTTGACGATTATGATAGCTAAGAAAAGAGCCAAGGGTCAAAACTTATTCAAAAAGGACCCTAAGTCATTCTCAACGTTAAAAAGGACCCTGGGTTGATTGTCAACGTTAAAAACAGATCCTGGGTAAATTCTTAACGTTTAAAAAAAAAGACACGGGGTCAAATTTCAATATTAAAAAAACATACTGTGTTGATTGTTACTGTTAAGTTGATTCTTAACACTTAAGAAAGACCCTATGTCGATCCTTAACGTTAAAAACATACCCTCAGTCAATTCTAAACGCATGGTCAAAGTTTCATGTAACACTGGCTCTTAGACAGCTGCAACAGAAGTTACCTAATATGGATCTACATTCTTTGCATAAGCATGTATAGCATCTGATTTAGGTAGTGTTGTAAGCAAGCAATGAAGACCCAGTAGCTCCTACAGGAGCTGTCTGAAATGGGTCTATATTGTTATAATGCTGTAATTCATCTGAAAGTTCTGACACTGCAAGTAGCATGGCCTATCCATGTATGAATAGTATTTAGAGCTCTTTATAATGTCTGATTCATGCTATGTAGTAGCAAACAATGTAGACCCTGTAGTTTGATTTGGGTCTACATTGTTTGCCTAAGCATACCTGTCCAATACTTACAAATTACAAATTTGGAATCTGTAACTGATAAGGTATAGGAGATATGCTCCGGACAAGCCTTTAGAAAAATCAAGGTCAAAGGTCAAGGGCACATTGACCTGAAAATGGTACGCAACACTCCGCCATTCCAAGATGAACTCACACACCAAATTTGGAATCCGTAGCTGGTAAGGTATAGGAGATATGCTCTGGACAAGCTTTTTGTATCTGGTAAGGTATAGGATATGCTCCAGACTGTAAAATTGAGGTCAAAGGTCAAGGTCAAAGTCAGTGATCGGAAAATGGAACACGACTATCCATCATCCCAAGATGAACTCACAAACCAAATTTGGAATCCGTAGCTGGTAAGGTATAGGAGAAATGCTCCAGACAAGCTTTGTGTAAAATCGAGGTCAAAGGTCAAGGTCACAGTAACCTGAAAATGGTACGCGACACACCTCCATCCCAAGATAAACTCACACACCAAACTTATACACTGGACAAGCTTTTTGCAGCTGGTAAGGTATAAGCTTTTTGTAAAATCGAGGTCAAAGGTCAAGGTAACAGTGACCTGAAAATGATACGCGACACTCCGTCATCCCAAGATGAACTGACATACCAAATTTTGGATCCGTAGCTGGTAAGGTATAGGAGATATGCTCCGGACAAGCTTTTTGTAAAATCGAGGTCAAAGGTCAAGGTCACAGTGATCTGAAAATGGTACGCGACACTCCTCAATCCCAATATGAACACACACACCAAATTTGGAATCCTTAGCTGGTAAGGTATAGTTGATATACTCCGGACAAGCTTTTTGTAGCTGGTAAGGTATAAACTTTTTTTAAAAATCGAGGTCAAAGGTCAAGGTCAAGGTCACAGTGACCTGGAAATGGTACGCGACACTCCGCTATCCCAAGATGAACTCACACACCAAATTTGTTATCTGTAGCTGGTAAGGTAAAGGAGATATGCTCCGGACAAGCTTTTTGTAAAATCAAGGTCAAAAGTCAAGGTCACAGTGACATGAAAATGGTATGCGACACTCCGTCATCCCAAGATGAACTCACACACCAAATTTGGTATCCGTAGCTGATGTGACAAAGGAAATATACTCCGGACAAAAGGTACACACACCCACCCACACACCGTGTGATCACTATATGCCGCCAAAGCCTAGCTTTGGGGGCATAATAAAAAAAATAATCTAATAAATATTCATGTTGTCATTATTTCTTAAATGAATATTCATGGAGTAAAGAGTTAAAGTCTATTTTTCTACCATTTCTCCTCAAAATTTGATCAAAGAATAAAAAATGTATCAAATAGTACATGTCTTTGTGATCAATTTATGATCAGCCATTCAAACAATAAGGATTGAAATAAGATCCTGAGTAACTCATCATTTACTTAACCCTTTCTCTCATATAAATGTGTTTTCATGCATTTGCAAACAGAGTAGACCCAGATCAGACGTCTAATCAGGGTCTGCTCTGTTTGCTGATGGAATTTTATAGATATGTTTCTTTACTTTCTAAAATGGCTACAATTTTCTACCTTCTACATGTATATCTCATTATTACTATTTTGTCCATGAATATTCAGTAGGTATTGAAATTGGATTAAACATAGAACAGGGAAAGGGTTAATAGAATATAAACAGTTTATTACTCAAATCTAAGCTGTCAACTATGTTTTGCAGACCATTATTATCTAGCATCCAAACAGTTCAGAATATTTAATAATGGTGTCCTAAAGAACACATGTGTCGCCTACCTACCACCTGTCTTTAACCCTTTGTCACATATAAATGCCTATTCATGCATTTGCAAACAGAGTAGACCCAGATCAGATGGCTTCTATTGGAACTGTCTGATTTGGGTCTACTCTGTTTGCAAATACAATTTATATGAGGGAAAATGTTAAAGACAGGTGGTAGCTTAGAGCAGAATGAAAGTTATTCAGAAAACGTCTGCTGTGTTCTTTACCTTTTCCTTAAACAGTGTTTCTTCTCTCTCAACTTGAGCAATCAATGGAGCTGAAACAGATAACTCATAGATTACAACTTAATGGCTACATGTATATGTATCGTAACTCCTCATAAATTATAACTTAATGACTATATGCATAGCAACTCCACATAGATTACAACTTATAGGCTATATGTATAGTAACAACTCAGATTTCAACTTAATGGTTTTATGTATAGTAACTCCTCATAGATTACAACTTAATGGCTATATGTATAGTAATTCCTGCAAATTTTATTGAAAGCTGCTTAGTGGTTTCAGAGGAGATGGTGTTTTAATTCTACTACATGTATAGTCACAAGGAAATGTAGTCCTGCATTTGGTTGCCATGTATTAAAATGAAACAGACTGGTTTTAACAACTTTAGTAGAGGGCCACCCTGAAAATAATTTCAGCCATTATACTGAAATCAACCAAACAATTCAAACAAGAATGTCAAATTTTTCCATCTTGGTTGCCATGGCAAACTTAGCTTTACCTGGATTTCGATTATTTACACAACAAGAGCTGTCACAGTCATTAGACAATTAAATGCCCCCAAAGGATAGCACCGGCACTAAAACCTGAGTCATGTTTATGCCTGGACCATATCACATTTTGTAGAAGCCTAGGAGGTGAACATTTGTACCAGGCGACTTTGAAATCCACTCATGAATGTAGGAGTTACAGAGTGGACACAACATAATGTCACCATTTTTTACCTTTGACCCCTGATTGTGACCTTGACCTTTGGGATCCGATAGGAACCTGGTTCTTTTTCGCCACACATCCTCTCAAGGTGGTGAACTCATGTATATAAGAGTTACAGAGTGGACATGAAAAAATGTCCCCATCTTTTTCGTTTGACCCCCAATTGTGACCTTGACCTTTGAGATAGTAAATATATAAAACCCCAGTCTCCCACAATATTTAACAAAATAGTTCTAGAATGTTGCTCAGGGTGGAAAAGTATGATTGACAGACTGACTGTCAATGCCATACTAACATCCCTCCATGTTTGAGGGCGATAAATAACAAAAGGACCATAACTCTGTGGAAATTAATCCAAATTGAACACTCTTGCAGTCTTGTGATATGCATTTCTCCTATATATATTGAAGTGTCTCATAAAGGTTTGTTGATATGCATAAAAAAACAACCAGGCAGACCGATAAACAGACAAGGTGATTTCTATACATGTAAATGACTTCCCTAAAATTCTTTTATTGAGATATAAATACTTTCTCTTGGACTTTGTCTGTTCTCTATGGCTTTTTACCTGTTAGTTCCTTCACCAAGTCTCTCTGCTGCTCAATATTTTCAAACGACGGATCAACCTTGAGCGGCTGGCGACATCGCTGACAAACAAAGCTGACCGCAGTCTTGTTTGCAAATTTTACTGCTGGAATAGGTGTAGACATTCTTACTGAAATACAAGTGAGCGAGTGAGTTAACCCTTTCCTCCATAGGCTATTTTTAGATCCAACCACTTTGAATAAATCCACCAAAAAGGAGCATTAACTAGAAAAAAGGATTTTTTTTTTAGAATTTTGTAGTTTGAAACCATTGTGATAAATAGAGCATTTGCGCCTATAGGAGCAAATGCTCTATTTATCACAATGGTTTCGTAAAGTGACTTTTAGAGGCGTAGAAAGGCATATTTATGGAGGAAAGGGTTAAGACTAAATTAATTAGAGACTAAGTGAATTGGGTTTAACTCTTTCCCTCATGAATATTCAAACAAGAATTTGTGATTTCATGAATATTCACTGATTTTTCAAAATGGTATCTGAACAAAAGTGTTTTTAATCACGGCAGAATCTGTAGAATCAAGAAAGATATTATTAGTATAATTATATAACCAAAATTTTTTTTTAATGTGTTTATAATTTTAAAAGAAAATTCAATAATACAGCTCTGAATTTATCAACATTTTATCATGGGAAGAAAACCCCAGGGTCGATCCTTAGGGAGATTAACCCTTTCCCTCATATAAACACATTTTCACACATTTGCAAACAGAGTATACTCAGATTAGCAATCTGACCAGTCTAAGCACTCTGTTTCTTCTTCCAATAACAGGTCAGGAGTCTTCTTTAGACTGTAAAGACAGGTTCTACATCTACATTGTATGTCGTCTCAGTCACACTTGACTATTATGCGATGGGTGGTGCTAAGTCAAGAAAAGAAGAATGAAATGATAGACAGACAGAAGAGCTTGGAGTTAAAAGGTAGGAATTAAGAATAAAGTGTGCCCAGCAACATTTTCATCCTTTCAACCCAGACCTCTCCGGTTATGGTGGCGGCGGCCGGCACAGCAATGGGAATCACTAGTGAGTACTTATTGCTGGGCCCCTACATACTGATTAGAAATAGAGGTGAGAAAGACCCTGCTTGAAGAGTACCAAGTCAGGGGCTTCTGAAACCTCAGAAAACAGATTGTTCCATAGTGATATAATCCTAAGGAAGAACGAATATTTGAAGTACGAAGTAGATGTAGACTACTGCTGAAATTTCCTGGAGTGAGCTGATCTGGTAGGTCCCTGTACTGGGTTTAGATGCTGTCTAGCCGGGATGTCTACGAGGTCATTGGCTATCTTATACATCAAAGACAGCTGTGCTTTGGACCGTCGGGACTCAAGTGACTCCCATCCCAGGTGATCTAACATAGAGGAGACACTGTTTGTGTTGTGATATCTGTTGGTCACATCTCCAGTTTGTAGATCTGGTCTCTGGTGTATGGACTCCAGGCTGTTGAGCAGTACTCCAGGTTCGGTCGGAAAAGAGTTTTGTACGCCGTACTCTTGACTTCCTCATTGCAGATGCGCAGGTTATGTCGAAGGAAGCCAAGTGTGCTGCTAGCCTTTTTGACTGTCTTGTCAATATGGTGATTCCATGTGAGGTTATGGGACAACTGTACTCAGAGGTTACTTGTTGCTTGTTCGGTCTTAAGTGTTTGGCCCTTTAAGTACTCATGTAGAATTGGCCTCCTCTTCCTATATGCACGTGCATAATGCTGCATTTTTCTGGGTGGAAAGCCATACCCCAGCGCTTCTCCCATTCGGCAAGCCTGTCTAGATCGGTTTGCAGGATAAGGCAGTCGTGTTCAGTAAGGATTTCTCTGTAAACTACACAGTCGTCTGCAAACAGTCTGGTCTTGGATGAGACCTGTAGAGGTAGGTCATGGATGAAGATGAGGAAAAGCACCAGTCCAAGGACACCTCCTTGGGGAACACAGCTTATTACCGTGCTGCTTCAGATGTGGACCCATCAATGACTACTCGCTGTGTGCATCCTGTCAGGAAGGCCTCTATCCATTTCAGAGTGTGGTCGCTTATGCCGTAGTGGTGGAGCTTTGATAGCAGACGTCTGTGTGGTACACGGTGGTTTTTTGACATCATAGATCTGATTCTACAGGTTTTGTCAAAGGTAAAAAATCCATACTTTACATACATGTATAAAAATTGAGCTAATAAATATTCAAGTTGTCATTAATTCTTACATCAATATTGAAAAAGGAAAGGGTCAACTACACCCGTGGCGAACCAATCAATTCGTCCGTTATGTTCAGACGAATTTTCTGTCTTTTTAGTTTTACTTCCTTTCCCATACATCAACGCAAAATACAGCTAACTTAGTTAATCAGAATTTTTATTTCTACTAATTCAAATAACATCAACCGCAACCTTACGCTTCAAGAGTTCAAACCTTAGTTGATCTCTGAAGAGAATAAAACAAAACAATCCACACTACAATACCTGTTAAACCATCGTAGCTCTGTCAAATCCGTCAAGATTTCCGAGATTTCATGAATTGTGTTTGCACTAGTTACTTCCCTTGACCATTCGATTATGTCTAATTCATGGACCTTCCGCAAGGGTATGAATAAAGCACGAAAGGAGGATTTTTTGCGAAAGGAGGACTAAAAATTAATAACGACTGTTTATTATTTGTTATAAATGATATGGACATATGTTTTAAATATATTTGACATTAATATACTGATTTAAGCCTGAATATATGAACACATCATATTGATGACATTTACAGGGAAAACGGATTACTTGCTCCTTTCGCCCAAAGACCTATGTAAATCCCGCGAAGGGAGCTCTTAAGTAATGTAATGGAATGTAGAACTGCGGGTTATTAAAAATATGTAATAATTAGTGTTTTTAATTAATATATAGACATATTTTAAGCATATTTGGCTGTAAAATAATCGAATAAACCTGAATATATCACCACATCATTAATATATTGATGACATAAAATTTACGGGGGAAACGGATTACTTGCTCCTTTCGACAGCTGTAAATCCCGCGAAAGGAGCTCTTAATATACAGTAAAACCCCACTGAATTACATCAAGTATAAAGGAGCGTTCTGTTTTAATTTCACCTTCCTTTAAGCAACCACATGGCCTAAGTGCCAACTAATGAACATAATTTAGTGGTTGTTATACATGTATTGAGGTTTTACTGTAATTGCTTGAAGAACTTTGGGTTACTTCAGGAAAGTTGTTGGTTTGATAAAGTTCCATCCGCTGAAATCCATGATCTTCGGTTGGCGAAAGGAGGCTCCTTTCGCCAGTTGTAAATCCCGTGAAGGAGCTCTTGATATAATTGAATGAAGAATTGTGGGTTTCTTCAGATAAGTTGGTTTTATCAAAGACCTTATCATAGGTCTTTGGTTTTATAAAGCCCCTTTCGCTAAAAATCCATGTTCTACAGTTGGCAAAGGGTGGCTCCTTTCGCCAACTGTAAATTTAATCCCGCGAAAGGAGCTATTTGGAAGTATTATTGAATGAAGAAATATGGGTTACTTGGGGTAAGTTGATTTGATAAAGCTCCTCAGGGCCGTACCCAGACAATTATGGCTTGGGGTGCCCGGAGGATACGGGTGTCCCCTCCCGGTAGCCGAGGTTTTTTTTTGGTATGCCACATTGAATGGTGCATTTTCCCAGGGCCGCATTAACCAGTTATTTTCCGTCATCAAATAATTAACCCGGTCATTAATTCAATCAGTCATTAGTCCAGATTAGATGCAGAGTTAGGGATAAACTTACACTTATTTTACCCCATGTTTATCTTAATTCCGACACCAGTACACTGAAGTTGATTTGTTTTATGATTAAACAAAAACAACACATCTGATCTAATATTTCAACCACTAAGGGCCTTTTTCAAAGATTATCATGTCAAAATACACGTCACATTTTTGTTACATGCATTCAGTCATAAAATCAAAGAAAATAATGTTGATCCAGCGTCATGGTGACATTGGGTTATTTAAAATGTCATGACGTCATCAAAATGACGTCACCAAATGACGTCATGGATGCAACGACGTCATGCATGCATTAGTAAAGAAACAAACAGTTAGATCTAAGTATAGGTTAGAGCTTATAAACTGCAGTCTTCGGAAATAAGACGGCCGATAACGCGAGCGAAGCGAAGCGTTTTAGGCCGTCTTATTTTCTAAGACTGCAGTTTATAAGCTCTAACCGATTTAGTGATTGCCCTACTTTTCAACAGGCTCAGTTTATAAGCCCCGCCCACTGAGCAATGACAAACTTGTATATAGTCACGTGATTATGGTACATCTAAAACATCATCCGTTTATGCAAAATACCCAGAAAACCCACCAATCAAACAAACGTCGTCTTTGTTAATATTCTCACGTGTTTATGTTTTGAAAATCCTACACAGTGAAACTGATTTCGCGCCTTTTACTTGTAAACATTGCCATATTTGGCTTTGTCACGTAATCAAAATATCCCCCGTCTATGTGTAAAACAGTTTGACACAATTTTCTGGAGGCAAAATAATAACAACAATAATGACAACAATCTGTCGTTGACCTGCTCTCTGGCACCGAGCTAGCAGACTTATCTAACGAAGATTTGTAAGCCGAGAAGACCCAGATCAGACAACTCCTATGCTGTCTAACCACGGTCTACTCGGTTTACACAGATTTAAATCTTCACTGGTACTGAAACCCAACCATTCATTATATTATTATCAGAATATTGAAATAAGAATAATTACAAAATATTACAGGTTTGATTGTTTATGTTTTGTTGAACGGAGTACGGTTTCGAACATAGGTGCCCGACGCATGCTTGACTCATTCATGGACCCCCCCCCCCCCCCCCCAAAAAAAAAAGAAAATAAAAAAAAATTGTGATCGAAGCATGTTCAACTGGCCTAAAACTATCTATTTGAACCTTAAACCACTCCGAAAACGAGAAAAACATGACCCGGAAAAAATTTCCTATCGGGTCTATATATGTATTAATACATATATAGACCCGATAGGAAAACAATTTCCGGGTCGTGCTTTTCTCGTTTTTCGGAGTGGTTTAAGGTTCAAATAGATAGTTTTATGCTAGTTTAACATACTTCCATCACAATATTTTTTTATTTTTTTTTATTTTTTTGGGGGGGGGGGGGGGGGGGTTGTTTCCATGGGTGAGTCCAAGCATGCGTCGAGCACCTTTGGTTTCAAATACAGGTTTGCGCTTATTCTCTGATCTGTTTGCTTATTTACATTAGTCCTTTTTCAATATAATCCTGCTTCAACAGGTGGGATGTTTCGTGATTTATTTGTCCATTTTCTATTGGGTCTATAATTCTGCCTCTCAGTTTATTTGCCCAATTACTATTGGGTCTATAATTCTGCCTCTCAGTTGTTTGCATTACATAGTCTTCCTCTCCACGTTTTACACACGTGTACGTGTGTATACTCGTTCACGTGTCGATAGCGTCATAACGATAGCGTCATAACAGCAACTCGTTCGATTTGCCTAGTAGTGGGTGGAGTTTTGTTGCGCATGCGCACTGGAAGGTTTGTCTTCGAAAGTTAGAGTCGATTTTATAAAATTTATGAGGATTAGAGTCTGAAAATTTTCAAAAATGCGGCTCGTTGATTGGATGGAAAAGTAGGGCAATCACTAATAGGAAATATGAATAGGGTCCCTTTAGTTTTGACGTATTCAAATTTGCTTCCGAATATACATGACATTGTGAAAAAAACATTCAAAAGTTTTGCATCAATCAGGCCGGCTTAAAGAAGTATTTCAACAACTGCCAATCGTAGCATTCAGGCGTGATAAAAATCTTTGTGACACACTGGTGCATTAAAAAACTAACCGGATTGTTAGACCAAACAATACGTGCTGCTTGCAGTATTCTTGAAATGTCAAGTATCAGTGACACAAATAGGCAATCAGTTTACAATGTGTCTACCAATATTAACTGTAGAGAAAGAAATGTAGTATATATGCAATTAAATGCAGTAAATGTGATATAATGGTGTATGTCGGAGAAACTGAGAGAGAAATTCGGGAGAGAATGAAAGAACATTTGGGTGATGTGAGGCATGAGAGAGAGAAGCCAATAAACAAGACATTTTGGAATCGGTGGTCATAGCAGTGATGATGTGAGATTTGTAGTTTTGAAACGGATGTTCCATGCATGTAGAATTGAAAGACAGATCCATGAGGTGTCGGGTCAAAAAGGTCCATTACCAAAAAGGTCCCTACCAAAAATTAAGGCCCATACCAAAAAGGCACAATTTCACAAACATTCATAAATGTCAAACATTTAACTGAAAACTTGAGATTAATAATTAATGTGATGACAAGAAATGTATGAAAATGGGATTATCTCCATTATTGCGTATTACGGGATTATCTCCCTTGGCCTGTGTCGAACGGTGAATGTGTTAATTAGTGTGGCACTTATCTAATCTGGATCCACGCTATATAAATGCATTTAGTATTTAGTTAACCCTTATCCTGCTGTAGTGTGGTCAGTATATAATGGACAGTTTTATCAGACGTTTTCATTCTCAGTCATGGCTTTCAAAGAGACATTTTTTACTGGCAGAACGAAGAAGACTGATACCACTGTGGTATATTTGGCCATATAATATTATATAATTAACACATAGCTGTCGGGGTGTTAGAGGATATTGTCAGCCCGAGAATTGGTATTAATGTTTAATGTGTTTCGTCTTGATATGCGTCCTGTTTTGTTTTGTCTTGTGGCTTTATCGTTTCTCGTTAGATGGTGTTTGATGCGGTGTCATTCCGTGTGTGGCTCTCCCTGTTTGACTATTTTTCCATATTTACCCCGAGGCGCAGCCGAGGGGTAAATATGCCAGTTCAAGGGCTGACAATATCCTCTATCATCCCGACAGCGTTGTGTTAATTATTTTATCATACCGAAAAACTTTAGAAGTACAATATTAGTTAATTCTAAAATTAAAAGAAATAATCAATGAAGATAATATTCCAAAGAGGGAATTAAGATAATATAGAAATACTGAAATAGCTCTGATATATCACTCTCAGAATGAGCTTCCAGGTGAATATATCAGGATATATCACCCTCGGAATGAGCTTCCAGGTGAATATATCCGTTTCAAAATCACAAATCTAACATCATCACTGCTATGACCACCGACTCCAAAATGTCTGTTTATTGGATTCTTTCTCTCATGTCTTACATCACTCAAATATTCTTTCATTCTCTCCCCAATTTCTCAGTCTCACCAACATACATAATTCTTTCGCATTTATTAGAGGGTTAATACACGTTTTTTCGGGCAATAACATCTGTGCAGTGTCCCGAGGGACTGTTGTTGGCCCGAGCCCGAAGGGCGAGGGCAACAACATTCCCAAGGGACACTGCAGATGTTATTGCCCGAAAACAAACGTGTATTAACGCTATTCTTGTATAAACCCCATTTTCTGCTGCATCAATTTAATTCTTCCAAATACAAGCAAAACTGTATGTATATGCTGTTTCCAGGCCACTGTTTTTATTTCTGACGTCATTTCATGACGTCAAATACCGTTTACTCGGAATTTCATTCAATATGTCTATCACTACAGTAGTACAACTATCATATGGCGTTGTTTACAAAAACAATACGTATGTAAACACAGAAAATTAACGATAAATTAAACTGCGACATGTTGTATAGGTTAATCCAGGTCTAACAGCATAACCACTACACCACTGCTTCCTATCCTAATATACATGCCACAGGTGTACTTATCGTTAATTTTCTGTTTTACATATGCTTATGCCATAACGCTATAGCATTCGCGCCCATTGTTTACCTTAGGCCCCGAATAGGTATAATTAAAACCGGTCAACAACAGCGCACGAGCACGAGAATCGCCTTGTTAATACATGGTCTAGCGGGACTACAACAGCACGTTTTGTGCAAGAATGCATTTTATTGCATATAGAATCTACTACATTCGGGAGAATGCATGCACGCTAATGCATGCACGACGTCGTTGCGCTGATGACGTCATCTGATGACGTCATTACTTTTGAAATAACTCAATGCTACATGATGCTGGATCAACATTTTTACTTGATTACAATACTGTTGTAGTGTTCATACTTGAACACAGTTTCTCATATCATCTCTCTTCTACATAAATGAAGAATTCATCAAAAACTATGTTAAACATTCCTAAATAATATCTATTATTAGATGTTGACAGTTTGTACATGAACTATTCAATGTTGATTAATTCAAGATTGAATATTATTAGTTACACGGTTATTTGGCAGGGTGTACGGGCTGGTATGACCGGGTTAGACCACGTATTTCCTTCGGCGTTAATTGTATGACGACATGACAAAGAAAACATGACGTCATCACAGAGCAAATAGCAAATATGACGGCGTCTCAGAGCAATTTCGAAACAGGAATTGAAATTTCACTTGTAAACATTAACGGACGGTAACACGTTGTACTGATAAGTTGATAGTGTTAAATTGAGGAACGTATGAGGAACAGTTTTTTACGTTTATTATCGATTATTTGGTCGTAATCCATCCAGAATTATTGGAGTAAGGACGATATGAAATTTCGAATCGACGCTAAAAATAAAAACAAAACGAATGGCGTCACGCGTCAAACTTGAATAATTCTGTATTCTCCGTGGAAGCCGCTGAATACGGTACCGTACACCCCGGCAGTTTTTGGCAAACTGACCAATCAAATTCCAAGGATTTACTCTGACTGGTAATAAATATCTATATTTGTTTTTCAACTTTTAATATTCTTTTAGATAAGGGGTCACTAGATAGAACATAGATTGTATACTGATCATTGGGGGCATAAGATGTAGATTTCAGATTACATAAAGACCATGCAGATTATCTCTATATTTACATATCTATCTGTCAAAGCCATAAGACAGTTGGCTTCAAGATCTGTTGCCGGGAATCTATCCTGCTTACAGCACTCGGAGCTAACTCTTATCAAAGTTCTCGTTGTAAAATAAGTCGACACTTAGACCGAAAATTGCTATTGAGATCTCTAAAACTAACATAGTTGCTATGCAGATTAATTGATGTGTGGATCGCGTTAATGCCAGATTACCTGTCATTCTCGTAATCAAATCTTGGTCCCCACAATAAAAAAATAGCGAAATCTGATTGGTCAATGAAGCCCCGAGTGACGTGATCCAAGTCCTATATTGGCAGAGAGGTTTCAAGCCCGAGTTACTTCTGCATTTCGATGCCAACACTGATTGTCGTGTTTTTATGAATAAATTGTAAAAGGGACTTGGATCTCGGTTTTCAGTTCTCCAATTATTGAGTGTCAGACACCCGGCACCTCAACACCAAGCGAGTTTCCCCACACTACTGCCAAATCTTACAAACAACATTCTGACAATACACTTTAAGACTCTAAATAGATTTCTGACAATACATCTAACTTAGAATAAGACAACCAATTATCAGTTGTTATTGGCAAGGGTCTAGTTATATGTGAGTATATTTTTATATAGAAATACGTATCACCTACGGTAGTTATATGTGAATATATTTTTATATAGAAATACGTATCACCTACGGTAGTTATATGTGAATATATTTTTATTCAAACGAGAGTATCGAAAGGAATACGTTTCACCTGCTGATATTGGTGTCAGAATAAAAAACGTGTGACGGACCGACAAACGAACAGGCAGATAGAAAGAACAGACTGAAAGACAGACGGATAGGCAGATGGAAAGACAGACGGTAGATAGACAAACGTCGTCGTCATATGCTTGGCTCACGTCCATTTCGCAATGGTTCACCTCAGCGCAATGGGCTTGGCTCACTATTGACACTTCCACTTCGCTATCAATCTGTCAAATAATAAATCATTTAAAAATATTGTATTATTTATTAGTGTATACTCAGTCAGTACGGAGGGTCTGCAGTTATGTCCTTTATCAATATTGATACTACTTACTTTTGGTATTACTATCATTTTCATCAAAGTACATATATAGTTGGTACATCGGCAAAGAGTCTATACCTATTAGAGCTGTTAAATAATATATCATTTAAAAATATTGTATTATATATTAATACTACTTACTTTTGATATTACTATTACTTTATTATTATTAATTAGCATTATTTATTATCACTTTCATCATCATCATCATCATCATCATCATCATCATCATCATCATCACCATCAGTTTCATCAAAGTGCATATATAGTTGGTACATCGGCAAACAGTGTATACCCAGTTTAGAGGGTCTACACTTTTGTCCTTTATCAATTATGAACTCTAAATCAAGTATTAGAGCTTAAATGGTCGATTTACAGGGACGACTCTTCTGTAACTGCATTGAATTAAGAAGTTACCATCAATGTGTCATCATCCTCCAGCTGTGGGTTCGGTACGCTTATTTCCAAAATTTGGGGCTCCTGTGCTGGCTCTACGAAGGGTTCGTCAACAGCAGCTGTCAGTTGAGGGGCACCTTCTTCATACTGTCAGAATCAATTTTTTTTATAATACATCATCATTTGCCATTACCATCACTAAATCATTGGGGTTTACGACACGGCAACACAATACATGAGTAGTATGCTTACGGACTCGCGCATATTACTTTACATTTCAAGTTTGACTGATTCTAAAAATAATAATGCAGTTTTTAATCAGAATAACTCTGTGGTCAGTCTATAGTGGATCTACTGTATTTTCATTTAAATACTACATATCTTTAGTAACATTACGGCAACAAAATACAAGACGTATTGGCTTACGAACTCGCGCATGTCACTTTACGTTTCATGTAAAAGTAAAGTACCTCTACTGTATGTTTTACTTCATACCTATATAATACTTATATAATGTCTTAAAATTGATTCTTACATAAAATAGTATTAATACTGTAATTAACTAAGAGATTACCATCCATGTTTAATCACAAGAAATTGTAAACATTTTTCAAAAATGATATGTTTGCATTTATAATGGGCCTTTTGGGGGAAAGGGGTTGGGGTTGGATATTGGGCCTTTTTGGTGTGGGGCCTTTTTGGTATGGTGTCTTTTTGGTAATGGGCCTTTTTGACCCGCATTCATCCATGAAACTGATTGGATATGGAGGCTTTGAACGCACAGACCATTTGGCTGTAACATCAAAGAGGATAATGCGCTAATGCATGCATGACGTCGTTGCACCCATGACGTCATTTGATGACGTCATGACAATTTAAATAACCCAATGTCACCATGACGCTGGATCAACACTATTTTCTTTGATTTTATGGCTGGATGCATGTAACAAAAATGTGACGTGTATTTTGACATGATAATCTTTGAAAAAGGCCCTTAGTGGTCGAAATATTAGATCAGAGCAGTTCAAGTATTTATGTATTATATTAATTCCCTATTTTGGAATATTTTCTTCATTGCAAAAACAACAATCATGTTCTGTAAGTGTTTTACTCCAATCCTTACACCGGGCATGCGTATTACACGTGTGTAAGAAGCAGTCGATTTTTCGCGAAACTGTGATTTCCCTACCGATGTAAGTGACATCTGACAGTAATCGATTGCTGGGCTTATTTTTTAAAGATCATAAATTGAATTTTTAATCAAATTAAACATGGATGTTAATATTTTTAATGGAAACGTGCACTCGTCACGTTTTGTACTGTCGTATGAAACGTGTACGTTTGTTGTTATAAGTGTACATATTTTCGGACAGGACATGGAAATATTAAGTTTCAGCCGAGTTGAGTATGAAGTTTTCATGGTGATTTTTTGGAACAGCGCCTCTTTTGTCTTCCGTCGTCTGTTCATATAGAGTTTGTTTACACTGTAGCATCCACATTTCTCAAGTAGTACTGACACTTCACATTAATTTATATTATTAGGCTTTACACTTTCCCATTTCTATGTTTATTACAAATTTTAATACCAGCTGAATATTCATGGACAAAATAGTTATAATGAAATATGGAACATCGTAGCCATTTTAGAAAGTAAAGAATCAGCTCTATAGATCAAGTTCCATTAGCAAACAGAGCCTGGTCAGACGGCTCGTCTAGGAGCCGTCTGATCTGGGTCTACTCTGTTTGCAAATTCGTGAAACACGTTTATATGAGGGAAGGTGTTAGAAATACTTCATTCTCAGTTTTGTATTATTTTCTGGTCCTTCGGGATCTTTAGTTTTAATGTAATTAATTTTGAAAATTTAATACTGCTTAAGCCGGGACTAGGGGGCGTGAGTAGTGTTGCACTTTTAATTACTACACATGAACAGACTCGATAAAACCGAGTCTGTAAATTTCTATTTTCACATTGCTACTTTTGCTTTCGAAGGATCTCCCACTTTCAGAATATATTTACTTCACAACAGCACGTGTTAAGTACTTGTGTAGCGGCCATAAAAAGTCACCCCATACTTCAATCTCAGTATTGTTTTATTTTCTGGTCCTTCGGGATCTTTAGTTTCAATGTAATAAGTTTTGAAAATTGAATACTGCTTAAGCCTGTGCTAGGGGGCATGAGTAGTGTTGCACTCTCAATTACTACTCATGAACAGACTCAATTTTTTTTATAAAACCGAGTCTGCAATTTTCTCTTTTCGCATTTCTACTTTTGCTTTCAAATAATCTTCCACTTTCAGAATATATTATTTATATTATTTAATTTCAATGTGATTTCATGCGCAGCTGTGCTAAACAATAATTTAAAGCGCCAATTCAAAGCAGTCGTTTTTTTTGGCAATTTTTTAAAAAAATGCACTTTGATAATTGGAAATTGTTTTTGTGCATAAAACTAGACGCTGAAGAAGGCCTGCAAAGTTACATAATTATATCTGGTAAAGGGCAATACCCGAAATACTTAAATAATAGGTTTTATATCTGGTAATAGGTGATTACTCTAACCCTTTCCTTCATATAAACATGTTTTCACACATAGTGACATTTGTGAACGGAGTAGACCCATATCATACAGGAGCCATCTGATCAGGGTCTGCTCTGTTTACTAATTGGAATTTGAAAGATCTGTTTCTTTACTTTCTAAAATGGATACAATGTTACATCTTCCATATTTCATTAGAAGTATTTTGTCTACGAATATTCAGTAGGTATTGAAATTTGAAATAAACATAGAACTATATATATATCGATAGGAACCACTACATACAGAAGCAGAGGTCTAAACGGACAGTACGGGCTAAGGAATACAAAGACTTTGTTAGTGCTAACATTGTTGATAATTTTGTGACAAACAACTCCAGTCGAGATCTATAAACCAATCCAGGCAAATACAAACCAATTTAAGAACTCATTCTTTAGAAGAACAATAATAGATTGGAACAGGCTTAACGACAGTGTTGTGACACTAGAAACTGTGGAATCATTTCGTAATAGACTCATAAATCTACATTTGGACTAAGCGCACTCCACCTGCCATTGTGTAAAAGCCAGCATTGGTTACTACAACGTACTACATTCAGATTCAGAACAGGGAAAGGGTTAAATTAAATATATCTGGTAAAGGGTGATTACTAATCATGCACATTTAATGAGTTGTGGTTACATGATTGATTTTTGCTGTGACAGATTAGTGATGGCATTCACTTGTGGTGCTTTTAACAATTGCCTTGGATTGCATTCATATGATGTAAAGATCATCAATCGGTGTAACTTGGATACAATATGGTCAATACTGTTTAGCTATGTTTAACCTTTTCAACCCTTAAACACATGCACTGTCAGTTGCAAACAGTGTAGACCCTGATCAGAGGGCTTCTTTATATATGTATACAATACATACATACATGTACTGTTTGTTTTTACTAAATTTGAGATTACTTGTGACATAGTGAAAGTTTTGAAAAAGTGTCATTTGGTCTGACTAGGCTTGGACATATGTAAGTGTTCGACCAAACAAAAATCATTTGGATTAAATGAAAATATGATGGATGGAAACTGAGGCAATTAATTTTATTAAAATCAAATAAAATTGTAAAATAATCAATGTAGCCTGGTACAAAATACAAAATGCAATTGTTTGTAAAATTTACACATCAAAATAATAAAGAATGCTCTTTTTCAACATCAACAAAAAACATGCTTTACATAGTCTGAATGGCTATATATTTTTTTTAGCTCAATCAATAGTTTACAAACTGAGCAAATTGCCCATTTAGTTGATCATAGTACATGGAAAATAATGTACCAAAACTAAAAATTTAGTTTGCAGCCTTGCAGATAAGCAATGGAGCAAATGCTCTATTTATCACAATGGTTTGAAGAAATGACTTTTAACAAAGAGTAGAAGTATTTGTTAGCTCAATTTTTATACTGTTATAATGCCATTTATGTAAACTTGGATCAAACTGTAGAGTCAGCTATAATTTCATAAGCAATGCCCATTAGCCCTAAGTTAGTTTCAAGTCACATATATTCAGATTCAGTCTTTTTATTAGCTCACCTGAGCAAAGCTCAGGGTGAGCTTTTGGGAGACTTGAATGTCCGTCGTGCGTCGTGTGTCATCAACAATTTGCTTGTGAACACTCTAGTGGTCACAATTGTAGTCTAATCTTCATGAAACTTGGTCAAAATGAATGTCTTGATAAAATCTCGGACGAGTTCGAAAGTGGGTCAAGTTGGGTTAAAAACTAGGTCACTAGGTCAAATAGTAGGAAAACCTTGTGAACCCTCTACAGGTCACATTTTTAGCCCAATTTTCATGAAACTTGGTCAGAATGATTGTCTTGATAAAATCTAGGAGGAGTTTGAAAAATGGGTTTTGTAGGGTAAAAAACTAGGTCACTAGGTCAAACAGTAGAAAAACCTTGTGAACACTCTAGTGGTCACAATTTTGGTTTAATCTTCATGAAACTTGGTCAGAATGAATGTCTTGATAAAATCTCGGACGAGGGTCAAGTGGAGTTAAAAACTAGGTCACTAGGTCAAACAGTAAAAAAAACCTTGTGAACACTCTAGTGGTCACAATTTTAGTCCAATTTTCATGAAACTTGGTCAGAATGAATGTCTTGATAAAATCTCCGACGAGTTTGAAAGTGGGTCAAGTGGAGTTAAAATCTAGGTCACTAGGTCAAACAGTAGAAAAACCTTGTGAACACTCTAGTGATCACAATTTTAGTCCAATCTTCATGAAAGTTAGTTATAATGATTGTCTTGATAAAATCTCAAATGAGTGTGAAAGTGGATTATGTGGGGTTAAAAACTAGGTCACTAGGTCAAATAGTACGAAAACCTTGTGAACACTCTAGAGGTCACATTTATAGCCAAATCTTCATGCAAATTGGTCAGAATGATTGTCCTAATAAAATCTTGGACTAGTTTGAAAGTGGGTTATGTGAGGTCAAAAAGTAGGTCACTGGGTCATATCTTAGAGAAATCTAGTTTACACTCCAGTGGCCACATTTTTAGCCCAGTCTTCCTCAAACTTGCTCAGAGTGTTTGTCTTGGTGATATCAAGGTTGAGTGTGATCATGGGTTGGGTGGGAATAAAAAGTAGGTCACTAGGTCAAATCTTAGAAAAATTACTTTAGAGAGCACATTTTTAGCCCAATCTTCAATGGTCAGAATCATTGTCTTGATAAAATCAATATACTAAATCTTTGAAAATCTTGTTCTGCAGAACCACTGCTAATCTATGGTAATCAGGTGAGCGATTAAGGGCCATCTTGGCCCTCTTGTTAAGCAAAATTTCAAACAATATGAGCAGTGTAATTTTTAACTCTTTCCTTTTGTATAAACACATTTTCAAGCATTTGCAAACAGAGTAGACCCAGATCAGATAGCTTCTATAGGATATAGGGTCTGTCCTCTTTGCTTATGTTATAATCAAGATCTGATTCTTCTGCCTGAACTAAAACCTGCTGTGTCCATTTGTCATTTATTTTTCCCTTTTTCTTCCCTTCATATATGTATCTGTATACATGTGCTACATTACATACATCTTGTTTCTGTAATTTTTAAATCAATTAACTGCTCTTCCTCATCTTTGAAGGTCCTGTAAATGAATACATTGTTTTCATCACAACCAGCTTCTTCAGATGACATACATGTACTTCTATTGCACATACAGTATCAAATATAAAGTCTATTATGATGTGGACAGAAAAGATAATAAGGAACAGGAAAACAGTAATCAAGATAAAATGAGTTGGCCAACATTACCTTCCTGTTATCATCGTAATTTTCATTGGTGCAAAAAAGAAGGATTAATATTTCAAATGGGGAGGGATCTATTTGGGGTGGGATGATGGGAGGGGTTGGGAGCAGAAAAGGGGATATAGTATTAGGAGGGGCTATAGAGATAGGGTATGGGATATTAGGATAATAGTGATGGGCTATTATGATATACTATATATGAATAGAGTTAATTGGTATCAGAAGGGTCTATAGGAATTGAATTAAGGGGATGGGTATCAGAAGGGTCTATAGGGATGGAGTTAAGGGGATGGGTATTAGGATAGCCTAACATGATGGGGTTAAGGGGATGGTATTAGGATGGCCTATAATGATGGGGTTAAGGGATGGGTATTAGGATGGTCTATAATGATGGGGTTAAAGGCATTTCGAATGGAATGTTGACCCATTAACCCCATGCTGTGTATTTAGGGAGCTGACTGTCAAGCATTTGATACATCAACTAATAAGGCGGGCTACCATCACAGAGGATCAATGTATAATTGCATAACTTTATCTCTTATGACTATGGACCCTGACTGGACACTGCAGGAGCACAGCTGGATACTGTGTATATAGGGGGATCACTTATATAAGGAGCGTTGAAATGCCTTTAAGGGGATGGGTATTTGGAGGGTCTATAGGGATGGAATTAAGAGTGTGGGTTTCAGGAGGGTCTGTAGGGATGGAGTTCAGGGGATAGACATTAGGAGGATCTATAGGGATGGGGTCAAGCAAATGGGTATCAGGAGGGACTATAGGAATGGAGTGAAGGGGAGGGAGTATCAGGTGGGTCTATAGGGAGTGGGTGTTTAGGGGATGGGGCATTAGGTGTGCTTAAAATGATGGGTTATTAGGAGAGTCTATAGGAAGAGAGTTATGGGGATGGTATTAGGAGAGTCTATAGGAAGACAGTTATGGGGATGGGTATTAGGAAGGGGTTAAAGGGATGGATATTAGGAGGGGGTTAAAGGGATGGGGTATTGGGAGGGGGTTAAAGGGGTGGGTATTGGGAGGGGGTTAAAGGGATGGATAATAGGAGGGGGTTAACCCTTTCCCTCATATAAACGTGTTTTCACGCATTTGCAAACAGAGAAGACCCAGAACAGACGGCTCCTAGAGGAGCCGTCTGATCAGGGTCTGCTCTGTTTGCTGATGGAATTTGAAAGATCTGTTTCTTTACTCTCAAAAATGCCTACATGCTCCACCTTCCATATTTCATTATAACTATTTTGTTCATGAATATTCAATAGGTATGGAAATTTGAAATAAACATAGAACAGGGAAAGGGTTAAAGGGATGGATATTAGGAGGGGATTAAAGGGATGGGGTATTGGGAGGGGGTTAAAGGGGTGGGTATTAGGAGGAGGTTAAAGGGATGGATATTAGGAGGGGATTAAAGGGATGGGGTATTGGGAGGAGGTTAAAGGGATGGGTATTAGGAGGAGGTTAAAGGGATGGATATTAGGAGGGGGTTAAAGGGATGGGGTATTGGGAGGAGGTTAAAGGGATGGGTATTAGGAGGAGGTTAAAGGGATGGGATATTGGGAGGAGGTTAAAGGGATGGGTATTAGGAGGAGGTTAAAGGGATGGGGGAATGGGAGGGGGTTAAAGGGATGGGGTATTAGGACAAGGTTAAAGGGATGGGGTATTGGGAGGGAGTTAAAGGGATGGGGTATTGGGAGTTGGTTAAAGGGATGGGGTATTAGAAGGGTATACTATACGGAGGGCCTTAAGGAGATGGAGCGTTAGGACTGGGTAAATGAATGGGTTATTAGGAGTTAACTGTTTATATATGAATATCAGAAGGTGTTTAATTGATTTAGATATTAGGATGGGGGTAAACTGATAGGTGATAGGAGGGTCTATAGGGAGGGAAGGGGTATTAGGAGAGGGTAAATGGATAGGTGTTAGGAGGGTCTATAGGGAGGGAATGGGGTATTAGGAGTGGGTTAAAGGGGATGAAGTATTAGCCTGTTTATAGCAGGCCTTTTCTGGCATCTACACGGGTCCGTTAAAAGGACCCAAAGGACCTATTCCCAATGCAAAGTAGGTAACACTTTCCCTAATTTTGGAAGAAATATCCCAATAGATGCAAAATAAGTTAAAATGGAAACAAAAAAGCAATCCAGATCATTGATTTTTACTTACGGAGGGGATCAAGGGAAAAGAGTACTGTGAATGATGCAGTCTTGTAAATAAGGAAAGTTAGAAACGAGACTTTTTGTATTTCAGATTATTCATGATGGTGCCATTGATACTCAGAGTTGCCATATTTTTATCATGTTTGTACATATCATTGGTGTTGAGTGGAGAGGACTTCTACAAGATTCTTGGAGTAGAAAGAGGAGCCAGTGAGAAGGAAATCAGAAAAGCGTTCAAGAAAATTGCAGTCACCAAGCACCCGGATAAAAATACAGTATGCTTAGCTTATGTTTGATACCCTGTGTTTATTACAGTCTTGTATAAGGATCCATGTTTGATACCCTGTGTTTATTGCTGTCTATTATAAATTAGGATCCAAACTCATTGATGTTGTGTTTTTGTCAGTCTGTTATAAAGATCCAAACTCATTGATTATGATATTGTGTTTTTGTCTGTCTGTTATAAAGGTCCGAATTATTTGATATTGTGTTTTGTCCGTATGTTATAAAGATTCAAACTCATTGATATTGTGTTTTGTCCATCTGTTATAAAGATCCAAACTCACTGATATTGTGTTTTTGTCTGTCTGTTATAAAGATCCAAACTCATTGATTATGATATTGTGTTTTTGTCTGTCTGTTATTTACACTCATCTAAAGACTTTCTTTTTCTGCTATTTTTTTTGTACAGGACGATCCAGATGCCCATGACAATTTCATACGGATTAATCGTGCATACGAGGTACTAAAAGATGAGGACCTTCGTAAGAAGTATGACATGCATGGGGAGGAAGGTCTGTCTGATGACTTCAACAAGGGACGGAACTATGAAAGTTGGAAATTCTACCAGGAAGAATTTGGTGAGTGACCTGCTTTGAGCATTTATAGCCAATATTTTGTCCAATAGGATTTTTGTCTGTTATTTCGTTTTTAAGAAAAAAACAGTTTGGATCCTGATAAGACACGGTGTTACTTGTCATCTCATCTGGATCCTAACTATTTGTTATGTGGTCCATAGTGTTGAAAGAGTTAAACGATTAACCCTTTACCCCATGTGAATATTCCTGTAAGATATAATGACATATTAATGAATATTAATAAGCTGAATTTTTAAATTGGCATATCCACACAGGAAATGTTTGCCATTGCAGAAACTGTCCATCACTGATGGCATCAGATCTATATTACTTCATAAGCAAACAGAGCAAGCCCTGATAGGAGGGCTCCTATAGGAGCCTTCTGGTCTGAATCTACTCTGTCTGCAAAGGCATTGAAAGGCACATGTATGGAGTAAAGGGTTAACAGATAAAATAGACTAAATCTGTAACAAATAGACTAAATCTGTAACAAATAGACTAAATCTGTAACAAATAGACTAAATCTGTAACGAGGCTGATGTAGGGATGGCATTTCACTCCTTCCCTGTTGAATTTTTATGTAAGAAGTGATGACATCATGAATATTTATTAGCTGAATTTTTATAGTGGCCTGTGTACAATGGGATCTTTTAATTTTTGTAGAAACTGTAGAGTCAAGGTCTATTATCATTTCAGAAGCAAACAGAACAGACCCTGATTAGATAACTCCTTCAGGAGCCAACTGATCTGGGTCTACTCTTTGCAAGGGCTTGAAAAGGCATTTATATGATGAAAGGGTTTAGTGTTGTTCAACCATCCCTCAAGGGGAAATCTGTTAAAACAAAATAGAACAAAAGTATATGTTGAAAGAATAAATAAGCGACAATATCTTCTGATGAAAACCAGCCTTTAGTTCTGTCGCTGCCATTTTTTTTTTATTTTTCTACACTTACAAAAACAGCCGCAGTAACGTATAGTTTGGATCCTAATTACTCTGCATTTTGTCTGGATCCAAACTCTTTGCATAGTTAACTCATTACTCCATAAATACTTTCTACACCTTTGCAAACAGAGTAGACCCAGATCAGGAGCCGTCTGATCAGGGTTTGTTCTGTTTGCTTATTGTATAATGCAGATCTATGTCTACAGTTTCTGCCTGAGTCAAATTGCCCTGTGTTCATATGCCATTATAAAAATAATCTAAAACTTTTCAAGGCATTTTTTTACATGACAAAAACTGTAGAAATTGAATTAGGCAAACAGAGCAGACCCAGATCAGATGGCTCCTATTGGAGCCATCTGATCTGGGTCTACTCTGTTTGCAAATGTGTGAAAAGGGGTTTATATGAGGGAAAGGGTCAACATACTTTGATTGGATTTATGATTACTTTTTAAACAGTTTGCAGAGGCCCAGATAAGATGGGTAAATTAAATCAGTTTCAAGCATAATTTCTTTATTCTCCACCAAACCGTATGTTGTGACCACTTTTTTGACTTGTCTGGAAGAGACGATTCAAAAGAGTAGTCACAGCATAGAGTTTGGTGGAGAAATGACTATTTTAGTACTTGAGTGTACACATTTATCTGTTGCTTTGAATTTGGATCCAAATGTGTTGCCAAGTAACTTGTCCTCCCACCATGATTCAGGTAGTTTGATATACTGATAATTTTTAAACAGAAATGGAGAAAAAACTCATTTTTATAATTGATCAGGGTCTCCACTGTTTGTCATTCAGAATCTTCTCAGAATTTAGGCCTTTCATACTGAATGGACTCGATCGTTTAACATTGATGTAAAAGTCCATTTGAGAATTCAGCATTCAAAGGTTGAAGCGCCAGCTGTCCAATACAATTGCAAAGATGAAACGTGACATTGGTATTTCATAATACACCCACATAGCCGTCGATAATTGGACACTGTGTATATAACATAACCACGCAGCCATCAAGGCACACTTGAACTACCACTGTCATTGTGACACTGTGTATATAACATAACCACACAGCCATCAAGGCACATTTGAACTACCACTGTCATATTTCCATGAAATGGTAAACCTTTTATTGTGATCACTCTTAACCCCTTTACCTCATGAATATTCATGGAAGAAATAATGATTCGGTGTATGCATATTCATTGGCTTAACCCTTTCCCTCATATAAACGTGTTTTCACGCATTTGCAAACAGAGTAGACCCAGATCAGACGGCTCCTAGAGGAGCCGTCTGATCAGGGTCTGCTCTGTTTGCTAGTGGAATTTGGTAAATCTGTTTCTTTACTTTCTAAAATGGCTACAATATTCCACCTTCCATATTTCATTATAACTCTTTTTCCATGAATACTCAGTAGGTCTTGAAATTTGGACTAAATATAGAACAGGGAAAGGGTTAAAGTTTATAAAAGCATTATTATTAACATCTAAAGTTTGAGCCATGAATCATATCTATATAATTTCATAAATAAAAAACAAAGCAGACCCAGATCAGATGGCTCCTACAGGAGCCATCTGATCTGGGTCTTCTCTGATTGCAATGGCTTGAAAAAGTGGGTGTATGAGAGAAAGGATGAAGAATTTTTAGGAAGAGACAATATTCTAATTTACATAAGTGACATTAATATTTAACATTTTTTGTAGAAATTAAGGAACTATAAAATACATTTAACCCTTTTCTTCATATAGATCTGATTCTACAGCTTTTGGCAGAGCCAAGATGTCCTGTCCCCCTGTGTTCATGTGCTTAAATAAAAAAGAATGCAGTTAAGCCTTTACTCCATAAATATGCCTTTCTACGTCTTTACAGAGAAGACCCAGATCAGACGGCTTCTGTAGGAGCTGTCTGATCAGGGTGTGCTCTTTTTGATTATGATATGAAATAGATATGATTCTACAGTTTCCAGTTAAAGTTGCTATTATAAAACATAATTGAATTAATATTTATGATGTCATTATTTCTTTGATGAATATTCATGAAGTAAAGGGTTAATATTGATTATATCATTATTTCTTACAGTAAGAGTAACCAGAGAAACAGTTAATTTACTCATTTTATATATAACTCCAAAATCAAAAATATATTTCCCTTGGCATATGTATTGTAGAATATTTTGGTATTTATTATAATTTCATAAGCAAACGGAGCAGACCCTGATCAGATAGCTCCTACAGGAGCCGTCAGATATCAATTCTGCAAAGGGGTCGAAAAACTTTTGTATAAGGAAAAATAGTCTATATAGTTAACCTTTTACTTCATACATACATGTACATCTTTTATCGCTCCATACATACATGCATGTACATCTTTTATCGCTCCATACATACATGCATGTACATATTTTATCGCTCCATACATACATGCATGTACATCTTTTATCGCTCCATACATACATCTTTTACTTCATACATACATGTACATCTTTTATCGCTCCATACATACATCTTTTATCACATAAGCTTATGATATTTGTTAATACAGATCTACCGTATTTGTGATAGCCATTGCCGCCAAACATTTCTGTATCATAAATAATCAGTCAATAACTATTCATGATGTCATTTTTTCCTTTATAATACAGTAGAATCATGGAGTAAAAAGTTCATGTGTTGTGGCTAGCAGCATAGAATAACCAACGGGTTTGAGAAATTCAATACTGGACTGCAATAATTTGCTTTTGTATTGATCACATGAGCAACAGCTGTCAGTGAAATCAGAGCTGCTATAACCCTTCTTTAATCCTTTCTGTCATATAGGTGCATTGTCATGCATTTACAAACAGAGTAGATCCAGATTAGATTGCTGCTGTAGGAGTCGTCTGATCAAGTTCTGCTCTGTTTCAAATGAAACAATATAGATCTGATTATACTGATATATAACAGAATACTGATATATGTTTATACATTGTAATATATGCAGATATATTCTAATATATGCAGATACTTCACACTCAGTACAGTAAAGAAAACAATAGTAAATGAAAATGCGGCTTGTTTATGAGAATGGCTTGTAGGATATTGTTTATGGCACCACAGCATTATGTACCATAACTATCATAAATACTTGGGTAACAGATTAACCCATTCCCTCATATTGATGCCTTTTGACACCTCTGTAAAAGTCACTTTCTGAAACCATTGTGATATATAGAGCATTTGCTCCACAGGAGCAAATGCTCTATTTATCACAATGGTTTCAAAGCTACACAATTCTAAAAAAAATCTTTTCACTAGTAAATGCTCCTTTTCGGTAGATTTATCCAAAGAGGTAGGATCTAGAAATATCCTATGAGGTACATTTTTGTAATGGGTTAAGGTGCATACTCAAATACTAAAGTCATCTTTTCTCCACCAAACCCTATGTTGTGACCACTCTTTAGAGTGGTCACAACATAGGGTTTGTTGGAGAAATAAAGAGTTATTCTTGAAAATGTTTTGAATTTATGCATCTTATCTGGACCTGAAACTTGTTTAGCAAATAGGGCAAACCCAGATCAAATTGCTCCAGAAGGAATTGAATTATTCAGCTTTACAACCAGGTAGAGAATGAAAATTAGGATTCTGTGTATTCAGAGTACATAGTTTTATGATAACATGCAAGTTTATGTGCAAAATTACTAATCTCAAGCTGCTTTGCATTTCTTTTCAGGTATTTATGACGATGATCCAGAAATCATTACTTTAAGCAGGTCTGACTTTGGTAAGTACTAACCCTTTCCCTCATGACACATACCACACACATGCACACACACAAGATTGGAGGCATATAGCCTTGCTGTTATCCGTCCAACCATATGTCCGTCCGTCTGTGTCCATCCAGATGTTTGTCTGCCCCACAAATGTTGTGTCCATCTCCACAGATGAACAATGTTGATGTAAAGATGTATGTAAATAAGAGAATTTTTGCTCTTTTGGACTTGAAAGTTTCTTTTCTGTATAACATATAGTGAACAAATCTTGTGTATTCCTCATACAGCTATTGAAGGATTTGTCTCAAATTTTCAGATGAAGAACGTTGGTATGAAGATTTACTTAAAGAAGGGAATCTATACTCCAACTATTTTTAACCGAGTAATTGAACTTTGAAATATTCTTCGCTAATTATGTCTCCCCCCTTTAGGGGAGGGAGACATATTGATGTTGTGCTTTTTGTCTGTCCGTCCGTCCGTCTGTCTGTCTGTTAAAATTCTTGTGCAGCTAACTCCTCCTACACCATTAGAGGGATTTCCTTCAAACTTTTACATATGAATCAGCTATATGTGAGGATGGTCATGTGGTTTGGAATTTTGGCTGCAACAATTTTGAAAGAAGTTATGGCCCTTTGTATTTTTTCCTTATATAGAATATATAGCGAAAAAATCTTGTGCAGCTAACTCCTCCTACACTATTTGAGGGATTTACTTCAAACTTTATATATGAACCAGCTATAAGTGAGGATGGTCATGTGGTTTGGAATTTTAGCTGCAACAATTTTGACAGAAGTTATGGCCCTTTGTAGTTTTTCCTTATAGCGAAAAAATCTTGTGCAGCTAACTCCTCCAACACTATTTTCCTTATATAAGAATATATAGCAAAACAATCTTGTGCGCCAACTCGATTTTCCTTGTATAGAATATATAGCGAAAAAATATTGTGCAGCTAAATCCTACACTATTTGAGGGATTTACTTCAAACTTTTACATATGAACCAGCTATATGTGTATTTGAGGGATTTACTTCAAACTTTTACATATGAACCAGCTATATGTGAGGATGGTCATGTGGTTTGGAATTTTGACTGCAACAATTTTGACAGAAGTGATGACCCTTTGGAGTTTTTCCTTATATAGAGTAATAGCGAAAAAGTCTTGTGCAGCTAACTCCTCCTATACTATGTAAGAGTTTTCATTCAAACTTTTACATATGAACCAGCTATATCATATGTGAGGATGATCATATGGATTGGAATATGGGCTGCAACAATTTTGACAGAAGTTTGGATTTTTTTCAAATATGAAATTTATAGGGAAAACTAGTGTTTATAGATGTCTACAAAAGTTTACAGATAACCAATCTGTATGTGATGCACAACCAATCTATATGTATCTATGTATCTCTTGGTTACAACGTTCATTCCTCTTATGGGTGCAGGGACGGGGTACCGGGGGGAGACATGTGTTTTTCTCAAAAACAAACTCTAGTTAACATCTAAAACAAACATGTGTGTCCAATTACATATACATGAAGACATACTTAAACAAGGTAAGTTTTGCTCTGGCTAGTTTTTCAGAATGGAACTTATGAACATTTTCTTTACTATATGAAAAGTGCTTGATTTAGAGACAATACCATTAGGGAGGCATCATTTCCTATCAACACAATTTTCTAGTTCATAATCGCATATAAACACTGAAATTTCTGGCCTTGGCAGAAACTGTAGAATCATATCTATACTTTTCCATAAACAAACAGAGCAGACATTAATAAGATGGCTCCTACAGGAACCATCTGATCTGGATCTACTCTGTTTGCAATTGTCTGATCTGGATTTACTTGATTTGCAAAAGTATACTGGTAAATATGTGTCTTTACACAGTATGTTGACAGTGCTAAGGTCACTCTACAGTGAAATCAGATTTTTGTAACTCCCTACCCCAATCCCACTTATCTCCACTCCAAATCAGTTGAAGAGGTGAGGTATTTTATGGAATTGGAATATTTTTTTCTGAAATTTAATACATCATCTTTGCACTCATTGCTATAACTCCCTTCTTATAAATTGGATGGTATATTGATTTGTCAGTAGGTCAACATAGTGGGCAGAAAATAAGGTTTGTTAGGGAAATAAAGGATCTATTCCTGAAAATGTTTTAATTTACACATCTAATCTGGTGGTCTGGGGATATTACAACAGTGTGGAGTATGCCTTTTTGTGTTAGCCTAGTTGATTGTGTATGGACAGATAATGTGACATCTAATACAAGGAGTGTATTACTGTGAATAATTGCTGTAAATTGTGTTTGTATAGGCTTGCATTTAGTGAAATTCATTTATACAGTAGAACCTGTCGTAAGTGGCCCATTCGTTTATTGGACACAAGAGTCTTAGCAGCATTTGGTTACTTAATGCAGGACAAAAGTAATGCAGAAAGCTCCTATAGGAACTTTCTGCATTACTTTTGTCCTGCATTAAACTATCACCTGCCATACAAACCCATAATTAGACCTCTTTCTGATGGCCACTTATCTGTAGTTATAAGCCATGTATAATAGATTGGATATATTTATGTATGGATATGGATCTTTGGATATATTTATGTATGTACATATTCCCTTTTTTCAGAGATGTCAGTTGAGGGGACAGATGATGTTTGGTTTATCAACTTCTACTCCCCACACTGCTCCCATTGTCATCTCCTGGCACCTGCGGTAAATACTCTCTTGGAATATCCAGAGTTATGCATGTATATAAGATATAATGACTGATCCAGTAGAATTCCTAAGTTTTCAGCCAATTCTTATCATATTGGTACTCATTAAAAATGCCCCACTGCTACAATTCTAATGAGTACTAATAATTACCCCACTGCTACAATTCTAATGAGTATTAATAATTGCCCCACAGCTACAATTCTAATGATTACTACTAATTGCCCAACAGCTACAATTTTAATGAGAACTAATAAGTGCCCCACTGCTACAATTCTAATGAGTACTAATAATTACCCCACAGCTAGAATTCTAATGAGTACTAATAATTGCCCCACAGCTACAATTCTAATTAGTACTAATAATTGCCCCACAGCCACAATTCTAATAAGTACTTTTATTGAATACCGTTACTATGAATAGTAACAAAATAGCCGTAGAAAACTGTCATTACGGAGTCATGTGACCAAAGCCATAATGTCCCGGCGGGCCGATTATCCATAATCGGCCCACGATCTTTTTCACGTGCAATGCGTTGACATTAGCAACGTAGCTCTAGATCTAGATCTATTCAAACATGGCCGGAGAAAGGGGTTTGACGTCATTGTCAAATCGTATTCTAGATCTGGAAATCTGTAAAGTTATACAATCGTAAAATTCTATTAAAATCAATTTCTTTATTTGTATCGATCGGTACTACCTAACTTTGTTTATGTTATTCAAAAATGACAGTTGTGACGTCATAATTTCGCGTCATCAATCGGAAGTTCTCAAACAAACTTATAAGTTAAAACAGTGTAGTCAAAAGTAAAGTCATCGTTAGTGTTAGTGGTTATTACGTCGGACTACATATTTTTCGATGGGGATTCGAATCCCCATGAAAGTATGACTATTCCTTCCTTATTTTTGCAAAATTATAGATCTCTAGATCTATGTCTGTGGTTTGTTGGGATGTTACATCTACTGTAGATTGTGTTGAAATGAATAGGTGGCATATAGATCTATCTAGTAAAATGTTTAAGGTATTCAATAAAAAGGTCAAAATATGGCCTGTGTGTGCCTTCTGGTCATAATGGCACGCCTGGTGTCACAATAGCCCTCGGGCTAAAGCCCTCGGGCTATTATGGCACCAGGTGTGCCATTATGGCTAGAAGGCACACCTAGGTCATATTTTAACCTCTTAATAATTTCCCCACAGCTACAATTCTAATTAATACTAATAATTTCCCCACAGCTACAATTCTAATGAGTACTGACAATTGCCCCACAGCTACAATTCTAATGAGTACTAATAATGGCCCCACAGCTACAATTCTAATTAATACTAATAATTGCCCCACAGCTACAATTCTAATGAGTACTGATAATTGCCCCACAGCTACAATTCTAATGAGCACTAATAATTGCCCCACAGCTACAATTCTAATTAGTACTAATAATTTCCCCACAGCTACAAATTGCCCCACATCTACAGTTCTAATTAGTACTAATAATTTGCCCACAGCCACAATTCTAATGAGTACTAATAAGTAAGGTTGAAACGATATGTTACGGTACACATGTACCGCGTTTTTTTCACCTACGGTACGGTTTTCGGTATTAATTTCCACTTTACGGTACATACCGAAAATTTCGTAATGTCTAGGGACGAATCTGCCGTAATAATATGAAAGCCGTTCTCTGATTGGTTCATTCTATAAATATCATCCAATTAGATTACGTTTTAAGTATATTACTCATAGTTTACATACATGGCTTCTCTGGAGCGAAACGAAAGTGCATTTTCAATTTGGGAACAGTTTGAAACTGTTCCCAAATTGAAAGATGCACAGACAAGCTACAGGTCAAAAGTTTGGAAGTCTTTTGGCTTTCGGGAAAGCCAGTCTGAGAGCAGAATGGCAACATGTAAGCGTTGTTTCGCGGACGTTCCGTATAAAGCAACGATCGCAAACTGACTGTTGTAGAAATTACTGTTGATAGACAAGTAAGTTATTGTTATTAATCCTTATTGTGCTGAGGATTATTATTATATTAGACTTAAACTCTGCTCTGAGATTTTCAACCATAATCCATTGAAAACTGTGTGGACCCAGATAAGCTGCCTGGTTAAAATGTGACATTTGAGTGTGACAGCTGCTCTGGGTTTACAGTTTTCAATGCACTTTGGTTGGAAATCTTATAGTGAGGCTCAATTTCAATTATCATCCTACATGTCACAGTGCTTAAACTCGTATAATAATAATATAATGATATTTTCCATAGAAGGAGATTTGTATTTTAAGAACTATAAATCAATAGTCTATAACATGGTGTTCAGTATTGCATTATTTTAAGAGTATTTCCCTTAAATACATGATTGTTTATAATTTTAAGAGATTAATCATCATCACTGCTAGCTGTGGCAGTTACTGATTCTAGTCAAAATGAAGTTAATTTAAAAGGTTTTTTTTAGGTAAGCTTCAACCTTATGTTTACAAGATAAAACGTTGCGTACCGAAAATGTACCGAACCGTGACTCATATACCGTGTACCGAACCGAACCGTGGGGGTAGTGTACCGTTTCACCCTTACTAATAAGAGAAATACAAAAAATAGTTTACCTGTATTTCATATTTTCCGTTTTTAATTGTTCTCTCTCACATCATATTATTCTTTTATGAATATTCAAGTAAGAGATAATGATGTCATGAATATTAATTAGATTAATTTGTTAACTATATATTGAAGTAATGGGATAATATCTAGTGTTGTTAGTTTACTAAATATTGAACTAATTGGGTAATATCCAGTGTAGTTTACCATAGACACACATTACCATAGACACACATTGTATTAAATTGAAGTCTTCTGTTTATGATTTAGTGGCGGGAGGTTGCGCGTGAACTGGAGGGTGTTATACGTATTGGTGCGGTGAACTGCGAGGACAACTGGCAGCTGTGTCGTATGCAGAGAATACAGTCCTATCCTTCTCTGATGATGTACCCTGCAGTAAGTCATAAGTTACTTTATATTGCCACAATTAGATTAACACTTTACCTCATGGGTATTCACGAAAGAAATAATGATATCATGGATATTAATAAGATTAATTGTTATAAGAGCATATGGACACAGGAACTTTGCCCATGGCAGAAACTGTAGAATCATATCTGTCATATACATGTATTATAAGAAAACAGAGTGGATCCTGATCAGACAGCTGTCTGATCTGGGTCTACTCTGTTTACAAAGGCATAGAAAAGCTTAATTTTAGGAGTAAAAGGTTGTTGACTTAACCAATATCTGTTTTCAACCTGACCTGTCATTGCTGTGGGTTTGGATTCAGATGCGAGGCTTGTTTATTCGGTGTCTCATCTTGACCTATGTTGTTTGACCTTCAGTCAATAGTTTCTGAAGTACCAGAGATTTATGATAAAATTAGAAGATTTTGAATAAATCATACACAACTTTTAAATGTTTTCTTTGTGGAAACTGTCCAGGAAAGTGCTCTATCTGATGCCATTGGCTGTACACAACCAAATAAACAAGCTGTCTGTAAGTGTATTAATATAGCCGTCTGATCAGAATTTGAACAAAGTGCTTCTGAAATAATAACCCTTTCACTTATTTTCCAAAATAAAAAAACCCACATACATATTAGATCCCAGATCTGTTGATTTTGTACTTTCGAAACTATTGCGATCAATTGATCATGTGCTCCTTTGGAGCAAGTGCTCTATAGATCAAAACAGTTTGAAAAAGTGACTATTACAGAGGCGTCAAAAGGCTCCAATATGAAGGAATGGGCTAAAGATTGAAAAGAAGAAAATTTATTGCTATGATATCAGATACATGTTATTAGATCAGTTTACGCTATATGCTATATACGTATAGGCTAACAGAGATGACCCAAATCAGACAGCTTCTACAGAAACTGTCTGATCTTATGTCTATTCTGTTTAAAAGTGGTGATTAACAAATGAGTGATTAATGTTTGGTTGTCATGTGTTGCAGAGGGAGAAATATTTTGGAGACAAAACACGTAAAGCTCTTGTGAAATACGCCTTGAAGCATGCAAGAGTCGCAGTCACAGAGCTCTGGAGCGGTAATTTTGATGAAAAAGTTCGACATGATGAAAGTGAACTCCCATGGTTGATCTCATTCTGTGGAGATGGTGGAGGTTAGTAGTATGTTTAACCATTTCCTTGTTGATTATTCATGTAAGAAATAATGTCATCAGTATTTACTAGCTGAATTTTTATAATAGTGTATGTACACAGGATGTTTTTGGTATTGGTAGAAACTGTAGAGTCAAATCTATAATTATTTCATAAGCAAACAGAACAGGCCCTGATCAGACCCTATTCATGGTTGTGCCAAATATAAATGTAATAACTTTCAAATTGAAGGAGAAGTTTGCAAAACCAAGTACCCATGTTAAAGGTCCAAATGATTAAAAATACTCAACGTTTAAGGGGAAATAATTCTGCATTGTTTGCCACTAAAGACATATAAAAGTGTGTCTCACACATATACCATTCATGATTATTATATATGGCAAGTATCAATTCAATAACTTTTAAACCTAAGGAGGAGTTTGTAACACCAACTACCCATGTTTCATGCCAAAATGACAAAAATACTCCAAAAGTTCCAGGGGAAATAAAATTGCAATGTCTGGCTCTAAACACATAAAAAGTGTGTCTTGCACATGTACTATTCGTGATTATTATGTATGCCAAATATAAAGTCAATAACTTTCAATTTGAAGGAGGAGTTTTCAACACCAGCTACCCGTGTTCAAATGCAGACAGACTGATCAACCGACAGACTGACCGTCGGACTAACAGGGTGACTCTAGTGTACCCCATCAAACTTTGTTTGTGGGGGTATATAATAATGAGCAGACCCAGATCAGACAATCCATGTAATAAGACAACTGAGCAGATTCTGATCAGACAATTCATGTATTGAGTAAACTGATCCTGAACCAATATATAGCATTACATAAGCAAACAGAATAAACCCTGATCAGATAATCCCTGTGTTAAGCAAACTGTGCAGATCCTGATCAGACAGCTCCTGTATTAAACAAACTGATCAGATCATGATCAACCAATCCCAGTATTAAACAAACTGAGCAGATCCTGATCAAACAATCCCCGTATAAAACAAACTGAGCAGATCCTGATCAGACAGCTCCTGTATTAAACAAACTGATCAGATCATGATCAACCAATCCCAGTTTTAAATAAACTGAGCAGATCCTGATCATGTAATCCCCTGTATTAACTCTTTCATGCAAACAAATGTTTTTTAATGCCTTTGCAAACAGAGAAGAACCAGATCAGATGGATCCCGGAGCTTTTTGATCATGGTCTGCCCTGTTTGCTTACGGAATAATACGGCTCTGATTCTACAGTCGCTCAAATGGCTAAAATTTCATGAGTTAAAGGGTTAAAACTAATTTCCTTTGTAACAAAGGCTTCTTTGACATCAAAATTGAATACACAGTAGATCATGTCTTAACCCTTTCCCTGTTCTATGTTTATTCACAGAAGTACCTGCAGAGGTTAGTGTGCAAGTAGGACCCTCTAAAATCAAGCCATCTTTGTGTATAAAGAATCTCGGTGCATGGCTCGATTCACAAATGGATATGACATCACATGTCAATTCCGTGTGTAGGTCTAGTTATGCACAGCTCCGGCAAATAGGCCATATTAGAAAGTACCTCTCACCTGATGCTACCAAGACTTTGGTAAACTCTCTTGTTACATCGAAAATAGACTACTGCAATTCACTGTTGCATGGGATTTCAAACAACTCACTGCGGAAATTTCAAAGGGTGCAAAACACAGCAGCCCGCATCATTACCAGAACTTCTCGATATAATCATATCACGCCGGTTTTGAAGGAACTTCACTGGCTTCCGGTTCAACATCGAATTGAATTCAAAATTCTGACTCTTACATATAAAGCCATGCACAATGAATCTCCCAAGTACATTGTTGACATGCTTGACGTACACAGGCCGCGCAGAGAGTTAAGGTCAGCAAGCAGATCATTGTCGTTGGTTGTGCCAAAAAGTCGTACGGTAAAATACGGTGAGAGAAGTTTCATGCATGCAGCTCCGAAACTTTGGAATGCTCTACCGTCAGGCATTAGAGACGCAAGGTCACTGGCATGTTTCAAAAGGTGTCTGAAAACGCACTTTTTCAACATTTGTTACTAGGACAGTTTTGCTCAGAATAGGAATGGCTTTCAGCCAACCTATTAAGCTAACAGATTACCCAATAGTCATGTACTGTGGCAACTAAGCTAAGGATAGGAATGGCTTTCAGCCAACCTATTAAGCTAACAGTTGACCCAGTAGTCATGTACAGTGGCAACTGAGTTCAGGATAGGAATGGCTTTCAGCCAACCTATCAAGCTAACAGTTGACACAATAGTCATATAAATGGAATGATTTTCAGTCAGACCATTTATTCTAATTTATGATATTGATGAGCATGGCTTTCAGTCAACTTGTCTGTATCAAGTTTGTTAATATAGATTATTCTAATTCGTGATACTGATGAGCATGGCTTTCAGTCAACTTGTCTGTATCAAGTTTTGTTAATACAGATTATTCTAATTTGTGATATTGATGAGCATGGCTTTCAGTCAACTTGTCTGTATCCAGTTTGTTAATACAGTTCATGCTATTCCTTGCGGATAGTGATTTTATATCTATTGTATATCTTTTTCATATCTTTAACTGACCGGTGGAAATCATGTAGTTCCTTCCGGCTAGCAATTTCATATATATTGTACATCTTTCATTGTCTGGATAGATAATCATGCTGATCGTTCCAGTTAGTGATTTCATCCATGTGAAGCGCTTTTGAACGCACATATCCAGTGTGAAAAGAGCGCTATATAAATGTGGTATAATAATAATAATTCCAAATTTCAGTACCTACTGAATATTCATGGCCAAATAGTTATAAAGAAATATGGAATGTGGAATATTGTAGCCATTTTAGAAAATAAAGAAACATATTTTATGGGCAAACAGAGCAGACCCTGATCAGGTGGCTGATCTGGGTCTACTCTGTTTGCAAATGCGTGAAAACACGTTTATATGAGGGAAAGGGTTAAGTGGCCATTAACAAGAGGTATAATTATGTGTCTGTAAGGCAGGTTGCTGCTTAATACAGGTCAAAAGTAATGCAGAAAGTTCCTATAGGAGCTTTTTGCCTTATTTTTGTCCTGCATTAACCCATTACCTCATAGGCTATTTTGAGATACAAGGAGCATTTAATAGAGAAAAGGAAAAATTTAGAATTTTGTAGTTTGAAACCATTGTGATAAATAGAGATTTTGTTCCTATAGGAGCAAATTCTCTATTTATCACAATGGTTTCACAAAGTGACTCTTACAGAGTTGTCAAACGTCGCCAATATGAGGGAATGGGTTAAGCAGCCAACTGCTTTTTAAGACTCCTGTGTTCATTAATTGAATGCACACTTGGGTGAGGTTCTACAGGGATTTTCCTGGTATATTTCAGACTGTTTGTCTTCAAGCTCAGCATTGAAAGTTGCCGGTGTGCTGGTAGGTATTGCATAAAACAATTATACATTAACGCTTCTCACTTTATCAAAAATGATGTCACCTGAAAATGTCATTGTAATCTTGTTCAAAAATCATCCTCTCGACTTAATAATGTTTTAGAAGAAGATCATTGTTTCAGTTTGACTGACCCTAACTCTTTACTCCATGAATATTCATTTAACCCTTTCCTCCATAGGCTATTTTTAGATCTAACCACTTTGAATAAATCTACCGAAAAGGAGCATAAACCAGAGAAAAGAAAAAAATTCGACCTTTGTAGTTTGAAACCATTGTGATAAATAGAGCATTTGCTCCTATAGGAGCAAATGCTCTATTTATCACAATGGTTTCGACAGGTGAATTTTACAGAGGCGTAGAAAGGCGTATTTGTGGAGGAAAGGGTTAAGAAATAATGATACATGTATCATGAATATTAATTAGATTAAATTTTATATTGGCACATGAGCACAGAAATGTTTGGCTATGACAGAAACTGTAGAATCATATCTATATCATAAGCAAACAGAGCAGACCCTGATCAGACAGCTTCTATAGGAGCCGTCTGCTATTGGATCTACATCTGTTTGCAAAGGCATTGAAAGTCGTATTTATGGAGTAAAGGGTTAAGCAGTCCAGAGTTGGACATGTACTGTGACCTACTTCTGTATGATAATGAATTACAAATTGTGCCATGAAGTGTACCTATGATACAGTAAAACCTCTCTTATATGACTTCTCAAATATGACGATTCTCTAAGACAACCAGTCTCTAATATAACTATTCTCTAAGACACACTTTGACAGGACCTCTAAGACAACTTCTATTAGAACCACACTCTAGACCACTGTAAGACCGGTCTCTAACAGGAACACTCTCTAATAATATTCTGTAAGAAGACTGTTTAATAGGACTACTCTCTAAGAACAATCTCTAATAGGACCACTCTCTAATAGGACAACTCTCTAAGAACGTTATGTAAGAACACTCTTTAATTGAACCACTCTCTAAGAACTCTGTCATAGGACTAATATGACCACACAGAAGAAGTCTTATTCTGGATTTTTACAACAAACAATAGCTTAATTCATGACAAAAAGTTATCTAGATTACTTTTGCCCTGCATTAAGCAACACCCCTATGTCGATAAATTATGTGTTGATAAATTATGTGGTCGCTTCAGTGAACCTCTACTATATTTGCAAACAGTGACTGTTCAGATGATAGAGTTTTTACACTGCCTGTAACTATTAAAGTTAGCAAAAACAGAATAGTCATAAACATGGTGGCAGATATGCTTCTGCACTGTTTGTAAAGTGTGAAGATTGGTGTTAGTATAGAGGGGCTTATTTGATCTTGATTCAGATTCATTTGTAGATCTGCTATAGTGGAACTAATTTGATCTTGAATTAGATACTTATGTAGGTCTAATATAGCGGGACTCATTTGATCTTGAACTACATACACATGTAGATCTAATATAGTGGGACTCATTTGATATTTAACTAGATACACATGTACAGTGATGTCTTGTTAATCCGGAAACGTTCGTTCCCAGCAAAATTTCCGGATTAACGAATTTTCCGGATTAACAAATCGCCGTCGTATGCTGCAAAATATCAACCCAACCATAAACATTGTATATGTACACATTTACTTTCACATCAAGAAGTCTTTTCTTCTAACGTTCATGTGTGCATATGCCCGTAATAATCGCAAGTCATATCAAATTAATTGCCTTGTTTGTCGTTCTAAATGCTTTTTGCACCCTATCCATAAGTGTCAGTTCTCTCATTTGAGTAATACAATGTGAATTATCGAATTTGCCTGCGGGCAAATTTGGAAAAAATCGACGTTGGTCTCCATGTTTGACATGACTGGTTTCCGGAATATTCCATCCGCGTACATGTACTTATAAGGCGGAAGTCGGGAACCAGCCAGCTCACACGTGAGTTAGAATCTTGGGGAAAACCTAGCGGAAATCCCCAATTAATATAGCCTTGTAATTTCTGAATTAGCAAATCATTTAAGGTGATTAACAGTTTAACGATGGCGGCGAGGTTTTAAACCACTAAGTTAATGGGGCGAGGAATAAGGAACATTTAAGAATATCAAACCAATTAAACAGTTTGCACACAGTCGGGGGTTGTTTTACCCATGCGCGTGATTGTAAACACAAGAATTCGCACCTCCGCGATGCACTATTGTGTCAGGGGTGGGCAATTAAGCCCCTGGGCTACGGACCCGGCCGGATTAACGAGTCACAAATACAGGTAAATACATAGATTGGTTACTGGAAATCTATGTCCGGTTCCGGAACGCGAATTTCCGGATGTAACGAGTCAATTTACTGCACAAAAAATCCGTTCCCCTCGACTTTCGTCCGGATTGCGAGTTTTCCGGATTAACGAATTCCGGATTAACGAGACATCACTGTAGATCTAATATAGCGGGACTCATTTGATCTTGAACTATAACTCCTGTAGATCTACTATAGTGGAACTAATTGCTTTTGATCCAGATTAACCTGTGCAACTACTTTTAGTAGTCTATTTCATGATATTTATTTTCTGCATAGGATGAGTTGGCAAATGTTGGCACTCTAGATTGCCGTGGCAACAACAAAGCTCTCTGCAAGTCACTAGGGAGAGAAGGTGGTACATACTTCTACCAGAGTGGGAGAGTTGAGGCAGGAGAGGGACTTGTAAGTATAATTTCATATTCCTTGCCTCTTCCTTATTCTTTGCACACTATGCAAACAGTTTTGATTCAGATGAGACACTGAGTATCTTGGCTTTTATCAGGATCCCAGCTGTTAGTCCCTTTGACTTGACCCTTTCCTTTATACAAATGCTTTTTACACATTTGCAAACAGAGCAGACCCAAGTCAGACAGTGCCTGTTGGAAAAAAAGTTAGTTTGAAGTCACTTGATAATTTATAAAATAACTGGGAATAGCAAACACTGTAGAACCTACTGGAGTTGCCTGACTCCTGCAAACTGTATAGGGTAGCTATGATATTAAATGGACTGATTTGGATCTACTCTGTTATACATGGAGAGCTTTTTTTGTTCTGATGCTGGTCTGATAGACTTGTGTATGTACCAAATAGATTTTTGTATTGTTTCCCTGTAGGAGATAACAAGCCTTGTGGCACAGGAGGTGGCCAACCAGGTCCTGTCTCAATTACCTGATGTCACAGAGGTAGACCACGAACTGTACAAGGTTAGTACCATTTCAAGCTTGCTTTGTTTGTGTTTATACCCCACTTTTGTTTGCTTACTGTACAATTTCTATCAATACCAAAAGTCCAGTTGACATATTCCATTATAAAGAATCGGTGAATAAATATATCTACCGAAAAGGAGCATTTATTAGAAAAAAGGAGAATTTTAGAATCATGTAGGTTTGAAACCATTGTGATAATTTTTTTACCACAATGGTTTCAAAAAGTGACTTTTACAGAAGTGTAGAAAGGAGTATTTATGGAGGAAAGGGTTAAGACAGATTTTATCCTTTATTTACAGGCAATACAGGACAGTATGTCGATGCACCAGAGCGACTCCTGGCTCATACATTTTGTGGAGGGACAGGAAGGCAGGGCTCTGGAGCTGAGAAAGTTACCAGCAATGCTACAAAATATGAAGGTAAATAAACCTCAAAAAACCACAAGCAATATATTTAGCTGAGAAAGTTACCAGCAATGCTACAAAACATGAAGGTAAATATACCTCACAATACCACAACCAACATTTAACTGAGAAAGTTACCAGCAATGCTACAAAACATGAAGGTAAATAAACCTGATGATACCACAACCAACATTTAGCTTTTGCAAATATTTTAAAAGCAACTTCTAATCAGGTTGTATCGTGCTTATTGCAAACATCAGTGTCTGATCTGGTTTTGTTTGTAAAATGTTAGGGTTTGCATAAAGTAGTGCTCGACTTTAACCCTTTACTTTAATGTTAATTGTTATGAAAGCAATAATTGTTAATATGATAGCAAATGGGCCCAGCAGTTTTTGACCATGGCAGAAACTGTAGAATCATATCTATATTTTTTCATAAGCAAACAGAGCAGACCCTGATCAGAAGGCTCCTACATGGGCCGTTTGATCTGGGTTTCCTTTGTTTGCAAAGGCGTAGAAAGGTGTATTTATGGAGTAAAGGATTAATAACTGATCATGCCTTATATTCTGTTGAATCCATGCTTGAGTTACAGTAACTATTCTTTTTACTTTAACATTTACTCTTGGCAGATCCATGATTACCTCTGCAAACAGTTTGGATCCAGATGAAAAGTCGAGTAACTCGACACTCATCAGGATCCCAATGTTTAAAAGTCTAAACGTGAATTTGGAAAGAAATGAATGGAAACATTTTCAGAATTAAAAAAGAGGACAATTGTACAAATACTTATAGATATGAGAGGATTAATAATTCTTGTCATGTCTTTGGAGAAAATGATTATAATATAGTGGAGGAGTCACAAAATGGTTGAGAAATAAAGGAACTATTCTTAGAATTTGTTTTAACCCTTAAAACACTGAATTTTCAAATGAACTATTCCAAAATTCAAATAGGTCACTCTTATGGTGAATATATAGGGATTTTTCTAAAGAATAGTGTAACAGAAAAAACAGTGCAGATACTGATGAGAGAGCACCTCTAGGAGCCCTCTCATCTTGGTCTATGCAGTTTGCAAAGGAAATTAGTGACTCATGTCCCACACTGTAAGGGTTAATCTGTTTTAATTTATACATCTTATATGTACCTCTGTCAAAGTATTGTTTCATTTCATCTATATTTTATACAAACAGTCTCAAAGTGTAAAACAGCTTGGATATTTACAAGATGCCAAGTATCTCTGCCATGTCAGACAGCTTGGATCTGTACGTGATGTCAAGTATCTCTGCCATGTCAGACAGCTTGGATCTTTACGAGATGCCAAGTATCTCTACCATGTCAGACAGCTTGGATCTGTACGAGATGTCAAGTATCTCTGCCATGTCAGACAGCTTGGATCTTTACGAGATGCCAAGTATCTCTACCATGTCAGACAGCTTGGATCTGTAATACAGGCAGATAGACAGGTTGATAAAAATATAGATAATTCGACATATCGATGGACAGATTGATAGGCAGACATGTAGAAATATAGATAGATATACAAATAGATACAGATATACAGACAGATATATATACAGATAGACAGACAGACAGACAGACATACAGTATAAAGGGAGAATGATAGACAGACAGGCAGGCAGTCAGATAGACAGACAGGCAGTGAAGTCAAGCCAAGTAATATTTTTTTACAAGTCGTTACAGAATTAATAACTAACATACACTCGGCAGAGCTTTTAACACCGACATTTCATTAACATTAGCATTTATAAAAGCAACATTAAACAATCACAGATTAAGCAAAATAAGCATAAGATCGCAGGCAGACAGGAAGGCAGACAGACAGATTTAAAGACAAACGGCTGAGCAGAGGGATGGGTGGTCGTACGTATGGACGGACAGACTGAATCACAAATAAGAAGCATACACAGATTTAGTGCAAAGCCTGATTGACATACAAAACCCCATGACTCGGTTCAGATGAACTTTTCAACTGTGTCACAAAATATTATATTAAACACCTTTAATTTCCCTTCTCAAGTAAATTAACTGTTGTGACACAAAGAGAAGGGTTGTTACTAACATTCTATCAACATATTTTACTAGAAAACATGTGAAAAATAGGCATTAAACGATGATAAAGCTACATGTTTTGCTGAAACTTCTAGAAGCAATCCTACACGTTGAGAACGTCAAAGACTGATAATATTTACACATATATTGATGACGTCACACACCGAAATGATGATGCACTATGGCTTTCACGTATACGTACACGTACAAGTAAGGAATCGAAACCTCTCTATTGACTTGTAAACCTACCCTATAAGATGTCTATGATCAGGCTTTTACTGTGTTACAGTGAAAATAGAAATATCTCTTATGTACATTGTTATATTTAATTTCCCCATTTTTGCTCTCACAACACATTTTTCCCCTATCAAAGGGCCCCGCCACCATTCTCCCAAAAGTGGAAAAAAAACACTGCCAGTAGGAGTCGTCTATAAATCAGGGTCTGCTCTGTTTGCTAATGGAATTTGAAAATACCTGTTTATTCACTTTCTAAAATGACTACAGTGTTCCAACTTCCATATTTCATTATAACTATTTTGGCAATGAATATTCAGTAGGATTTGAAATTTTGAATGAATACAGAACAGGGAAAGGGTTAACACATGTATGGCCTGTTTCAGGTTGGACGAGTTGACTGCTTACATATGAGAGACATCTGTAACGAGATTCACATTCACAAGTTCCCTAGCTTCCTGCTGTTCAAGAAATGGGGTGGATTTGAAATTTACTATGGTGAGAATTAGACCTTTTCTTGTGTCACCTGCTGTATTGTGTTATCTGCTTGGTTAACCCGTTACTCCATAATTATGCCAAACAGAGTAGACCTAGATCAGATGGCTCCTGTAGGAGCTGTCAGATCAGAGTCTGCTCTGTTTGCTTATGATATAATATAAATAGTATTATATGATTCTACAGTTTCAAATATGGACAAAAATTCATGTGTCTGTGTGCTAATATAACAACTTATAAAATTAATATTCATTGTGTCATTATTTCAAATATGAATATTCATGGAGTAAAGGGTTAACCCTATTAGTTGATCTGTGGTGTTACTATTAGATCTGACAGGTTATTTCAGTTATTGGCCTACCTAGCACATAGTACCAAGGAGAGCTATTGAGATCAAAATGTGTCTGTTGTCTATCAATTCATCCTTCATTGTCAACAATTTCTTTAACCCTTACAGTGCGAGAAACAAGTCACTAATATCCTTGCAAACAGTGTGGACCCAGATGAGATCTGCAGGATCTGCATTGTCTACACTTTTCTTTTGAAAAATCCCTAAACATTCGCCATAAGCTTGTCCTGTTTGAATTTTTGAATAAGCCATTTGAAAAGTAAGCATTGTAAGTGTTAAAGGATGTCTGCTCCTAATTTACTATATCCGGCATTCGGCCTGATTATGGGTCTACACCAGGGCTCTAGAAATTTTCAAATCCCAACCGGTCCAGCCGGTAAACGGACATTAGCCCCCCGACATTTGCCACCTATTTCTTGATGAGCGGACATTTTCCCCCTTGTCTTTTTGTGATATGCGGACATTAGCCACCTGGTAATATGTCTATGAGGGCCATTTGCCAACTTATAGTTTGTATATAATAATATGATAGCATTAAATATCGAAACTGACATTCGCGAAAACTACACTGTTTAATTTTTAACCCTTTCCCACATATAAATGTGTTTTCACGCATTTGCAAACAGAGTAGATTCCTATAGGAGCCGTCTGATCAGGGTCTGCTATGCTTGCTAATGGAATTTAATAGACCTTTAAATCTTTACTTTCTAAAATGGCTACAATGTTCCACCTTCCATATTTCATTATAACTATTTTGTTCATGAATATTCATTAGGTATTGAAATTTGAAATAAACATGGAATATGGAAAGGGTTAAATGATAATTATATGTCAGTGAAGTACTGCGGAATCTGCTACCTCAGAAAACGGTGATAATTTTTTGTGTCAGAGAAACACTACCTTATCTGTTAGATCTGACAACTGGAAATATATGTGTCAGGCAAACACCAACTTATCTGCTATCTCTGAAAACTAGAAATATTGGTGTCAGACAAACCTAAAAAAAACTGGTTATATTTGTGTTGGAGAAACACTACACTATCTGCTGACTCAGAAATCTAGAAGCAGTAGAAATACGCTGTTTAGAGAAGCACTTCTATCTGCTACCTCTGATAACAGAAGATGTATGTACATGTATATGTGTCAGACAAACACTACTGTATCTGCCACATCAGAAAACTACAAATGTATCTGTCAGACATCACCTTTTCTGCTACCTCAAAACAGAGTGGAAATATATGAGCCAGAGAAATACTACATTTTCTGCTACCGCAGAAAACAGTGGAAGTATATGTGTTGGAGAAACAATACATTGTCTGCTACCTATGTAAACTGAAACTATATGTGTCAGTGAACACTACCTTATCTGCTACCTCTGTAAACTGGAAACATATGTGTCAGAGAAATTCTACCTTTTCTGCTACCTCAGAAAACTACAGATATATGTATCAGTGAAACACTACCTTATCTGCTACCTCTGTAAACTGGAAATATATGTGTCAGAGAAATTCTACCTTTTCTGCTACCATAGAAACTGGAAATATATGTGTCAGAGAAACACTAACATATCTGCTACATCACTCCCTCGCTGCTATCTCAGAAAACAGTGGAAATATAAGTGTTAGTGAAATAATGCCATATTTGCTTCTACAGAAAACAGTGGAAATGTATGTGATGGAGAAGCACTGCCATATCTGCTACCTCAAAACATTAGAAACAGATTAAATATACCTGTTAGTGAAGCACTTCCCTATTTGCTGCTTCTGAAAACAGTAGCATAATACTCATGAGAGAAACACTACTCGATTTGCTTCTTCTGAAAACACTGGAAATATAAGTGCCAGAAACACAGTACCATATCTTCTACCTCTGAAAACAGAACCTCCCTTGTTAGATAAGCACTGCTCTATCTGGTACTTCTGAATATTTCAGAAGAGAAATAAAAGAAAAATACTTTCATAATTTCAGACAATGACATTTTATGCAGATAGCAATTAGTGTACAAAAAGTTAAACTTGATATGCAGACATATTAATGTGGCCACATCTTAACCATTAACATTCACAGACAAAGTAGACCCAGATTAGGTAATTCCTGTTGAAGCAGTCTTATTAGGGTCTGCTCTGTTTGTCAGACAATTCCTGTTGGAGCTGTCTAATTAGGATCTGCTCTGTTTGTCAGACAATTCCTGTTGAAGCAGTCTTATTAGGGTCTGCTCTGTTTGTCAGACAATTCCTGTTGAAGCAGTCTTATTAGGGTCTGCTCTGTTTGTCAGACAATTCCTTTTGGAGCTGTCTAATTAGGATCTGCTCTGTTTATTATAGGATAGCTTAGATCTCTAATGTACAGTGTCTGCCATGGCCAAGCATTTTTTGTTCATAATGCCATTATAAAACTGATCTAATTAACATTCATATGACATTCATATGATCATTATTTGTTGGGTAAAGGGTTAACATTTATATTGCCATCTGAAAATGTCTGCAGGCAGAATCAGTGCCCATGATGTGGCTGCCTTTGCCAGGGATGCTTCATTGATAAGACTTGAGGCCCTTGGGCCTTCCGACTTCCAGAACCATAGAGTTGGGCCTGACAGCAGTGAGCCGTGGTTTGTTGACTTTTTCGCCCCGGTATGTATAGCCATTGCAGATACTATAAAACTCTGCTTATCCAAAGACACAAATAAGTAAATTGTTTTCGGTCTCCAAAGATACATGACAGCTTAATTCTTTACTCCTTGAATATTAATGGAAGAAATAATGACATCATGAATATTCATTTACTTTTTATATTTATAGTTCTATTTGAATATGTGAATTCTTGACCCATTAAAGGGTTAATGTGGGGTAAAATTCATGCGGAGAGCTTCTGCTGGAGCTCATTTTACAACTTTACCTTGTATTAACCCTTTCCCTGTTCTGTATTTATTAGAAGTGTCATGACCTATTGAGCATTCATAGAACTTTTATTTGGGTATGTTGTAAAGAAACATTTCGTTCATATTGATCTATGGAATTTTTAGTCAAACAAAGCAGACCCAGACCAGACCACACAGTTCCTATAGGAGCTGTCTGACCTAAGTTGTTTTGGAAAACACGGGACTATTAGGGAAAGGGTTAGACTGACATGTGCCTATAAAGTTCTGTTTTACATTAATATGAGCAATTAAATATTTTAACCCTTTCCCTGTTCTATATTTAGTCCGGATTTCAATACCTACTGAATATTCATTAACAAAATAGTTATAAAGAAATATGAAAGGTGGAACATTGTAGACATTTAAGAAAGCAAAGAAACAGATCTATCAAATTCTATTAGCAAACAGAACAGACCCTGATCAGACGGCTCCTCTAGGAGCTGTCTGATCTGGGTCTGCTCTGTTTGCAAGTGCGTGAAAACACGTTTATATGAGGGAAAAGGTTAAAGTGTATTGCAATATTTTAACTAAAGTCCATCCATATAATGACTGCAAGATAAAGATTTAAATAATGTCTTCAATTTGACTTCTTCATGATAGGGGCAACTTTGTAATAACCCAAGTAAACAGTTAGGATCCAGATGACACAGGTTACTTGAACCTCATCTAACATGGCATCTCATCTGGATACAAATTATTTTGATAATCATACTACATGTATATTTTTACGAGAAACAGATAGATATGCTACTTTTGGATTTTTTTGGAGTACAACAATAATTTAGTGTGTATTTTGTGTTACAGTGGTGTCCGCCATGCATGAGACTACTGCCTGAGTTCAGGAAAGCGGCCAGAAGTTATGGTGAGGTTATTAACTTCGGCACAGTAGATTGCACCATACACCAGAGCCTCTGTCAGATGGTGAGTCAGCTAATCCTCAGGATTCCAGCTAATATCATTTAAACTTCTGCTTAAGAATGGTTTCTCATTTGTAAATAGTTTATTGCTACTGTACATACCGGTAGTTGCTTTAACCCATTGAATACAGAGCTTGGATCATCTATCAGTGTATAAGCAAATAATCTCATTATTAACCCATTACCTCATAGGCTATTTTTAGATTCAACCTCTTTGAATAAATCTACCGAAAAGGAGCATGAACTAGAGAAAAGGAAAACTTTAGAATTTTGTAGTTTGAGACCATTGTGATAAATATAGGAGAAAATGCTCTATTTATCACAATGGTTTCACAAATTGACTTTTACAGAGTCGTCAAAAGTCGTCAATATGAGCGAATGGGTTAAGGCATGCATTTGGTAGTATGATGAAACATGAAATTAATGCGGTCATTCTTAGATGGTATATTAATCTAGAGGGTATATTAATCTACTGTATTTGCCGGGGAGGGGGTGAAAGAGTTTCTTACTACATTCAACATTTCATGTATAATGCATTTGTTACACCTTTTTCCAATATTGTTTTGAGATTGTTATGTATGAAATGTCTATTATAATTAAGGGGTCTCAATGTGGTTTAGTCATTTGACTTACTGACTTGAATACCTTTGTTAAATAAAATCTTTCATTCATTTATTCAGTTTAGATCCAGATGAGACGCTGAGAAGCTTGACATTTCATTAGAGCCTTAACTAGTTTACACTCCAAGGAATGGAAGAAAACTGTTTTTCAGAATTGAAGCAGATGACAATTTAGCGGATACCAAGATATAGAGTCTCTTACATGAGTGTTCATTACAAATTGTTTTTATGAAATGAGTTTACTATAACAAGAGCACCGCAAACGGGTGCCAAAGCTCGTCTGTTATCATTTTAGTATGTGTGGATAGGCCTTGTGAAGATGAACATGCATACCAAACATGAAGGTTGTAAATGAAAAATTGAAGAAGTTATGGTCAATGTTAAGATGTCAGACGACGACGACGCGGACACTGAAGTTACGACAATAGCTTGTGATTTCTTAGAAACAGTCGAGCTAATATCACTCGAGCTTTAGCGAGTGTAATATTCATTATAGTAAACAAGTTAAATGAAAACAATTTGTAATGAACACTCTTGTAAGATTCTTTTTATCACATAATCCATAAAAGTGCCATAGAAAGTGAAACAGACTATATCTGACGGCTGTTTCGACCATTGTTTACAATGTAGTACAGCCAGGTTTCAACTGCTCATTTGCATAAAAAAATGCACTATTGCATTTCTGAGATTTACGGAACTCTGTTTCTGCACTCCCACATGGCAGATTATGTGATAAAAACATTTACAAACTTTACACTAGGAGCCCTCTGATCTGAAATTACACTGTTTGAAAATGCTGATACACTCAAAGAGTTTGTATATTTTCTTGGTGTTTTTTTTTGCAGTACAATGTTCATTCCTACCCAACCACCATAATGTACAACCAGACAGTGCCCCACCAGTACCATGGACACCACAACTCACATGCCATAGTTGAGTTCATAGAGGTATGTCACAAACCACAAAACATAGACACCACAACTAACATGCCATAGTTGAGTTCATAGAGGTATGTCACAAACCACAAAACATAGACACCACAATTCACATGCCATAGTTGAGTTCATACAGGTATGTCACAAACCACAAAACATAGACACCACAATTCACATGCCATAGTTGAGTTCATAGAGGTATGTCACAAACCACAAAACATAGACACCACAACTAACATGCCATAGTTGAGTTCATAGAGGTATGTCACAAACCACAAAACATAGATACCACAACTCACATGCCATAGTTGAGTTCATAGAGGTATGTCACAAACCACAAAACATAGATACCAAAACTCACATGCCATAGTTGAGTTCATAGAGGTATGTCACAAACCACAAAACATAGATACCACAATTCACATGCCATAGTTGAGTTCATAGAGGTATGTCATAAACCACAAAATAAGGACACCTCAACTCTCTGTTTTTCCATGTTCTATACTCATTGTGAAATAATAACAACATGAATATTTATCAGCTCAATTTTTATAATATAAACTTTTCAAGATAATTTTTTACTTGGACAGAAACTGTAGAATTGGGTCTATATCATGTCAAAAGCAAACAGAGAAGACCCTGATCAGAAGGCTCCTATAGGATCCATCCGCTCTGGCTCTACTCTGCTTGCAAATGCATGAAAAGGCGTTTCTATAAGATGATGTCATTATTTCTTACATGAATATTCATGGAGGAAAGGGTAAAAATTTACAGGTTCAATGTTACATGGCTAAGATTTAAGATTTACTTGTTTAGATCTACACATTTCAGATTTACTACCGTAAGTTCAGGCTTACATCATTATTAGATTGACAATGCCTATGTGTGTGAACATTTTAGCATATTTTTCTATATTAGTTGTACCACGAACTTACCCCATAAATATGCCTTTTTTGCCTTTGCAAACAGAGTAGATCCAGATCAGATGGCTCCTGTAGGAGCTTTCTGATCAGAGTCTGCTCTTTTTTTTGCTTATGAATTTTTAACAGATCTGACACTACAGTTTCTACCAATATCAAACAAATCCTATGTACATGTATATATGCTATTATAAAAAAAATTCTGCTAATAAATATTCATGGTGTCTCTATTCTTGTATGAATATTGAATAGGGAAAGGGTTAAACTGATTAGTCTATTCTATATTGCTTTGTGGCATACAGTATATTATTATTATACCACATTTATATAGCGCTCTTTTCGTACAGTATATGTGCATTCTGATTCAAAAGCACTTCACATGAATAAATTACATATACAAAACTGTGTATACTCAATGCATATACAATAATTAAAACAAACTATATTTAATATATAGATATCGATAAGAATAATACAATTGTAATTAAGTACATGTATAGCAAACCTGATCCAGAAGCTTAGATAAGATGTGTACATTAAGCGTATTTTCATTCATAAATCTTTCTTTCTTCATCAAACCCTTTGTTGTGACCATTTTATTCTGTTCTGGCTTAAGGATGGTTGGTGGTTAGTTCTACTTGGATGTTCTTCTGTGCATGAAACAATGGGGTCTTCCTCCACCTGTAATTAACAGGACGTTAAAATGATGTAAAACTTGATAGAAACCAAACCAAACCCAATTCTAAGAGTGGTCATAACATAGGATTTGGTGGAGAAATGACAATTTTGTTATTGTTAGCAAAGCCTATAAGCATTGTCTTGGTAGAGCTGGGCTCATGTGCACTTTCCTGTTGTATTATCCAGGACACCTTACATCCACCTGTTGTCACTCTGGACTTGGAGTCATTTAACCAGTTGGTGCTTGGAAAAGAGACGGATGTGATATGGCTCATAGATTTCTATGCTAATTGGTGTGGACCATGTCAACAGATGGCTCCAGAATGGAGAAGACTTGCAAAGGTAGAGAGGCAAACCCTTTACTTCATTTACTACAGTATAACAGCGTTATTTCGACACTCGTTTTTCCGAGATACCCGCTTATTCCGAGGGAATGTTGAGGTCCCGGCTCAAATTCTATCAACTCTCATTGAAAATACCTGCATTAATCCGAATAGCGATAATCCGAAAATTCGAGCATGTGTGCTGGTCCCTCGGATCATTCTGGTTCCCTTTATTGATTTTTAATTTGAGCACGGTGTTTTCACACCTCCGAGGTAATTATTCACACCTTCTCGATACGTTGTCGTGACCTTTTGAAAGACCCGGCTATGGGACATTAGATCTTCCAAATGTGTGAATAACACATTCATTGAATGCAGACTTTACTTTGGTGTAAATAATGATGAGAATTTAATAGACTGAAGTCTTAATAAACAAAGAGTCACACTCATAATTTGCATACGTTCGCAAATGTGTAGTGATTTTTCGGTACCACTGAATGTGTGCCATATAACGTCTTTCTGCTTTAAATTTTGAAATAGTGCAGTGCTTTTCGTGTAGTGCTTTGAAATTCGCAATATTTTTGTTACTTTTAGATAGTCTCGTTCATGCAGACTCTTGCTACGAGAGATGAACGAGAATAACTATGTCAGACGAAAAAAGCCGAGTGTTCCGATTATTAATTAATTTGGTCACTCGCCCTGATTTTCCTTACTACGAAACAGCCGGGGAACGAAAGGAAAATGTTTGTTTGTGCACCCAACTCAGCACCAACAACTAAATTAATGTCGACAAATGGAAAAATATGCAAAATAAACGACATAACGCTATACGCTACGACTGTTCTAGGGATATGTCTAAATGGTTTGAAACAAGTTTTAAGTTTATTGTGAAGGGTCCGTTGAACGGACCCATACAAATTATACTGAAACTTCGGTCGCCGATATGAACGGTGTTTTCTGTTATCACTTATATAAGGAAATAATCGATGAATTATATATGCATTGAAGTTTATGATAATGTTAGAAACAGTTTACTGTGAAGAAATACGCTTCCATTCGTCGTCAAACAATGCTCTTGGAAATGACATAAAATGCTCTCGGTTCTTTCGAGCATCGCGATAATCCAAGGTTTTTGCTGATTACCTATGGTGCTCGAAATATCGCCAATATACTGTACATATTATATAAATAATTCACTGTATGGTATTTATTGGCTGAATTATTATACAGTAAAACCCCGCTAATGCGACCACTTAATGAATAAACATGGGTGTCTTTATAAGCAGCTGGTTGCTTAATGCAGGGAAAAAGTAATGCAGAAAGCTCCCCTAGGAGCTTTCTGCATTACTTTTGTCCTACATTGAGCTACCAGCTGCATCTAGCACCCAGAATTATACCTCTTTTAGGTGGTCACATTAGCGGGGTTTTACTGTAATGGCATTAGGAACATGAGCCGTTTACCATGCTATTCACCAATGTGTCTCTATTTATTCGGGTAGTGTTTTAGTTTCGTAACTGTTCAACATAGGCTGATAGTATTTTATTGCACAACAAAATATTGTAAGAATCGACGAAAACAGCTTATTTTGTATAGCATGTGCATTTTTCAGGATAAGTTCAAATTGACAACCTTCATAATAATGATTGAGCATAACAAATACAAGTTTACAATGTTATTGAAAATATGCGTTTATTGTACGAACTATCACTGACTCAGACGTCAAAATTGGTATCAGTGTCAGTCTTTCAGACATGTAGCAGCTTAATGCAGGTTGAAAGTCATTCAGAAAGCTCCTTTGGGAGTTTTTTTGCATGATTTTCACCATGTATTAAACAGTCACCTGCTTAAAAATTGTTCATTATAATTTTAGGGGGTTTCCCTGTATTAATACAGATATATGTTTGTTCTTTCAGATGCTGAAGGGCACCAAAAACATACATGTAGGAATGGTGGATTGTGTGCCCAACCAGCAGCTGTGTAAAAATCAAAAAGTACAGTCCTATCCCAGTCTCCGCCTGTTTCCCCCCAACTCCAGGGGTGGATCATTCTTGTGAGTTCGAAATGAGAAATGTCCGTCCCTCACCCTCCTCATGTTGGGGGCAGATCATACTTTTAAGCTCTTACTCAGGAATGTCTATCCCTCATCCTCCTCATTCCAGGGGCAGATCATACTTTAAGTTTTAAATTAGCTTTGTCTGTTCCTCACCCTCATCATTGCAGTGGTGGGCGATACTTTTGTATATTCAAATAAATGGCAGTTGAGGCCCTTTTTGCTAATTCCAGGTGCAGACTATACTTTCAACTCTTTACCTCATACACGCCTTTTGACGACTTTGCTAATAGAGTAGACGCAGATCAGATGGCTCCCGCATGAGTCATCTGAAATTGGTCTTCTTTGTTTGCTTATGGAACTATAGATTACTGATTCTAAACGTTCAACCCTTTCCTCCATAAATGCACCTTTCTATGCCTCTGTAATAACCACTTCTTGAAACCATTGTTATAAATAGAGCATTTGCTCCTATATAGGAGCAAATGCTCTTTTTATCACAATGGTTTCAAACTACAAAATTCGAAAGTTTTTACTTTTCTCTAGTTAATGCTCCTTTTGGGTAGATTCATTCAAAGAGGTTGGGTCTAAAAATAGCCTATGGAGGAAAGGGTTAACCCTTTCCCTCATTTAACCCTTTCCCTCTTATAAACGTGTTTTCACACATTTGCAAACAGAGTAGACCCAGATCATACGACGCCCAGAGGAGCCGTCTGATCAGGGTCTACTCTGTTTGCTAGTAGAATTTGATAGATCTGTTTCTTTGCTTTCTAAAATGTCTACAACATTCCACATTCCCTATTTCTTTGTAACTATTTTGTTAATGAATATTCAGTAGGTATTGAAATTTGACCTAAATACAGAACAGGGAATGGGTTTTGAACGCATGCTTCCCAACTCTCACGATTTCGTCGGGAGTCTCCCGATTCAGAAGGCAAACCCCGACGACCCCGATTATTTGACTAAAAACCCGATTTGAAAAAAAAAATCAAAATTGGGTGTATTGAAAATTTGAAATCTTTAGCAGGTCAGAAAATCTTTTGTTTGCCCTTCAGAATTGCCCTCATAAACGTGTCAAAGGATTAGCCCCCAGGTGGTCCAGATGTTCTCCCTATTGTAAGGGGGTTCACAGATAGCCACTCAACCGTAAACGTTTGATAACAAACAGCGCTTTAATCATCCATTTGTTTATACCAGAAATTGGTCATGATGTCGTAATCGGTCATGATGTCGTAATTGGCTATCCTAGTGATGCACATTCCAATATCGTTTGGTAACTTGGACAAAGACTTTATTCAATTATAACAGAAATTCTATTCTCATAATTAAGATATAAGACATAGAAATGCTTTTCTCGCTTCTCAGTCGTGCTAGATAAGCTGAGTTACTAAAAATAGCCGTACTAGAAATCCTTATCTGGAACACCCCGTGACTAGTGTATTCATACGCGCGATTGGGTAAAATCAATACAAGGGAAGGACTTCTTACAGAATTATACCAACATTTCTATAGGCAACAACCTTATGAATTGAAATTAATATAAGTAATTAGCACGAATATGAAATTCTTTTTATCATATAAACACTTTAAAAGCCTATTTAATTAACCGAAGACGTTGTTTTGTAGTCACTCAGTCATTTATATTTACGCCAAAACGTAACGTTTGTGGTTGTCATAACAAATGACGTCATTAGAGGGTTAATACACGTTTTTTCGGGCAATAACATCTGCAGTGTCCCGAGGGACTGTTGTTGGCCCGAGCCCGAAGGGCGAGGGCAACAACATTCCCGAGGGACACTGCAGATGTTATTGCCCGAAAACAAACGTGTATTAACGCTATTCTTGCATAAAACCAATTTTCTGCTCTCCTGCATCAATTTAATTCCTCAAAATACAAGCAAAACAACGGCAGCAAAACTATACACTTCTTTGACTCTTCGTCGATTTATGCTGTTTCCGGGCCACTGTTTTCTTTTCGACGTCAGTTCATGATTGTATTAAATACCGTTTACACGGAATTTCATTCAATATGTCTATCACTAAAAACAGTTCATTGTCTGCTCCTGGAAATACTCACACCCCGGCGTTCACCTAGCTTAGGCCAAAACGCTGTAGCATTCGCGTCCATTGTTTACCTTAGGCCCGTAATAAGTATAATTAAAACCGGTCAAGAACAGCGCGTGAGCACGAGAATCGCCTTGTTAATACATGGTCTAGCGGGACTACAACAGCACGTTTTATGCAAGAATTTGGTGTCACGGCTAAAGTTATGCTGCGGTCTGTTGCTATTAGATATGGAAGTCGTATTACGCAATGTAAAGTAGTACTTCACAAAATTCGTTAATTTTCTTGGTTTTAGGGCGTATTTCAGCGAGAAAAATAATCAAGCATGGGATTTGTTAAAGCCGGGGGGGTTCTATACCCTCGGTTGGTCTGTTCCTATCGGAAACTCGCTAAAGCTCGTTTCCGACTGGAACAGACCAACCTCGGGTATAGAAACCCTGTCTTTAACAAAACCCATGCTCGATTCTATTACTCTGCTTCCATGTTAATGGCAGCTGTGCTTGGCCTCGTTGTTTCAATGGGCCAAAACACTTCGAAAATAAAAGCCCACTTGACTGATATTCATGGAGTTAATTTGTGCACAAAGTTGCTTTTTCATGAATATAATTAATGATAAGGACACTAAAGATGTAATTAAAAACACCATGAAATATTTTCTACCATTTCATACCCTAAACAAATAATTACAATGTAATTTTGAAATGTCATTGGTTTTCGCGAAGATTGTTGATATGGGCTAAAACACGGACTCTTGACCTGTTGACATTTCTTTGACTGCTCAATGTTTGCAGTAACTAACTTGAACTGACTAAAGGTTAACTACTAACTCATTAACCCCTTGATGTTCAAAAGGACAATGCAAGTTTCTTATTAGCCTAGTCATTTTTGTGTGTTTGATAATGAATTGCATAATTACAAACAGTGCAGACCCATATCAAAGGGGCTTATGTATGAGTCCTTTGGTGTGGTTCAACACTGTTTGCATAAGTATACTTTTTATTCACAGGTACTCTGTATGTGCCTCATGGGGGTTCAATGGATTAAGTCAGTAATTCTTTTGTTTTGTTATGTTTAAAAAAAAATAGATTATAATTATTCTTTGGTGCCTGGTTTGGAGAAACAAATTTATGTAACAAATTTAAACAATATTAAAAAAGAAGCTTTGCTGTTTCCTTCATTTACAACACTATAAATAAATGTAGTATAACAAAATCACTGAAAAAAGCCGTGACGCGAAAATCTCCCTCTTGAAACTCCAAATCTCCCTCTTAGAAATCATGAAAACCCCTCTTGAGAGTCAATAAAAGTTGGGAAGCATGTGAACGCATAAATCCTGTGTGAAAAGAGCGCTATGTAAATGTGGTATAATAATAATAATAATAATAATGTGACCAAAAGTTCCCATGTTTATGTACTACTTTAAAATGCAGTTAACTAATATTCATGAAGTGATTTATTCTTGCATAATTATTAATGAGGTAAAGGGTTAAGGTCTAAATGAACAATGTTTCTCCTTCACCCTCATCATTCAAGGGTCGGATCATACTTGTGTGAATTCTATATGAGTTGCAGTTGTAAACTGTTCCCCTAATTACATGTGCAGATCATATCCCTAAGGTTTTAATCAGTTGCAGTCAAAATCCCTTTATCTCATGAATATTTATATAAGAATTCATGATTTCTATAATGGCCAATGAAGTAGAGAATGTTTGGCCACTTCAGAATTGTAGAATCAGATTTACATAAGTTCATAAGCAACCAGAGCAGACCCAGATCAGACAGCTCCTATAGCAGCTGTCTGATCTGGGTCTGCTCTGTTTGCAAAGGTGTGACAAGACTTTTTTTTATAAGGGAAAGGGTTAATCCCAATTGTAGGGACTGGATTACTGCTTAGCGTAAATCATCTGTTGTAACTACAATTTATAGGATTTATGAGGAGGGTGCAGAGTTGTGATGACTTTTGCAAACAGTTTGGATCCAAATGAGAGGTGACTGGTCCACTTCTTTAACCCTTTCCCTGTTCTATATGTATTATGTAGTCTAATTTTCAATACCTACTGGTACCTATTCAAGGGCAAAATAGTTATAATGAAAAATGGATGGTGCAACTTTGTAGCCATTTTAGAAACTAAGAAATCAAATCTATCAAATTCCGTTAGCAAAAAGAGCAGACCCTGATCAGACGGCTCTTGTAGGAGCTATCTGATATGGGTCTACTCTGTTTGCAAATGCATGAAAAGGTGTTTAGATGAAGGAAAGGGTTAACACTAAGATGAAGGAAGGGGTTTACACTCAGATGAAAGAAATTTCAACTCACCACCTAAGGAAACAATTATTTTGTAAACGCTTTTACGTTATGAATATAACAGTTAATCTAGGTAATATTCATGATGCTGTTATTTCTTACATGAATATTCAAGGAGTAAATGTTTTAAGTTTCATAATATAATGGGCGGAATCTTACATAATTATTCATCAGGATAAAGGGTATTTGTGTTTTATTTTCCAGTGCATACAGTGGTTGGCACAGAGACGCAGAATCTCTCAGAGCATGGGCTTTTGACTTTTTACCAACAAAAGTAGAGACAATCAACTGGAACAAATTTCAGAATGAGATTTCTTCAAGTAGCCAACCATGGATTCTTGATTTTTACGCCCCCTGGTGTGGACATTGTCAGGTGTTTAAGCCGGAATTTGAGAAAGTAGCAAATGTAAGTACATGAATAGACTTTCATAATAATTGACAGCAGATATGTAGATAAAAGGTCTATTTTGGAAATCTTACCAGACTATATTTTACAGTTCTTGCTAAGATATCTGTTGTAGCTAAACCCTATCAGGATGATACTTATTACAGTAGACTCACAGAGGCAATTCTAATTAGAACCAGCAAGATAGGTTTTGGCTAAAGGCTATTCAAGAAAAAATCTCTCGGGGGGGGGGGGGGGGGAGTAGGAACGAAAGTCTGAATAAGGGGTATATGTACCACCATTACCAACAGAATTTTAATTATTATTACCCCACCACCAAAAGAATAATAAAAATTCATAATATACCCCCCACCTAGAGAATTAAAATCCCCCCATCCCAAATAAATAAATAAATATATTTTTATGCCCCCATTGACGATAGTCGGGGGGGGGGCATATTGTTTTTGCCCTGTCTGTTTGTCTGTTTGTCTGTTTGTTTGTCAGCAACTTTAACATTGGTCATAACTTTTGAGCCAGTACAGATAGAGACTTGATATTTGGCATACATATGTATCTCATAAAGCCGCACATTTTGAGGGGTGACATGTCAAGGTCAAGGTCATCCTTCAAGGTCAGAGGTCAAATATATGGGTCAAATCGCCGACTTTAACATTGGCCATAACTTTTGGACCAGTAGAGATAGAGACTTGATATTTGGCATGCTTGTGTATCTCATGAGGCTGCACATTTTGAGGGGTGACATGTCAAGGTCAAGGTCATCCTTCAAGGTCAGAGGTCAAATATATGAGGGGGCATAGTGTTTCACAAACACATCTTGTTTCATTTATGCAATTACTGTTTGTCAAGCGAACTTGCAAACCCAAATGACAGCCCAGTGTATTGCCACATTTGTGCATTAGTCTGACAGTCTTTTATTTTGTCCTGTTGACATCATACATGCTTCCGTGGTTCTGTTATTATTGGTCTGTTAGGAGTTTTCTGAATTACTTTTGCCCTGCATTAAGCAGCCACCTGCTTTTTAAGACTTCTATGTTCAATTAATCAATGACCACCATTTCTCGCCTTTTCACGCATATGCAAAGTAGTAGGCGAGACCCAGATTAGTAGACCCAGATTAGATGGTTCCTATAGGAGCCATCTGCTCACAGTCTGCTTTGTTTGCTAATGGAATTTGATAGATCTGTTTCTTTTCTTTCCAAAATGGCTACAATTTCATTATAACGTTTGTCCATGAATATTCATTCAGGTATTGAAATTTGGGATAAATATAGAGCATGGAAAGGGTTAACCCGTTCCTCCATAAATACGCCTTTCTACGCCTCTGTAAAAATCACCTATTGAAACCATTGTGATAAATAGAGCATTTGCTCCTATAGGAGCATAGGAGCAAATGCTCTATTTATCACAATGGTTTCAAATTACAAATTTCTGAAATTTTCCTTTTCTCTAGTTAATGCTACTTTTCGGTAGATTTATTCAAAGTGGTTGGATATAAAAATAGCCTATGAGGGAAAGGGTTAAGACAGGTTTTACTGTAATATGCATGTGAGATAGTGATAGGCAGACAACAGCAGGATAAGGTTCTTACTTTATTTCAGGATTTAGACGGGTTGGCAAAGGCTGGTAAGGTAGACTGTACTCAAGAACGCTACTTATGTCAGCAAGCCGGAGTTCATGCTTACCCCACCGTCAGACTGTACCCTGGCTCTAACAATAATAGACCACAGGTAAGGGTGAAATAAAAGAACATGTTAGACTAAAATGATAGATCAAAGATACCATTGCCACCTCAGGGCTGTAGCTAAAAAATTTACCATTCTTTAATAACCCTTTATCCCATGAATATTAATGTGAAAAATAATGACATCATGAATATTAATTAGGTTAATTGCTATACTAACACATGGGCATGGGAATAGTTGGCCATGGCAGACACTACAGAATCATATCTATATTATATATCATAAGCAAACAGAGCAGACCCTGATCAGACGGCTCCTATAGGAGCCGTCAGATCTGTGTCTACTCTGTTTGCAAAGGCGTAGAAGGGCTTATTTATGGAGGAAAGGGATATTCTGTTGTTTCTCGCTCAAGCCCTATCTTGCTGCTACTCATTACCTCATAGGCTATTTTTAGATACAACATCTTTGAATAAATCGACCGAAAAGGAGCATTAACTAGAGAAAAGGAAAATTTTAGAACTTTGTAGTTTGAAACCATTGTGATAAATAGAGCATTTGCTCCTATAGGAGCAAATGCTCTATTTATCACAATGGTTTCACAAAGTGACTTTTACAGGGTCGTCAAAAGTCGACAATATGAGGGAATGGGTTTAACATATTACATATGGAGGCAAACATTTTTAGGGATGACTAATAGAGTTATCAAGATCATATATCAATGTCAAACATGAAATCAAGGGCATAATGTTTCATAAACACATCTTGTTTGAATTCAAAACTACAGTCAAAGTGACAAACAGTTAGTTTAGATCCTGATTTGACAAGAGTTACTCAAGGTCTTGTCCTGATTCAAACTATTTTTATAGACAATCTCAGCTTCATTGCTGGCATGTAAAGAGTTATGGAAGTTATTGATATTTAATTTTATATCAGAGTTATATATAACAGTGTGTATATTCAAATAATATAAAAAACTCCTCCAAACCCAAACTATTCTTAAAAGTGTTTTTATTTATGTGTCTTATCTATTCCTCTGATATACATTTTATTTATGTGTCTTTAACCAAATTTTGTCAGAAGCATCAGTGGTTAGGGGGAACGAAATATTGTTCACATTATGACCCCTGGGCCAAAAATGCGCCTGCCCATAGGCTTATCAGTTTTTCATAGGAAAATCTTTAAAAATCTTCTTCTCTGAAACTGTAAGGCCTAGACCTCTGATATTTGGTATGTAGCATGATCTAATGGTCCTCTACAAAAGTTGTTCAAATTGTGACACCCCGGCCAAAAATGGCCCCACCCAAGGGCTTATCATTTTTTCATAGAAAAATCTTGAAAAATCTTCTTCTCTGAAATTGTAAGGCCTAGACCTTTGATATTTCGTATGTAGCATGATCTAATGTTCCTCTACAAAAGTTGTTCAAATTATGACCCCCGGTCCAAAAATGGCCCCCTGCCCAGGGGCTTATCAGTTTTTTATAGGAAAATCTTTAAAAATCTTCTTCTCCGAAACTAAGGCCTAGACCTTTGATAGTTGGTATGTAGCATGGTCTAATGGTCCTCTATAAAGATTGTTCAAATTATGACCCCTGGATCAAAAATGGTCCCGCCCAAGGGCTTATAAGTTTTTCATAAGAAAATCTTTAAAAATCTTCTTCTCTGAAACTGTACGGCCTAGACCTTTGATATTTGGTATGTAGCATGATCTAGTGGTCTTTGGCAAAATTTGTTCAAATTGTGACCCCTGGGCCAAAAAATGGCCCCGCCCAAGGGCTTATCAGTTTTTTAGCTCACCTGAGCCGAAGGCTCAGGATGAGCTATTGTGGCTGTGATCCGTCCGGCGTTCGGCATCAGGCGTCCGTTCACATTTTCAAATGACATCTCTGATGAAACTGCTGACTCGATTTTAACCAAATTTTGTCAGAAGTATCAGTGGCTAGGGGGAACGAAATATTGTTCACATTATGACCCCCGGATCAAAAATGGCCTGCCCAAGGCCTTATCAGTTTTTCATAGGAAAATCTTTAACAATCTTCTTCTCTGAAACTGATAAGCCTAGATCTTTGATATTTGGTATTTAGCATGATCTTATGGTCCTCTACAAAGATTCTTCAAATTATGACCCCCGTCCCAAAAATGGCCCCGCCCATAGGCTTATCAGTTTTTCATAGGAAAATCTTTAAAAATCTTCTTCTCTGAAACTGTAAGGCCTAGACCTTTGATATTTGGTATGTAGCATGATCTTATGGTCCTCTACAAAGATTGTTCAAATTATGACCCTCGGGCCAAAAATGGCCACACCCAAGGGCTTATCAGTTTTTCATAGGAAAATCTTTAAAAATCTTCTCCTCTGAAATTGTAAGGCCTGGACCTTTGATATTTGGTATGTAACATCATCTACTGATCCTCTACAAAGAATGTTCAAATTGTGATCCCCAGACCAAAAATGGCCCCACTTAAGGGCTTGACCCCAGGTCAAAAATGCGCCCGCCCAAGGGCTTATCAGATTTTCATAGGAAAATCTTTAAAAATCTTCTTCTCTGAAACTGCAAGGCCTAGACCTTTGATATTTAGTATGTAGCATGATCTAATGGTTCTCTACAAAGATTGTTCAAATTGTGATCCCCGGACCAAAAATGGCATTGCCCAAGGGCTTATCAGTTTTTCATAGGAAAATCTATAAAAATCTTCTGAAACTGTAAGGCCTAGACGTTTGATGTTTGGTATGTAACATAAACATGATCTAATGGTCCTCTACAAATATGTAGCTTTGGCTTGTGGCCCTCTGACAAGAATGTTCAACTTACGACCCTGACCTCTTGGCGACACTTGGCCCTGCCTTGGGGCTTATCAGTTTTTCATGGGACAAGTATGAAATATTATTTTTCTCTGAAACCATAAGGCTTTGCCTTGTTGTTCTCTACCAAGGTTGTACAAGGTTATCTCAGATGAGCGCTTCAGGGCCTCATGGCCCTCTTGTCATAGGAAATTGTTTAAAAAATCTTCTTCTCTGAAACTGTAAGACCTACACCTTTGATATTTTGCATGTAGCATGGTCTATTGGTCCTCTACAAAGATTTTTCAAATTATGACCCTGGACCAAAAATGGCCCCACCCAAGGGCTTATCAATTTTTCATAGGAAAATCTTTAAAAATCTTCTTGTCTGAAACTGTTAGGCCTAGACCTTAGATAATTGGTATGTAGCATGATGTAATGGTTCTCTACAAAGATTGTTCAAATTATGATCCCGGGCCAAAGGCCTTATCAGTTTTTAATGGGAAAATCTTTAAAAATCTTCTGAAACTGTAAGGCCTAGACCTTTGATGTTTGGTATGTAACATGATCTAATGGTCCTCTACAAATATGTAGCTTGGCTTGTGGTCCTCTGCCAAGAATGTTCAACTTACGACCCTGACCTATTGGCGAAACTTGGCCCTGCCTTGGGGCTAATCAGTTTTTCGTTGGAAAAATATGAAATATTATTTTTCTCTGAAACCATAAGGCTTAGACCTTTAATTAATGGCATACTTCTTTGCCTTGTGGTTCTCTGCCAAGGTTGTACAAATGATGACTTCTTGGTCAAAAATGGCCCGCCCCTTGGGTTAAATCAGGTGAGCACTTCAGGGCCTCATGGCCCTCTTGTCTATTCCTCTGATATATGTTTTATTTATGTGTCTTGTCTATTCCTCTGATATACGTTTTATTTCAGAATAACCATGGCTGGGATATAGAAAGCCAAAATGCAGATGATATAATACAGTTTGTGAAAAATAACATACCTAAGGTAGGTAATGAAATATATATAGACATACCTGTGAGTGTAGACATACCTGTACGTATAGACATAGCTGTACGTATGTTAAATACGCAGACACTGGCTATTTTCTCGCCGTACAGTTGGTGACCCTTCCCTTGGTCAATATTCATGTAAAAATAACATCTTCAATGTTTAGTAGTTAAACATTTATAATGTAAACTCCTCAAGGAAATATTTTTCTCACATGACTTCCCTTATCGCAGGGTTAGAGCAACGGGTTAAGATTCCCTTAGCAGTAACACATGTAAGAACACTTTAGAACATATATGACATCATACGTCATATATGCCACCAAACTTGGGAAACCAGTGTTTACATGTTATTAAAACGGCGAAAATACACTGTTTTTGGTTATGAGAGAAAATGAATCTGATGCTCTTTGTCTTTTAAGATGAAATGTTCCTAAACTCGCCAAAAAATATTATTAAGCTCGTCAAAGGCTCGCTTAACATTTTCTTAGGCTTGTTTAGGAACATTTTATCTTTAAGGACAACTTGCAACAGATCCTCTATTACTTTGACAAAAGCTGTAGAATCAGATCCATATCCTGTCAAAAGCAAGAGCAGACCCAGATCATACGGCACCTATAGGAGCTGTTTGATCTGGATTTACTCCGTTTGCGTCATCGTTGACAGGTGTTTATGTGAGGGAGAGGATTAACCTGATGGATATTCATTTAAATTATAGTGACTTATAGTATATCATATATATATGATATACATTTACTGTAAAACCCCTCTAATGCGACCACTTAACCCATTACCTCATATGCTATTTTTAGATCAAACCTCTTTGAATAAATCTACCCAAAAGGAGCATTGACTAGAGAAAAGGAAACTTTCAGAATTGTGTAATTTTGAAACCATTGTGATAAATAGAGCATTTGCTCCACAAGAGTAAATGCCTTATTTATCACAATGGTTTCACTAAGTGACTTTTACAAAGGTGTCAATATGAGGGAATGGGTTAACGAATAAACATTGGTGTGATAGGTAAATGACACAATGGTAGGTAAATGACACAATGGTAGGTAAATGACCCAGTGATAGGTAAATGACAATTATAGGTAAATGATGACCTAATAATAAGTATTGTAAGTGACACAATGGTAAGGTAATGAAATAATGATATGACCCACAGACACATTTCATGTACATTAAAAGCCCTCTAAATCTGACATTGAATATAAATATCTGTCTTGGAGAAAGGCGGAAGCATAATGTAGAGTAAAAGTCATGCAAAAAGCTCCTCTATGAGTTTTCTGCATGACTTTCATCCTGCATAAAGCAGCCACCTGCTTAAAAGTATCAAAATTCATCTGTACTAGAGTTACAGTTTATAAGGGTTTTACTGTATATAATTAACTTGATCATATAATATTGACTTACTTTCCTTTTTTGTCTGTTTCAGAAAAAGAATATACAGCAAAAGCGTGATGAATTATGATGAAAGCAGTTTTGCATTTTTGTTAATGTTATATTGAGAACACCTTGATGTCTTGTTACTACCGGCTCAGAAGATCTGGAAATCTCTATTTCATTTATAACCATGCAGTTTTATTTATGTTATATTGAGAACACCTTGATGTCTTGTTACTACCGGCTCAGAAGATCTGGAAATCTCTATTGTATTTATAACCATACTAGTCTAATATTTTTCATGGAACAGTTGTTATCAATCTTTGTGTTTTTCAATTACAGATGGTGATGGTTCATTTGTTGTTATAGACTTAGTGTTGGCCTTGTTGCACTTACCGTCATTTAGGGAATATTTTGACCCTTTATTACCTCACAGAGATGTCTATTGGCACCTTGGCAAATAGCATACAGTAGAATCTGTCCCATGTGGTCATTGACCGTCATTCATTTATTATACGCCCGTCTTCAGACGGGACGTATTATGTCGTGGCGTTGTCCGTCCGTCCGTCCGTCCGTCTGTCTGTCTGTCTGTCTGTCCGTCCGTCCGTCCGTCCGTGAACTTTTGTTTGTCCGCTCTCTAACTCGAACAAATTGAATCGGATCCTTTTCAAACTTGGTCAGCATGTATATGGCCAAAATGACTCGGCTAAGTTCGATAATCAGCAACATCGCCCTGCACACTTCTGAATTATCTCCCCTTTTTTAATAAATTTTTAACAAAATTCTCTTGTCCGCTCTCTAACTCGAACAAATTGAATCGGATCCTTTTCAAACTTGGTCAGCATGTATATGGCCAAAATGACTCGGCTAAGTTCGATAATCAGCATCATCGCCCTGCACACTTCTGAATTATCTCCCCTTTTTTATTAACTTTTTAACAAATTTTAAACAAAATTCGTTTTTTGTCCGCTCTCTAACTCAAACAAATAAAATCCAATCCTCATCAAACTTGCCTGTCTTCATAACTAGACACAGAATGCATATATATATATACACCTGGAAACGTTCAGTGTATTTTCTATTTTCTTTTAAAAATCTATGTATGAAAAGGGGGGTTACTGCAGGAAAAGTCATTGGACTTGTCACAAAATCAATAGCTGTCTTCCCTGTATGGTGATGAAGCTAAGTATTTAATTTGGTTACAACAGGTCTATATTATATATATAGCTCTACTAGGCAGTTGCCAATGATAGTTTCACATTGTAACAGATTCAATTTCCTATTAAATTGGCTTATCACTGACTTTGCCGACGGGCGTATTTTGCTGCACAGCGGTGCTCTTGTTGGACATAGGAGTCTTAAAATGCAGGTGGTTGCTTAAAGCAGGGCAAAAGTAATGCAAAGTAATATGAGCTTTCTGCTTTACTTTTGACCTGCATTAAGCACCCACCTGTCTGACAGACAGCGAAGTAGACCTTTTTGATGTCCACTTAAGACGGGTTCTACGGTAGACACAGTCCAGACAGCTGTTGTAAGAGCCGTCTGATCAGGGTCTGCACTGTTTGCTTATGAAATAAATAGATCTATTTCTACAGTCTCTGACATGGTAAAATTCCTTTCTTCATTATGTTTTTATAAAACAGTTAGCTATAAAATAATATTTTTAGTTAAAATTTGTGACATGAACAAATCATTTAGTAAAGGGTTGATGACATATTGAGAACACATTGATGTTTTGTTACTACCTAATCCAAAGATCTGGAAACCTGGGTCCCGTTTTATGAAAGATCTTACGACCAAAGTTATCATAAATTCTGAAAGGGGGTGATCCCCGAGAGCAAAAATTGCAACACAAAAAGAGAAAATTGCAGACTCGGTTTTATTGAGTCTGTTCATGAACAGTAATTGAAAGTGCAACACTGCTCACGCCCCCTAGCACCGGCTTAAGCGGTATTCAATTTTCAGAACAAGAAGTACTGAAATTCATGATCTCGAAGGATCAGAAGGTATAACAACACTGAGAATGAAGTATGGGGCGACGTTTTACGACCGCCACACAAGCACTTAAGTCATAACTACAACAATCGCTATTAACATAGTCAGAATTATTACACATTGTGACATACAACAATTATGGTTAACTTTGTATGACAGAAATCTTGTAAGTTCTAGCAGATGACCATCGCAGCTGGAATTTGCGATGGTTGTTTGTCAGAACTTGCAACAATTTCAGTTGTATCAGCTTTCATAAAATGAGCTCCAGTATTTTACTTACAACCCTACGATTACTCTTCATGGAAGAGTTGTACTCAGTCTATGCATTTTTTATTGTTGATGGTGATGGTTCAATTGTTGTTATAGATTAAGTGTCAGCCTTGTTGCACATACCCTCTTCAGGGAATACTTGAACTGTATGAATGTGGAAAATGAGTGTATTGGCATTTGCATATACATGTAGTGTAGACCTTACATATATGAACTCTATAGTTATGTCTCCCCATGTATACTGGGAAGATATTTTGTTTTTGTTCATGGTGTCTCCCCCAGTATACTGGGGAGACATTTTGTTTTGTGCATGGCGTCCGTTTGTCTGTCCGTCTGTCCCATTTTAATTTGTCTGTGAGGTTTCTCCAAAAGCTTTGATTGGATTTTCATGGATTCTCATATGATTGATCAGCACCATGTCTAGTTGTGCATATCTTATTCCTGTTTTGGTTCAATTATTTTCTGCAGAGATATGGGACTTTGAAATTTTTACATGGAAAATATGACATCATGATTATTTAGTTGCTGAATTTCTATAATGTAAACTTTTCAAGGGAATAGTTTGATTTGACATAAACTGTAAAATCATATCTACATCATGTCAAAAGCAAACGGAGCAGACCCAGATCAGATGGCTCCCACATGAATATTCAGTAACTTAATCCTTATAAGGTAAAATTTAAAAGTGAATTCTTGACTTAAAACAAAACTGTAGGATCAGATCTATATAATTTCATAAGCAAACAGAGCAGACCCTTATTAGATGGCTCCTGCAGGGGCCGTTAGGTATTGATCTTCTCTGTTAGCAAAGGCGTGAAAAGGTACTTATATGAGGGGAAGAATTATCTTTCATTTACTGGTATTACGATCTGGACTGATGGTACCCAGGTGGGCGATACACAGTCATCTTGATGCGCTTATTGAAAACAAATGAAAATTGTACTGTTAAAATGGAAGCACATGACAGCTTTTTGTATATGATAATTACTTGGTGTTGCCAGAGTAACGAGATTACACTGTGTATATTACTTGTCTTCCATTGTGTGCTCTGGGCATCATGGCTGTTACATATATATGGTGTCTGTCAGTTACTGGTTTGATTGTTATATCTACATGTACATGTATATCAATATAGTACAAAATTGCTGTGTTGCAAATATTAATAGAAAAGTATGAACACTGTGTGCCAGTAATGTACAATATCTGTGTTTGCTATATTTGCTAGTATAGTATTATCACAGTGTTTGCTATATATGCTAGTATAGTATTATCACTGTGTTTGCTAGTATAGTATTATCACTGTGTTTGCTAGTATAGTATTATCACTGTGTTTGCTATATTTGCTAGTATAGTATTATCACTGTGTTTACTATATTTGCTAGTATAGTATTATCACAGTGTTTGCTACATTTGTTAGTATAGTATTATCACAGTGTTTGCTATATTTGCTAGTATAGTATTATGACTGTGTTTGCTATGTTCAGGTATAGTTCTATCACTATTTTTGCTAGTATAGTATTATCACTATGTTTGCTATGTTCAGGTATAGTTCTATCACTATTTTTGCTAGTATAGTATTATCGCTATGTTTGCTATACATATGTTCATTCTTATAGTAATTTTGCTATGATTGTTATATTTTCTAGTATTGTATTGTGGCGGTGTTTGCTACAATTACTAGTATTTCTTTGCTGTGTTGTGGCTTACCTGGCTCAAAATGCAAATGCAAGCTATTTGGAGTACCCTGTGTTCTTTGTCCATCAACTATTTGTTAAACATCTCATAAAGTACTAAATGGAATTTGACTGAACTTCATAAGAACTGATTCTTATGTAGTCCTCTGTCAAAGTTACATAAATGGTTACAGTTTGTTGTATATGTAGGACACAGGAACTAAAAGTAGGTTCACCTGTATATTTTCTTTAAATATGACCAAAATGCATAGAAATAGTTCTCAGAATGTTATCTATGAAGGTTGTATAAATGATTCCAGTTTGTTGCATAAGAAGATCACAGGATCTAAGTATAAAGTTTAAACCATTCCCAGTTGAGTATTCATGCAAGAAATAATGATATCATGAATATTTATTAGCTGAATTTTTATCATGGTATATGAACACATGAATTTCTTACTGTCAGAGGCACAAAGTGTAGACTCGCATCTTAATTATCCCATCAGCAAACAGAGCAGACCCTGATCAGACAGCTCTTAAAGGAGCTATATGATCTGGGTCTACTCTGTTTACAGAAGCATTGAAAGACATTTATATGAAGGAAAGGGTTAAAATCTTTTTTTTTTAAAAAAACAAAACAACAACAGGATCACCTCTACAAGAATGATCCTTAGACGTTCCGTTATGAAATATATATAAATGGTTAGAGTGTGCACAAAATGGTCCCTAGTGTTAAACATGAATTTAAACAAAAACTTTGGTTAAACATGAATATTCATGCAAGAAATAAAGATACCATGCATATTAACCCTTTCCCTCATATAAACGTGTTTTCACGCATCTGCAAACAGAGTAGACCCAGATCAGACGGCTCCTATAGGAGCCGTCTGATCAGGGTCTGCTCTGTTTGCTAATGGAGTTTGATAAATTTGTTTATATACTTTCTTAAATGGTAGCAATGTTTTACCTTCCATAATTCTTTATAACTATTTTTGTCCATGAATATTCATTCATTAGGTATTGAAATTTGTAATAAACATAGAACAGGGAAAGAGTTAATTAGAATAACTTTAAATTTATAATGACACATGAACACAGGATTGTTTGGCCATGCCAGGCTCTGTAGAGTCATATCTATATTATATCATAAGCAAACAGAGACGACTCTGATCAGACATGTTAATAAATCTTTACAGAAATGGTCATGCATGTTGTAAACTTCATGAAATACAATATATTTAAATCTTTCATCACTAGATGCTACATTCACATGCTACAATTACGTATGCTTTGGGTTTCAAAGTGGCCTTATCTTGAATATCATTACATGAATATAACCAGTGTCAAACATCTTGGATCCTGAGTTGATGAAACTTTGTTTATTAAACTTTCTGATCAGGATCTGCTCTGGATGCTTATATATAACAAATATTATTACAAATTACTTGGTATCTAATGGTATTCTAACCAGGTGCAGAGTGACAGACTAACTTGGTACCTAATTGTATTCTATTTAGGTGCAGGCTAACGCAGTATCTAATTGTATCCTAACTTGGTATCTAATGGTATTCTATTTAGATGCAGACTAACTTGGTACCTAATTGTATTCTATTTAGGTGCAGGCTAACGCAGTATCTAATTGTATCCTAACTTGGTATCTAATGGTATTCTATTTAGATGCAGACTAACTTGGTACCTAATTGTATTCTATTTAGGTGCAGGCTAACGCAGTATCTAATTGTATCCTAACTTGGTATCTAATGGTATTCTATTTAGATGCAGACTAACTTGGTATCTAATTGTATTCTATTTAGGTGCAGGCTAACGCAGTATCTAATTGTATCCTAACTTGGTATCTTATCTGATCCTAACTAGGTGCAGACTAACTTGGTATCTAATTGTATCCTAACCAGGTGCAGACTAACTTTGTATCTAATCTAGATCCTAAACTATTTGTCAGTGTCAGCAAGGTCTTGCTTAGAATTATGCAAAGCCTGATCACACAGCTGGTACAGGAGCCATATGATTGGATATGCTCTGTTTACAAAGGTGTGAATAGGTGTTTATATGAAGGAAAGGGTAACTCTTTACTTGATGGATATTCATTCAAATTAATGTCACCGTGAATATGAACGGATGATAATTGCATGCATATGAGCACAGGGAATTATTGTTATGACAGGTTGGTAGAATCAGATCTATTTTATTCTGTAAGAAAACAGAGTAGACGCTGGTCCTATAGGGGTCATCTGTACTGGGTCCACTCTGTATACAAAGGTGTTACTAGGCGTTTGTATCAGGTAAAGGGTCAAGTAAGATATCATACAGATATTGTTCTGGGTCCGAGATCAACCGTTGTTGTGTTAAAGGTAATAGGGATCTAATGTGAGAGCTTTTGTTTTGATTTGTGCCATGTTTTGCTCATCTTCTTAAACCCATTCCCCCATAAGCTATTTTTAGACCTATTACCTCATAGGCTATTTTTAGATCAAACCTCTTTGAATAAGTCTACTGAAAAGGAGCATTTGCTAGCAAAAAGGAAAAAAAATAATAGAACTGTGTAGTTTTGAAACCATTGTTATAAATAAAGTTGCTCCTGTGGAGCAAATGCCTTATTTGTCACAACGGCTTCAAAACTGACTTTTGCAGAGGCGTCAGTATGAGGGAATGGGATACTGCTGAATGTTTCCCTGTGTTTGCTTTTATGTTTCGCTGGAGAGAAACCACATCCCTGTTTTATTTTGCATAGAGTTTTATATATATTTATGAATTGTGCCAAAGTTGTCATTTATCCCACAGGTGGGAAAAAGACGTATTAATCATTTTTGAATTCTGGTAAGAAGTGCTTTGTCCTTGGCAAACATTGTAGACCCAGATCAGAAGGCTCCTAACGCATCAGGGTCATTCCTGCCTGTCATCAACAATTCCCTAGCAAGTTAAAGCCTTTCTAACTGAATGGATTGTACCATTAACCCTTTACCTGTTCTGTTCAGAATTTCAATACCTACTAAATATTCGTGGACAAAACAATTATATTGAAAAATGGGAGGTTGAACACTGTAGCCATTTTAGAAAGTAAAGAAACATATCTATCAAATCCAATTAGCAAACAGAGCAGACCCTGATCAGACGGCTCCTCTAGGAGCCATCTGATCTGGGTCTACTCTGTTTGCTTATGGGTGAAAATACGTTTACTTGAGGGAACGGGTTAAATAGTGATGGACCATCTCACTTTGAAAACTGAGCTAAACTATTATTTTAATCTTTTGCTGTAAAATGATGTCTACTTGAACAATAATCTCTTGCAATGTTTACTCTCTTCCGATTCATTTAACCCTTTCCCTGTGATTTTTATAGCATCATATGTGTACGAAGCATATTTTGGTATTGGTAAAAATTGTAGAGTAACCCCCCTCCCCCCCCCCAAGGCAGTTCGAGTTAACAGAGGAGGATAAATATATGTGAGGTTATACTGTATTACATGTAGTTTAACCCATTACATATGCATATTCATATAAGAAATAATGACACGATGAGTATTAATTATATATGATATTTATTATGGTGTATGAACACATAAACTTTTAGCCATGACAGAAACTGAAGAATCGGATTTATATAATTCCATGAGCAAATAGAGCAGACCCTGATCAGATGGCCCCTACTGGAGCCGTCTGATCTGGTTCCTTTCTGTTTGGAAATGCATGAAAAGGCATATATAAGGAGCTATGGGTTAATTATTAGATCCCACAATGCAGTAGGCTAACGGCCATGTTAGTTATGTGCAACAACTGTCTGTATTGGGCAAAAAACCAAATATGTAAACTTTATCGGAGAATTTTCTTCCTTCTTCAGTCATATTTACAACTTTATAATTTTATTTATTTTTGGTCCCCTTTGATACATTTTCAGAGTAAATACATGTCATACAACGAAGATTATTAGTTGAGAAACGTCAAATACAACGAAGATTGTGAGTTGTATCATAAAATACATGTCATACTATAAAGATTGTGAGTTGTATTACCAAAAAATGTCATACTATGAAGATTGTGAGTTGTAATGTCATATACATGTCATAGTATGAAGATTGTGAGTTGTAACATTATAAATGTAAAACTAAGAAGATTGTGAGGTATAACAGCATATACATGTAATACTATACAGATTGTGAGTTGTATTACCAAATAAATGTTATACTATGAATATTGTGAGTTGTAATGTCATATACATGTCATTCTATGTAGATTGTGAGTTGTAACATCATAATAATGTCATACTATGAAGATCTTGAGATAATCTTCATAAAACATTGCTAATTCAAATTTTTAGTGGAGAAAAAATGACTTTTTATTATGCCCCCAGGTTTGATCTGGTGGGGGATGGGGCATATTGTTTTTGCCCTGTCTGTCTGTTTGTTTTTTGTTTGTTTGTCTGTTTGTTTGTCACCAACTTTAACATTGGTCATAACTTTTGAGCCAGTGCAGATAGAGACATGATATTTGGCATGCATATGTATCTCATAAAGCCGCACAGTTTGAGGGGTGACATGTCAAGGAGGTCTATGTCACCCTTCAAGGTCAGAGGTCAACTATATAGGTCAAACCACTTAACTTAACATTGGCCATAACTTTTAAACCAGTAGAGATAGATACCTGATATTCAGCATGTGTATCACATGAAGCTGCACATGTTGAGGGGTGATATGTCAAGGTCAGTGTCATTCTTCAGGGTCAAATGTCAGATGTTTGTTTGTTTGTCAGCAATTTTAACATTGGGCATAACTTTTGAATCAATGGAGATAGAGACTTGATATTTGGCATTCAAAAACAATATGCCCCCACCAGATCTCTTGAAGCCGCACATTTTCAGGGTTGACATGTCAAGCTCATTTTCCAAGGTCAAAGACCAGATTTATAGGTCACATCACTTGCTTTCAAACCAATAGAGATAAAGACTTGATATTTGACATGCATGTGTATCTCATGAAGCCTCACATTTTGAGTGGTGGCATGTCAAAGTCAAGGTCAAAGTACAAATGTATAGGTCAAAGTTTACATTCGCTATACTGTTTGGGGGGGCATAGTGTAGTGTTTCAAAAACACATCTTGTGTAAGCAGGTGACTGCTTATTTGCAGGATGAACGTCACGTAGCAGATTTTGGCATGACTTTCACCCTGCATTTGGCTGCCATCAGTCTTTCACCCTGCATTTGGCTGCCGTCAGTCTTCACCCCGCATTTAGCTTCTGTCTGTCTAAAAGATCAATAATGATATTTATTTCAGAGTTCCATTTAGTGAGATTTCACTCACAGTACACTGTACGGTAGAACCTTTCTTAAGCAGCCATTTATTTATTGAACACAGGAGTCTTAAAAAGCAGGTGATTGTTTGCAGCGAGGCAAAAGTAATGCAGAAAGCTCCTATAGGAGAATTTGCATTGCTTTTGACCTGCATTAAGCTACCACCTGCCTTATAGAGACATATTTTTTGATGGCCACTTTAGACAGGTTCTGCTGTATTTATTAAGTCATGGGTTTATTTATTGAAACGTGAACAGGTATGATATGCTAAACTCGCTTCCTGCTTGAAGCCAATTTGTGATTAGATCTGCCTATGCAAATAGTTAAGCTCCAGATCAAATGTCGGATGATTTAGTGTCATATCAGGATTAAATTGTGTCAGAGATACATGTACTGATCATAGATGTTGAAAAACAATGAATATAACCCGTAATAGGAGTTTGTACCAGACAACAAACTTTGCAGACAACAATTACTTATGTATATTAAGACTAAGTGAATGGCTAAACTGATTACCTGATAGAGACAGCTGTCGATGCCAGACCCAGGTCAGACTGTTTCTGTATGAGCTGTCTGATCAGGATCAGCTCTGCTGGCTTATGGACATAAAGTAAACCCATCTTAACCGGAATTCTAGTAGAGAAGAATTTAGATACATTGTACTTTTAGGCAGGTGGCTGCTTAATGCTCCTAGATGATCTTTACTTAATTTAACGTCTGGATTAGAGTGGTTTTACTGTATCTAGATTAGATTCTACATGTTCAGCAATGACGCTAATTTTATATTCTTTGCCATTGTTGCAATTCAGCTAAGCAATAATCATGTTGCCGTTACCTCTGCTATGAGAAGTCATGAGGTAAAGAGAATACACGCAAGGGTAAATAAATATGTGTAACTATATAAATAAGTAGTTGTGTATTTCAGTCCTGTTGTATGATTTGTGTAACTATACAAATAAGTAGTTGTGTATTTCAGTCCTGTTGTATGATATGTGTAACTATACAAATAAGTAGTTGTGTATTTCAGTCCTGTTGTATGATTTGTGTAACTATACAAATAAGTAGTTGTGTATTTCAGCCCTGTTTCATGATAAAAGGGGCATTATAAAAAATGTTGTGTTTAACCGAGTTCCGAAATGTAACTATTACAGAAACGCCGAAAAGGCACCTGTAAGAGGGAATGTGTTACCCCATACCACCTTCACCCAGACTGTTGGGTAATCACATATTCGTTATAGGCTGTGAAAGAGTTAACCCTTTCCTCCTTAGGCTATTTTTAGACCCAAACTCTTTGAATGAATCTACCTGAAAAGAGCATTTAGTAGAGAAAAGGAAAATGTTAGAATTGTTTGGTATCGAAACCATTGTGATAAATAGAGCATTTGCTCCTATAGAAGCAAATGCTCTATTTATCAATTGTTTCAAGAAGTGATTATTATATAGGCGTAGAAAGGCGTATTTATGGAGGAAATGGTTAATATAGCAACTACGACGCATTTGACAAAAAGAGCTTGACGTGGACAAGAAGTTACGAACTTAACCATTTCGATGCCAAGTTTATAATAGTAGTCTGCAACCCAATTGTGTTAAAACATTTCGGTAAAATGAAACAATGTGATAAATAAATTAAGAATTCAAATAGACCACAGATACAGAACTAGAGATTGAGACAAAAGTGAAGTCCGTACACGGTGTCGTCTGATCTTGAACTGTACTATTTGTCGTGGTGCATTTAGGCGACTTTGGTGGTGAAAGGGCCAGCAATAGGGAGTATCCATTATGCTAGTCAGAACTGGACAGTAAACAAAAAGAAGTATCTAAATATAACAAACTATTGCATGTTCTACTTGGGTAAGGTACGACTTTTGTTTGTTTGTATTGGGGTTTTACGTTGCGTTATTTCAGTCATATCGCGACGTCCAGTTTATTACAGGTGGACGAAGATCCCCTATAAATAATGTTGTTCTGTACACGAAACAAAAATACATTGATTCGTGCACGAAAGAAGACATCGGTGAAACCACCGTCCTACCAGTTGGAAGGCTTCCTCCCAAATTCCCATGTCGGGATTTGAAGCACATCTGTGAGGGTGTTAAGTAATTGTCAGTCAAATACCATAACCACTCGGCCAGGGAAGCTCCCACACAGTAAATACCATAACCACTCGGCCAGGGAGGCTCCCACACGGTAAAGACCATAACCACTCGGCCAGGGAGGCTCCCACACGGTAACGGCAATAACCACTTGGCCAGGGAGGCTCCCACACGGTAAAGACCATAACCACTTGGCCAGGGAGGCTCCCACACGGTAAAGACCATAACCACTCGGCCAGGGAGGCTCCCACACGGTAAAGACCATAACCACTCAGCCAGGAAGGTTCCCACACGGTAAAGACCATAACCACTCGGTCAGGGAGGCTCCCACACAGTAAAGACCATAACCACTCGGCCAGGAAGGTTCCCACAAGGTAAAGACTATAACCACTTGGCCAGGGAGGCTCCCACACGGTAAAGACCATAACCACTCGGCCAGGGAGGCCCTACACGGTAAAGACCATAACCATTCGGTCAGGGAGGCTCCCACACATTATACCATAACCACTGGGCCAGGGAGGCTCCCACACGGTAAATACCATAACCACTCGGCCATGAGGGCTCCCACATGGTAAAAACCATGACCATTCGGCCAGGGAGGCTCCCACACGGTAAAGACCATAACCATTCGGTCAGGGAGGCCCCATACGGTAAAGACCATAACCACTGGGTCAGGGAGGCTCCCACACGGTAAAGACCATAACCATTCGGTCAGGGAGGCCCCCACATGGTAAAGACCATAACCAGTCGGCCAGGGAGGCTCCCACACGGTAAAGACAATAACCACTCGGCCATGGAGGCTCCCACACGGTAAAGACCATAACCACTCGGCCAGGAAGGCTCCCACACGGTAAAGACCATAACCACTCGGCCAGGGAGGCTCCCACACGGTAAAGACCATAACCACTTGGCCAGGGAGGCTCCCACACGGTAAAGACCATAACCACTTGGTCAGTGAGGCTCCCACACGGTAAAGACTATAACCACTCGGCCAGGGAGGCTCCCACACGGTAAAGACCATAACCACTTGGCCAGGAAGGCCCCCACACGGTAAAGGCAATAACCACTTGGCCAGGGAGGCTCCCACACAGTAAAGACCATAACCACTTGGCCTGGGAGGCCCCCACACGGTAAAGACCGTAACCACTTGGCCTGGGAGGCTCCCACACGGTAAAAACCATAACCACTTGGCCAGGGAGGCTCCCACACGGTAAAAACCATAACCACTTGGCCAGGAAGGCTCCCACACGGTAAAGACCATAACCACTCGGCCAGGGAGGCTCCAGCACGGTAAAGACCATAACCACTTGGCCAGGGAGGCTTCCACATGGTAAAGACCATAACCACTTGGCCAGGGAGGCTCCCACACGGTAAAGATTATAACCACTCGGCCAGGAAGGCTCCCACACGGTATAAACCATAACCACTTGGCCAGGGAGGCTCCCACACGGTAAAAACCATAACCACTTGACCAGGGAGGCTCCCACACGGTAAAGGCAATAACCACTTGGCCAGGGAGGCTCCCACACGGTAAAGACCATAACCACTTGGCCTGGGAGGCCCCCACACGGTAAAGACCGTAACCACTTGGCCTGGGAGGCTCCCACACGGTAAAAACCATAACCACTTGGCCAGGGAGGCTCCCACACGGTCAAAACCATAACCACTTGGCCAGGAAGGCTCCCACACGGTAAAGACCATAACCACTCGGCCAGGGAGGCTCCAGCACGGTAAAGACCATAACCACTTGGCCAGGGAGGCTTCCACATGGTAAAGACCATAACCACTTGGCCAGGGAGGCTCCCACACGGTAAAGATTATAACCACTCGGCCAGGAAGGCTCCCACACGGTATAAACCATAACCACTTGGCCAGGGAGGCTCCCACACGGTAAAAACCATAACCACTTGACCAGGGAGGCTCCCACACGGTAAAGACTATAACCACTTGGCCAGGGAGGCTCCCACACGGTAAAGACCATAACCACTTGGCCTGGGAGGCTCCCACACGGTAAAGACCGTAACCACTTGGCCTGGGAGGCTCCCACACGGTAAAAACCATAACCACTTGGCCAGGGAGGCTCCCACACGGTAAAAACCATAACCACTTGGCCAGGAAGGCTCCCACACGGTAAAGACCATAACCACTCGGCCAGGGAGGCTCCAGCACGGTAAAGACCATAACCACTTGGCCAGGGAGGCTTCCACATGGTAAAGACCATAACCACTCGGCCAGGAAGGCTCCCATACGGTAAAGATTATAACCACTCGGACAGGGAGGCTCCCACGCGGTAAGGACCATAACCACTCGGCCAGGGAGGCTCCCACACGGTAAAGACCATAACCACTCGGCCAGGAAGGCTCCCACACGGTAATAACCATAACCACTTGGCCAGGAAGGCTCCAATACGGTAAAGATTATAACCACTCGGCCAGGAAGGCTCCCATACGGTAAAAACCATAACCACTTGGCCAAGAAGGCTCCCTTACGGTAAAGATTATAACCACTCGGCCAGGAAGGCTCCCACATGGTAAAGATTATAACCACTCGGCCAGGAAGGCTCCCATACGGTAAAGTTTATAACCACTCGGCCAGGAAGGCTACCATATGGTAAAGATTATAACCACTCGTTCAGGAAGGCTCCCATACGGTAAAGACCATACCACTCGGCCAGGAAGGCTCCCACACGGTATAAACCATAACCACTCGACCAGGAAGGCTCCCACACGGTAAAAACCATAACCACTTGGCCAGGGAGGCTCCCACACGGTAAAGACTATAACCACTCGGCCAGGAAGGCTCCCATACGGTAAAGACCATAACCACTTGGCCAGGGAGGCTCCCACACGGTAAAGACCATAACCACTTGGCCAGGGAGGTTCCCACACGGTAAAGACCATAACCACTTGGCCAGGGAGGCTCCCACACGGTAAAGACCATACCACTCGGCCAGGGAGGCTCCCACACGGTAAAGACCATAACCACTTGGCCAGGGAGGCTCCCACACGGTAAAGACCGTAACCACTTGGCCAGGGAGGCTCCTACACGGTAAAGACTATAACCACTCGGCCAGGAAGCCTTCCATACGGTAAAGATTATAACCACTCGGCCAGGGAGGCTCCCACACGGTAAAGACCATAACCACTTGGCCAGGGAGGCTCCCACACGGTAAAGACTATAACCACTTGGCCAGGGAGGCTCCCACACGGTAAAGACCATAACCACTTGGCCATGGAGGCTCCTACACGGTAAAGACCATAACCACTTGGCCTGGGTGGCTCCCACACGGTAAAGACCATAACCACTTGGCCAGGGAGGCTCCCACACGGTAAAGACCATAACCACTTGGCCAGGGAGGCTCCTACACGGTAAAGACCATAACCACTTGGCCAGGGAGGCTCCCACACGGTAAAGACTATAACCACTCGGCCAGGAAGGCTCCCACACTGTATAAACCATAACCACTTGGCCAGGGTCGCTCCCACACGGTAAAGACCATAACCACTTGGCCAGGGAGGCTCCCACACGGTAAAGACTATAACCACTCGGCCAGGAAGGCTCCCATACGGTAAAGATTATAACCACTCGGCCAGGGAGGCTCCCACACGGTAAAGACCATAACCACTCGGCCAGGAAGGTTCCCAGACGGTAAAGACCATAACCACTCGGCCAGGAAGGCTCCCACACGGTAAAAACCATAACCACTTGGCCAGGAAGGCTCCCATACGGTAAAGATTATAACCACTTGGCAAGGAAGGCTTCCATACGGTAAAGACCATAACCACTTGGCCAGGAAGGCTCCCATACGGTAAAGATTATAACCACTCGGCCAGGGAGGCTCCCACACGGTAAAGACCATAACCACTCGGCCAGGGAGGCTCCCACACGGTAAAGACCATAACCACTCGGCCAGGAAGGCTCCCACACGGTAAATATTATAACCACTCGGCCAGGAAGGCTCCCATACGGTAAAGACCATAATCACTCGGCCAGGAAGGCTCCCATACGGTAAAGACCATAACCACTTGGCCAGGGAGGCTCCCACACGGTAAAGACTATAACCACTCGGCCAGGAAGGCTCCCATACGGTAAAGATTATAACCACTCGGCCAGGGAGGCTCCCACACGGTAAAAAACCATAACCCCTGGGCCAGGGAGGTTCCCACACGGTAAAGACTATAACCACTCGGCAAGGAAGGCTCCCATACGGTAAAGACCATAACCACTTGGTCAGGGAGGCTCCCACACGGTAAAGACCATAACCACTTGGCCAGGGAGGCTCCCACACGGTAAAGACTATAACCACTCGGCCAGGAAGGCTCCAATACGGTAAAGATTATAACCACTCGGCCAGGGAGGCTCCCACACGGTAAAAAACCATAACCCCTGGGCCAGGGAGGTTCCCACACGGTAAATCAGTGTACATTTCAGGACCCGTTCAGTAATATTGTTGTTAAAGTCACGCACCATATGTTTTTATTTTCAGTCCATACCGATGACTAAATATGCAGATTGAAATACAAAACTCATATCAAATATAGACGCAACGAGCCGAATAAGATGTGAAACCCATACTAATGAACACTTGCATGGCTTTGAACCTTTAGCACTCTACCGGCGACTTTGTGACAACATTTGCAAACCGTTTGGACCCAGATGAGACATCGAGTAATTGGCGTCTCATCAGGATTCGAGTGGTTTGTCACTCTGACACTTTTTGACAGGATGTGGAAGAAAAATCCGCATTTTTAGAATTGAAGCAGACGACAATATACGCAGACGACAATTGTTAAGAGGGCAAAGTGTTAAAATTATTATACATATTCAACCGGGTACAAACTCACTGATCCTATTTGAGTTATAGTAGAATCTCTTAGCTCTTTACTCCATGAATATTCATGTAGGAAATAACGACACTTTGGATATTAATTACATGTAGATTAATGTTTATAATGACACAAATAGGCAATCAGTTTACAATGTGTCTACCAATATTAACTGTAGAGAAAGAAATGTAATATATGCAATTAAATGCAGTAAATGCGATATAATGGTGTATGTCGGTGAAACTGAGAGAGAAATTCGGGAGAGAATGAACGAACATTTGAGTGATGTGAGGCATGAGAGAGAGAAGCCAATAAACAAGACATTTTGGAATCGGTGGTCATAGCAGTGATGATGTGAGATTTGTAGTTTTGAAACGGATGTTCCATGCATATAGAACTGAAAGACAGATCCATGAAACTGATTGGATACGGAGGCTGAGAACGTACAGACCATTTGGCTGTTCAACATCAAAGAGGATAATGCGCTAATGCATGTATGACGTCGTTGCACCAATGACGTCATTTGATGACGTCATTTTGATGACGTCATGACATTTTAAAAAAAACACCAATGTCACCATGACGCTGGATCAACATTATTCTCTTTGATTTTATGGCTGAATGCATGTAACAAAAATGTGACGTGTATTTTGACCTGATAATCTTTGAGAAAGGCCCTTAGTGGTCGAAATATTAGATCAGAGCAGTTCAAGTATTTATGTATTAAATTTATTATCTAAAGATTCCCCTATTGTTTCATGTTTTACTAGACAATGCCTTTGGCAGGGGATATCAATTCTATGAATTTGCTTGTTTTGATAGAGGTTGGGACTAAGGATCATTCCAGTGGAATTTGGAAAATCGTTTCAGAGGTTCAGGAGTGGATGTCGTTCAAAGACATTGTTCTTTAAAACGTATATTTAGCTCATGTGATCTCTATATATACAAACGACCGGGACAATTGATATAACATATCAATAGATAACAAGTACATTCAGTAGTGTGAAACTAGCGTCCTATAAACCGTATTTCCGATGATGGACCTAGGTCGATTCCACCAGCTCACGTTTGCACCTTGTGCCAGGTGACCTAAAAACCGTAGTCCAACCTGCAACTGATGTTTTTCTCTTTGCCACTGCATTGAAACATATTTAGTAATAATATATAATAGAAAAACACACGATAGTATTTCAACACAGAATTGCAGCTTTAATATCGCGTGTCTATATAAGTAGCCCATGTCAACTTAATACAGCAATGGTACTGTGAAGCTGAAGTGAGCGGTCCATAGGGCCATCATTGTCCAAGTTAACATACGTTGTGTTTCAATAGTTGTACACCATTTTTTAAAACATCACTTCCGGCAATATTTGAGACGGGCCAATCTTTATGACAGAATAGTGTAAAGTAAAATCGGACGTTCAGTTAGCATCACAATCGGTCTTTCAGACAGGGAGGAGCTTAATGCAGGTTAAAGTTGTGTAGAAAGCTCCAAAAGGACCCGTTTGTACGACTTTCACTCTGCATTAAACAGTTTCCTGTCTAAAAGTACCTAACTTGTTCTGGCATAGAAATACGTTTTAGAGGGATCTACTTTATATTATTCGTTTTGTACCTACTGTCACGGAACACCTTGTCAGTTTCTCCAGACCTTATCTTAAGTAGATCTATAACATCTATATCTAATAAAGTACATATTAAGTAGTTTTTGTAACAACTGCTGATGTCCTTTTTAATAGAGTCCAACTTGTTCAGCATCGTGCTCGGCGGGACGGCAAAATAGTTAAAGTCATGTGATTAAAATTTAGACGGCCAGCTTTACAATCGGAGTGGAGCTGCATGAAATAGGACAGGGAAAGGCGAATGTAAGTCTACATCTATTTATTTTTATGTATATTAAAAGAACACAATGTTCGAATAATTAACCCTGATCCACTGTTAGTAACTGAAACATGATCAAATGAAGTTAGTCCAAACAAGACGTATTTCAAAATGTAAGAGTTGATCTGTATTACATTATAGTGAAACCATGATCCGATTGAGGAAGTTATTATACATACTGTAGTCTGTTGGAAGCCATATTGAATACACTGAAACGTAATTCAAACGCTTGGAAGTGTGTATTTAATATTTGGTGTCAGCAATACCGTTGTGTAACCCTTTACCTAATACATATATATGTAAGAATTTTTTTACATAATGAATAATTATTGATTGGCTGATCTTTATGAATGTAACCTGGGATACCAATACGAAAGACACAAACTTTCGGTTCACAACTTATGTGTTGTTATGTTAAAATCTGGCAGAGAAATAACTGAATAACACTATATTGAATATACATAAACCATACTAAGGGTGTGATGATTTCTTACACAGCAGTTCAAAAGGGACAGGGTTAAGTTGGTTAATGTTTATCGAAAACGTTAAATATATCAACTGTGTACAACAAACACCAGGAAGTTAATAATGTAACATTTACATTCTCGTCTGTTAACGCTTAACTGCAAAATTATTCAAGTCAGAAGTAATGAAATCACGAATATTAATTAGATGGCCATTTATAATGGCATGTGAACACGGAAAATCTTGGCCATTGCAGAAATTGTAGGCTCATATCTGTATTATTTCACAAGTAAATAGAGCAAACCCTGATCAGAGATTGCAGAGCTTTTGCTTTGGCAAAACTTTCATGTGTTTCAAGTGTTAACATGCATTTATAAAAAAATAATCTAATTAATATACATGCTGTCGCAACTTCTTTTATGAATATTAATGGAGTAATGAGTGTATTAAAGAGAATATTAATGGAGTAAAGAGTGTATTAAAGAGAATACATATATTAATGGAGTACAGAGTGCATTAAAGAGAATATTAATGGAGTAAAGAGTGTATTAAAGAGAATATCAATGGAGTAAATAGTGTATTAAAGAGAATATTAATGGAATAAAGAGTGCATTAAAGAGAATATTAATGGAGTAAATAGTGTATTAAAGAGAACATTAATGGAGTAAATAGTGTATTAAAGAGAATATTAATGGAGTAAAGAGTGTATTAAAGAGAATATTAATGGAGTAAAGAATGTATTAAGGAGAATATAATGGAGTAAAGAAGAGTGCATTAAAGGGAATATTAATGGAGTAAAGAGTGTATTAAGGAGAATATATATGGAGTAAAGAGTGTATTAAAGAGAATATTATTGGACTAAAGAGTGTATTAAAGAGAATATTATTGGTGTAATGAGTGTATTAAAGAGACTATTAATGGTCTACAGTTGTCTAGAGGAATGCATTACCATCGAATGTAGTGCCAATCCTTGGATTCAAGTCAAGTCAGCATGGGCTGCATCGGTGTATAATCGATAGTCAAGCTCAAGGGTTCTTCTATCCTGTTTTTAACAATTCTAACTTGCTTGCACTTGTCTTGCAAGTAGGGATTTTAATTCAGGTTTTTAGGTTTTTGTACCACCCTGTTTGGATGTATCAGGTGAATTGAGTAGCGTGTGCCTCCAGACAGTGTATCTTACTTTTTAACCCCCGTACATAGCAGTAATACTCATTAGTGAGTGGTCGCCTTTATTATAAAAGAAGAAGAAGAAGAAGAGTTAAATATACCTTGGCATGATTCGTTTAATTAATTTACATTAACATTTAACTCCACAGATATGCCTTTTTACACCATTGCAAACAGAGTACGTGCGTGTGTGTGTGTGTGTGTGTGCGTGCATGCGTGCGTGCGTGCGCGTGTGCGTGTGCGTGTGTGTGTGACGGCCTGTAAACTTTGGTTTTCTAGTTTGGTAACAAATGTATTTCTTTTTGCATGGCGTTGACTAGTGTTTGTTGGCTATATCATGCTAGCAGTAATCATGTCAATGAATATACTTTATAAGTGTTTTACAATCTAATGACAACAGTTATATAATTTAGTACAATATTATTCTGCTGGGCTAGTTTGAATTTACACTGTTTGTCTTTTAGGGTGGGGATGGAATAAGTGTGAGATTGCGCGCCCTTAAACCGGTTTAACCCCCTCCCCATTGATGTTTGTCACTGAGTCCGTTCCAAGGCGGTACTTTCATCTTCCCCCTATTGTATGTTTATTTTTATAGTTATGTACATTTGCTGTTTCCTTGTATTGCTGTTCAGGTGGCTGTTTGTTCTGTATGTGGTGTGTCCTGCATGACTCATTTTGTACTTTCCACCATCAAAGACAAAACGTTTCTCTTATTACCGTATTTGGATAATGGTAACAATCATATTTGTCTTATGATTCTAATAAACAGTTGAAGTATACAAGAATGGAGTATGAACCTGTTCTCTTTAAAAAGATAGGGTCATCATCTGCTGGTTTTGTGATCATACAGAACCAATGTAGCTCGATGTAGCTATTTCAGATTGATAAACATTACACATCGATTGATGAAGAGGTTTTAGTTAGATGAAATGCTTAATCCTCTAAGGGCAAAGGAACAGTAACACCATGATGAATCTCCCTTCGTGATCAAAACACTTCTCCATCCACAATTGATGGCCTTCATGGTTTGTTGCAAAGAAGTAGATTTGGGTCGTAAATTGTCCAAATTTGGAAAATATTAGGTATTATAACGAGTCATTGACTCTGTGATCATTGAAAAAGTAGGTGCTTGTTACCGGGTATTATTTTTGGATAACACAGTTCGTTTGTTCATGAAATATTTTTCCTGTTGTAGGTCCTGTCATCTTACCATATGACCTTAACATAGCGACATCTTGAGCCCTATCTGAAGAGTTTGCAGGAATGGAGGGAGATAGAGGTAACATTGCAGCATAGAGTTTGCAGGAATGGAGGGAGATAGAGGTAACATTGCAGCATATAGTTTGCAGGAATGGAGGGAGATAGAGGTAACATTGCAGCATAGAGTTTGCAGGAATGGAGAGAGATAGAGGTAACATTGCAGCATAGAGTTTGCAGGAATGGAGGGAGATAGAGGTAACATTGCAGCATATAGTTTGCAGGAATGGAGGGAGATAGAGGTAACATTGCAGCATAGAGTTTGCAGGAATGGAGAGAGATAGAGGTAACATTGCAGCATAGAGTTTGCAGGAATGGAGGGAGATAGAGGTAACATTGCAGCATAGAGTTTGCAGGAATGGAGGGAGATAGTGGTAACATTGCAGCATAGAGTTTGCAGGAATGGAGGGAGATAGAGGTAACATTGCAGCATATACCTTTCGCTTTCGTTTTTTATTTGTGTAAATTTTGTAAATGGTTCGTCTCATGGGGAAGTAATTGAATGATAAGTACAGAGGTTATATCTTTGAACACTTTCATCGACACATGACACATTTGTGAACCAAATGGACCCATATCAGCTGAGGGCTATAGGATCTATCTGGTCACGGCCGGTTTTGTTTGCTTGCCAACTTATATACATCTGGCCTTGGCCAAATGTTCTTTGTCCATAACCATTATGATTATAAACATTCAGCTATGCATGACATCACATGTACGATATCATTCTATCCAAATATATTAATCAAAAAGGAAAACAAAACTATGAATGTTGGTGACAGGTTTTATTAATAATCCCAGATTGCCTAGACATATGCTTGTTATAAATTTGATTATAATATAGATACGTACAAGTACTTTGCAGGAGCATTATTGTATGAAAGGGATTATGTTTTAGTAATCTAGGGTCAATAGCATAGACTTTAGTATTCTGCGATGTAGGTACATGTACTTTGCAGGAGCACTTTTGTACGAAAGGGACTATACCTTTATGTTTGTCTTGTGTCATTGTGTCTTTGCACTTGTGCGTTTGTTGGTGTTTGAGATTTACATCTCTTTCTCTCCCTTCCTATCTCTCCCTCCCTCTTCCTCTGTCCCTCCCTCCCTCCCTCTAATTCTTTTCTATTTGTGTATAAAGCAGGAGCACTCTCGTATTAAAGATACTGTTCCGATGGTCTTTGGTCAGGGGCATAGTTTCAGCATTCTACCATGTATGTATGTTTATGTTTTAGGAGCACTGTCGTATGAGCGAATTCACTGAAATTTAATGGGAGGTTTAATCACCAAGAGGGCATATTCACATTTTGTTAGGATATTGTATGGCATTCCCTGTCTGCATGAACATTCATGCCCCACTTCGGGGAGGGTGAATATAGATTCATCCTTGTCTGCTGCACGTACGTTTTGTGTTACCAACGGGTACACTACACAAAGTTAGAGTATACTTCTTAATCAGGTTTAGATTGACACCTGTCGTATGTCGTGTGGATGTGTAGGCATGCATGCGTTCGTCAATGGAAAAGTAGTAAAGTCAAGCAGGCAAAGCCACATACAAGACGCAGCCACTACCAAAACACCAATAGATAGCATGACACACACGCAAACACACACACAACCACACACCAAAACGCACACTCACACACGAGATGAACACAGAAAACACACGAGAACTAGAAACAAACACTCCACACATGAACAAAATCACAAGCACAAAGACGTAAGGCAAACAAAAGGAAGGGTGACAAAGAGAGTACCGCCTTGGCACGGCCAGTAGCAAAAACACCACTGGGGGTTTAAACCGGTTTACGGACGTCCTTACCTCACACGTCTGTCAAAGTCACCCTAGGTTTACAAATAGTGTAAATAAAGGTATCCCCGCCGGACTTACCCACAACATAGAAGACGGTGAACACAAGACAACATGTAAAATATAGCATAATAACTGTGACAATCCGTCAAATATGTATTCAATGACTTTGCTGAAGTCAGAGCACCTGCAGGGAAGCTTAGTGTCTGGATAATAAATTTATAGATTGCATTGATACAAAGCTTGCAAATGCATTGTGTCAGTCTGGTTGAGGTCAAGGTCACTATTATCAGAAATATAAACAAATAGTTTTACGGACAATTACAATAATAAGAAATCGGGTATTTCAATGAGCAATTTTGTAATGAGCAATTTCTAAAAACGACATCGCCTAGACCCCTGAATTGATTTCCATAAATTTTCACACGATTGATCTTCAAATGATATGAATTGACTAATTGGCTGCATATGTAAGGCTCAGTATAAAAGTTATATAAATGGTTTCAATTTGTTGTATGAGTAGGCCACAGGCGCCAAAATAGACTTATCCAACAGTTTCGTTAAATGACATTTAGCGACTCCTCATAAATCACACAGTGGATTTTCACCAACTGCCACATAAGTAACATCCAGGCGACTTTCTATCAGTTTCATTATCTGCCACTTCACAAGTAGGTCACAGAAGCTGAAATTATATTTTAACGAAACAATTCCTAAATTACTCAATGGATTTTCATCAAATTTCATTTCACAGCAATAATATTCAGGTGACCTTCTATTAAAGTTATATAAAACAATTGCAATCTGCTAGTCAATTAGAAGGTCACATGAGAGGTCACATGGGCGAATAAAGATTTTAACGATCATTTTTAAACGATCTGTCCTTCTAAACCACTACTTGGCATTATTACAAATTTCACAGTAATGCTTGGTTTGATTGGCTAGATACAAGTACATATCAAATGAGATAAAACAACATTTCTTTAACTGGAGAATGAAACTTGATAAAACTTTATAGGAATGATCCATAGACGATTATCTATAAAAGTGATATTTTGTTTGTCTTGTGTCTTTGTACTTGTGTCTTTGTTGGTGTTTTCTGTGTTCTTCTTGTGTGTGTGTGTGTATGTGCGTGTGCGTGTGTGTGTTTGGTTGTTTGCATGTGTGTGTGAGACATGCTGTCTATCGATGTGTTGGCGGTGGTTGCGTCTTGTATGTGGCTTCTCCTGTATGTGTGTGTTTGTGAATGTGTTTATATTGCTGTATAAATTGCTTTCTGTCAGCGTTTTTGTGATGGTGGCGTTTTGTGTGTGGCTTTTCCTGCTTGACTTTACTACTTTTGCATACAGCGGTGTGGACAAATTTGGTAGATATAGATCACTTGGCCTAATAACCATGTGAGTAAAACAGGTCCCTCTTGATATGTTAAAAGTCTTGTCTGCACCTCTACTAAACCTTATTTAGATTTTACGGAATCAGTGTTTAATTGATCAGCACAAAACCTGGTTGTACATACTGTCAGTATGCCCATGTCGTAGGGATATTCTAGGAGGAATTTAATAAAATTATTGAATAGCATGTCCCAGATGTTGGTTTAGAATAGCATGTTGCTGTTTGCCGTCGTGGTGCTGTTTGGGCGGTTGTGTGTTTTGTATGCGTCGATTCCTGCTTGACTCATACATGTACATTAGATGTCGTCCATGTCTCTTACAATCATTACATGCATGACCACCTGTACAGCTATGCTTATCATAGTTACGATTAAACACATAATGTATGTGTTATTGTATACAGAAAAGGTCATCTGCTATAGTGGTTGTCTTTTTACAGATTTGCAGTTCAAAAATGTTATTGACTCCTGCTACACAAGGATATTGGAAGACTTGGATCCTCTACCACTGTTAGACCTTATGAAGGAGACATCTGGTGTTACATATCATAAATGGCGAGATATAACAGTAAGTGAGACATTTTTAAGTGCTGCATAGGTAATACTTTTAGACCACATGAAGGATACCTCTTGTGTTACATATACTAAATGGTTTGATATAACAGTAAGCAGGTGCGGATCCAATTCTGATTAATGGCGTACACCTTTAATACGCCATTTAATAAAAGAGCGTAATGGACTGTTAAGCAGCAGCGCGAACAGGGAAATAAAAAATACAATCTCAGATTAAATCATTTTTATCAAGATTGCTTTCTCGTACCATTTATTATTTTTTTTACAGTTACTCTGTTTGCAGCCCAATCGTTGGTTGCACTAGCAGATCCAGTTTGTTTCACTTACATGCAATTCAGCACTATAATTGCCATCGCGGTCATTGTAGATTATTCGGTGAGGGATATGTTTATTTATACTTTTTATACGCCCACCTAATAAAGTTCGTTCGTTCGTCAACATTTTGTTTGTTCACTGTTTTCTCGAAAATTTAATTGACCGATATTTATGAAACTTCACACAAATGTTTAATGCATCAAGATCTGAAGCTGAGTCGATTCTGGGGTTCATTTGATTTGTCGTTTCGGAGTTATGGCCCTTGCACTTAAATAAATAATGCAACTATATGCATATATGAGGATGGCCGTATTTTTTGCATTTTAAAAGATATTTACTTCGAATATTTTCTATGATATTACCTTAATATTGATTTTATATATGCGGGTTTTTCGATATGTCATTTTATCTTAAAGTTATGGCCCTTGAACGTTGTGTGTTCGTTGCTTTGTTTGTCGGTCAAATTTTTGTTTGCTGTTTTCTGGAAAAAACTATTTAAAGGATATTATCACACAATTGTTTTATGCAACAAAATCTGAAGCTGAGTTTATTTGGAGGTTCAATCAATATGTCGTTACAGAGTTATGGCCCATGCACTTTACGAAAATCTGCAAATATGAGAATGCCCATAATATTTTTATTTAATAAGATATTCACTTCATTTTTTATATAATATAACCTTAATATGGATATCAAGATCTGAAGCACCGATTAGAAAATGTCAAAACTTCTAAGGCATATTGAATCGGAGTTTGCAAGTAAGCGTATCATGTACCTACGCGGTACTCTTGTTGTCTTTTAGGGTGTGATGGAATAAGTTTTAGGTAGGGCGACCCTAAACCATTTCGTTGCAACGCACGGTATGTTTGGTTATTGACCCTTTTACAGTCGGTAGCTACGCTTCCCTCTTTTGTTGCACGATGACAGGCTGAGTACTCTATGATGGTATACTCTTAAACCCAGAAAAGGGATGAGCTTATCAGGCTTTATACTGCCTTTTCTCTGTCGTGTCCTTAAAGAGGAGGTCCCTACAATGATCGCATATTTTCAATATCATAAACCTTGGTATTTGTTATGCTCTATCATTATTATGAAGGTTCCCAATTTGAACTTATATCGAAAAATGCCCCTGTGATACAAATAAACCGATTTCATCAATAACTGATAATTTTTGTTCTACAACACAATGTTAAATTCTTCCGTGTTTTGCCGATGATCATCCGATCCCTCCATTGTTTACGCAAAAGCTTTCTCGGAAGTGGTCGGAGAATCGCGAATAGGGCGAACAGTTACGAAACTAAAACCCAACCGGAATAAAACTGAAACATCGGGGAGTAAAACCGGGATCGGCGATATCAAACACATGGGTGTGTTGTCATTATAAACCGTAATTGGATGGGGCTTTTTGTGATATACTACTTTTCAGCATATAAACAAATGAGTTTTGTATATTTTAAGTGTTTATGAAACGCGTCAAATGTAGGGACATCCCCTTTAACGGCTTCCGTGCAGTTGCTCTGACATCAGCACTGTCATTGAGTACATATTTGACGGGTTTCACATGTTTTACATGTTATCCTGTGTTTACCGTCTTCTACCTTCTTCTATGTTATGAGGAAGTTTGGCGGGGAAGCCTCTTTTTACATTGTTTGTTAAGCTATGGTGACTTTGGGATAAGTGTGAGATTAGGACGCCCGTGAACTGGTTTAAACCCCCAGTGGTGGTTTTGCCACTGACATTCCCAAAGCGGCACTGTCTTTGTCGCCCTTGCTTTTATGTTTGTTTGTTGTCTTTGTACTTGTGATTTTTTCATGTTTAATATTTTAATCTCGTGTGTGTGTTTATTTGTGTGCGTGTTTGTGTGTGTGTTACTGGCTTTCTATTGATGTTTTGGTGCTAGTTGCGTTTTGTTTGTGTCCTTTCCTGCTTGACTTTAGTACTTTGCATGCAATTTACCACTGTAACCACAAGGCGGTTGTTGTGGATTAGTTGAAGAGGGGGTATTTGTATTTACACTGTTTATCGTTTAGGGTGGGGTTGAAATAACTGTGAGTTAAGTCGCCCCTAGACCGGTTTAACCCCCACCCCAAGTGACTTGTCACTGACCGTTCCAAGGCGGTACTTCCATTTTCCTCCTATTGTTGGTTTTGTCTTTGTGCGTGTTTTGATAGATATGTGCATTTGCTTTGTTTTCTTGACGCGGTGCTGTTCGGGTGGACGTGTTCTTTGTATGTGGTATTTCCTGCATGATTAATACATGTACTTGTCGGTGCAAGTCCACAAGGCATTGGTATTCCATTAGTATGATCAGGACTGATGTAATCCAAGTTAGCGATAAAGGGCAAACGACACACTCTTTTATTTTTCTGTTGTCTACACAACTTGAAGTTGAGTCATCACAAAAATTTCGATCATTTTAAATTTCAGGAGACAGTCACTACTACTGAAAAGAACAAGAAAATAATTGAATTGTTTCGGTCAAAAGGTCCAGAAGACTTCAAAACATTTCTTCATCTGCTGAAACAATCAGGAAATGCGCCTTTGGCTGAAATTCTGACGAGTGTAGATCTGAATGATTCAGGAAATGAATCAAGGAATAAAGGTTAGCTTTTGTTACAAAACAAAAATATTAAATATATGAAGTAGGTTTAAGATTACCTGAGCGAGTGTTCAGTTTGATCCAATTTGAGCCTTCACGGTCTGTCCATCAACATGTTTAGCTCACGTCACACATGATGCGAAAGTGAGCTATTTTGATCTCCCTGTACCCGTTGTCAACAATCTCCTACAGTACGAACTGGATTTCCACCACAATTTCAAAAGAATGCTCTTCAGTCAACTCTGTATCAAAGGTGTACAACAAGTTAAACGCCCAAATCACTTAAACCTTTGGTAGAGTTTCTACCAAATTTCGCAGGCTGATCTGCAGATAATATTGGATATGATTGTGTTTTTTTATATAACTGTCTGATCTGCTGAATAATTTGATCACAGGAGCTAAACATTTCGACAAATAATAAATGTTTTCAATCCTCTGCATTAGCAGGTCACAATAGTTAATTATAAAGTTTAACAAACAAGCATTTCTTCTCCTAAACCGCTGAATAGGATTTGACAAAATGCTTAGATGGTCCGCTATCGAAGTAGTTTAGAGTGACAGTATAATTATGGCATATGAGCTAAAATATATTTCATTATACATTTCCTTTAAACGACATTTGCTCTTAAACTGAAAAAAAAAAAAAATAGAAAAAAGCAAACTCGTTGAATATGCTAGCGATAGGTGGGTCAATATCTCAATTCACTTAAACACTTAAATATGTTTTCGTTTTACATGCAATTTACCGCTGCATTTGAAATTGCAGTTGCTGTAGATAAGTATGAGAGGGTATACGTTTATTGCACTGTTTGTCTTTTATGGTGAGGATATACCCCCCAGTAGCACTTGTTACGGACTGCTCCCTGTGCGTATCTTTTTAGTTTTTGATAGGCATGATATGTGCATTTACTGTACATAGGAATGATCCTCAGATGGTCTTCTATCACTTGTCTATAAACCAGGTCCGGATACAGTGCCATCATGTCCCTAATGGACCCTTAACGATATCCTGTTTGAATAGTACTCAAGTAAATTTTGTGACGCAAATGTTTTACATTGACAAATATGTTTCTTTTCTGTCAAAACAATGTTGTACTTTCTTATTCATTATTTACTGTTGATTCTTTTCTTTCTGATGAAACATTTATCAGAGTGTTTAACATATTGACTACATTTGTCCGCAAAAGTCATCGCAGATTTGTCAATACGAGTATGAATCATTTATCCGTTCTGTAGGTTTACACATACCGTAAGTCTATTAGTAAATCTTAATTGTGAGAATAAACTTTATTTACGTAGTTAAATTTCAAGGACTTGTTAGCCTGGTTTCAGGATAATTACACTGAGCATGAGTTACGTATCCCCTGTCATATTTTTGCTTACAGCAGAGCTCGAATTCAACAGTTGTTCGATTGTTCGTGACAACCTAAAAGTTGGTTCTAACTATATGTACGCGTGCCTGGTTGTCCGACTGTACAATCAGAAAATATTTGTGTGACTTTCTGATCCATTCTTTGTCAATAGTTGTCATTCTCAGCAACATTTGTCGAGAACAGCTTACCATAGTTAATACACGTTACCTTTGACATAAACCTAACACATTTACTAAAACTAAGTTTCACAAATAAATCTTCAAATTTCAACGAAAAGCTAAATATAGCTATGAACTGAACCAAAGCAACACTCTGAACTTAAACATAAGCGTGGTTTTGTTCCGAAATTGCAGCCATTATTGTCTAGGTTACTCTAAAACGAGAGCAAAAGGGCCATGTTTGGTGTTACTTGTGGAAGGTTTGGAGGCGACTAATTATTCATTGACTGTATTATATAGTGGTACATGCGCACATGTTGTTTTACTTTGTCAGAATCTGTAGGATAACATCTATATAATTCCACATGCAACCAGAACAGACCCTGATCAGGCATCTCATGTAGGAGTTGCCAGATTTGGATATATCTATTTGCAACGATGTGAAAAGGTGTTTATTATATGAAGGAAAGGGATAATCATTTGTGATTATATGTGCAGTTCTATGTTCGGGAAACCTGATAACTCGTTCAGAAACTAATGTTTAATTCGTTTCAGGTCTTCAACGACACCTCATAGGTCTGTATAACACCATGTGCGTTTGGGAAAACCCGGTAACAACCGAACAACAATGCATTCCCGAGATGTATGTGCCACCTGCAGTAAAGGTGATGAGGGAGAAGAAAGATCTTTATGGAGAATTGGTAGAGGTAAAAGAGGAAATGTCTTCCCTTCTATCTTACAAAACGATTTTCATTTCTCCATCAGGGCCGTGTAGAAATATATATATAACTGGGGATGCCGGGTGTGGAAAAACTACATTCTGTGATCAACTGGTCCGCAATTGGTGCAAGGCAGTGACGAATGTACATGATGACAGAGTGTCTGATAAAGACGAAGGTGAAACATTTTCTGATGAAGACCAAGATAAATCAGTTCCTGGTGAACACCAAGGAGAAACAGTTTCTGCTGGGGACCTGAAACTTTTGTCGTCTTTCAAATTCTTGTTTTATCTTAATTTACGAGACACTGAGGCAATCTATCATGTTGAAGACATGATTAAAGAACAATTACTGTACAAAGCCCCATTATCTCTAGACTTATCTGATTTACTGCAAACTGAGAAATGTTTGATCGTTTTTGATGGTTTAGATGAATGGTCTTGTCCAGATGGTGTGAAAAAATGCCCTGGTTTGAATAAACATATACCAGGTAGAAATGTAATAAATGAGACTTGTGTATTTCTTACTACAACACGAAACTGGAAATTTGATGTTAGTGAGCTGAAAACAAAAGATGTAGATAAACATGTAGAGTTGTGTGGTATTGATGAGAAATCATCAGAAGAACTGGCCCAGAAAATGATTGATCATCTAGACAGACTTTCACAGAGAGAAACAGATGTTGATGACTTTCATGATGAAATACACCAGAAAGAGATGTCTGACCTTATAAATGTGCCAGTTCTTTTGATACAGCTGGTAACTTTGTGGCATTTCGGCAAAGACTTCGGTAACTCACAATTACAGTTGTACTGTAGTATGTTAGATTTGCTGTTTGAACGTTCTGAGAAAAATCTTCCAGAAAAGCAATCAGAAAGTACATGCATAACCTTAGAAAAACAGAAAAAGCTGCCGGATTGTTTCAGCGAAAAATATTTTTGTCACAGGCGTACAGAGCTACTCTTGTGTTTAGCTGAGTTTGCTTATAAAGCTTTGTTCAACAAACAAAAGGAAGAGGCGTTGGTATTCAGAAGTTCAAAACTAAATGTGTTTGGAATTTCTCAGTCAGATATTAACCTGTGTTTACAGTGTGGCATTTTATCTCAAAATAAAGACTTTAGAAATTATGCAGGTAGATATAAAAAGTTTTCATTTTTACACAAAAAAATGCAAGAATTTCTTGCAGCAATATACATAGTAATATTTGACCCTGTAGAAGACATTTTGAATGGTGTGAGAGAAGTCTGCACATCATTAGATATCATGTTAGAAATGTCTCAGGTTTGGCTGTTTGTATCTGGGATGAGTCCTGACATAACCAGACAGCTTGTGGAACATTTGGCACATATCGTTAGTGCTAGCAAACGGATCAAAAACTACAGGCAGAGTTTAGATTGGCATGGAATATTTATGATACGAGAAATACAGACCTACGTGACCAACTGCGTGATTGAATGTGACACTAATGGGCACACATATAACGACATCAGTTTAGGGGATGTTTATATTGACGAGTACACTGATAGTGACAACGAACGTTTGTTGTCAGTCCTTGTAGGGTCGGGGATAAAGTCTGTGTGCGTAGAGTCTTGTAACATGACGGACAACCACGTATCAGTTGTAACTGATCTCCTACAGCACTGTCCTGCAGTGCAAAAACTGGTCCTGAGGGACTATGAGTCACGCATACCCAGTCAGACGGTGACAAAAGCCATAGAAAACTGCTGCGACTGTCTGACCTCTTTACACCTAGTCGGTGTGTTAGGTAATATACTAACGGAGGAAGCTGTAACTGCAATATGTCACAGTAGCCGTAAGTGTCTGATGTCACTTGGGCTGGATGAGGTTAGAATGACACATGTAGATAAAGAAAGACTGTTGAAGGAGTTATCGCAGTCAGTAATCATGAGAGAGTTAGAACTGCGGTTAGACTGTACCGACCATGATCACAAGTGTATACATTGTATGGACGTATCTACTATGACGCACTTACAGAAACTTAAATTGACGTACATTTGTGTAGATAATCTACCAGCCGGATCACAATGTATGGAACAGGTTGTCCTGTCGAATAGTACATTACCAGTGACGACTTTGTGTGAGTTTGCACGGAGGATGTCACAGACAAGACGTCAAATGACGGTAGGACTAAACAGGGTTACAGTCAGAGAGGAGAGTGGGGGTCATGTAGACCTGGAGACTTTTCTCCGCGGATGTTTCGCTCTGACAGTGAGAAAGTGTGAGTATTGTGACAGTTACAACACATGGGATATAGACTTCTACACAAACAGCCTTTAATGTGGAAAGTTTTGTGAAGTACACAGCTTGCCACCATTCATGTCATGGTTAGAACGTTTTATATGATGATTATCAAGAAAACCTGTAGTCAATATCGCTAGCGATTTTAGTCTTCTGTATTTTTGTACCTACAGGGTTATCACCCTTGGTTTGGTTGTTAGTTTCTGTTAAACCACTACGTGTATGCTCTTTAATAGTTTGTATATATTTAAAAGTGTGGGGCGGTTGGTCAATCGAGTTATGAATTAACACTGTTATATGCTAAATACCTAAAAAGTGTGGGGTGGTTGGTCAATCGAGTTATGAATTAACATTGTTATATGCTAAATACCTAAAACCTATTCGTTTTAATGGAAGACGTATATAAATTATAAGACTTGTGCATACTGATTCAATATAAATATACGCTGGTATATAGAACCTACATTTATGCTGATGGTTGTTGACTGACAAAGTATTGCACTCATTAACGTTAACAACAAATGAATATGTCTGCTGCTTGAGCGACGTACTGGTGCAGTTACCTGTACCTATGATCAAGCTAGAGTAACTGTCCCTGGAGATTACCCCCTTGGTTTGAAATGTGCACGAGAACACTGTTCAACAGCCTTAGAATAGGTTCATAGTTCTATTTTCATAGATGTCTCAGATTTGCTGCGGCATTGAAGTAGCATTGCTTAGCATTGAAATGACAATGCTTAGACTGCTATAGCTTGGAATTCTATTTAGTCTGAAGATGGCTTGGTGACAGGCACCAACAAATAGTTTACACAGTTCAGTGTGTAACTGGGCCGATTGCTTGAGGTAGGTTTAACAACTGTTCTAGGCAGGTTTAAAACATTAGGTTTCATTAACTGTTCCAAGCAGGTTCCAGACAAATAGGTTTCATATACTGCTCAAAAAAGGTTTCATACATGATTCGAGGCATTTTCAAACATAGTTTAGAACAGGGTCTGAGACATAGGGTTGAAGTCGAAGTAGTGCTGAATTAGTTTCAAACCATTCGTTTCAACAGGGTTTGATGTTGAGAGTCTTGTCAAAAATCACATATTTTATGTTGATAGTTTCATGCCAAAGCTTGCGAAATATGTTCCAAGCACCCAATTTGAAGTTTGAAATATTGACCAGCCGTCGTCTCGCTTGCTTAGGGCTGTAGTAATTGATCACAGCTTGTTGTTGACCCCAAAGCGGATACATGTATATCATTAATGGTCGTAACATAGTTTTTGTGCATACAGTAATTTGTGCTTCATGCTTTCATAGTTTTCGTCGCAGGCATAGTAGCCTAGAACATTATACTGTTTTAGGCAGTGGTGGGCATATAGGCCTAGCCACATTCATTTTTATAGTTTACCTTGTGCAGTGTTTGTCTCAAGACATTGTCGCCTCACAGAATGTCTACACTATTTAAAAAAGGTCTAAGTTTTTTCATCTATCAGCTCCCATTATTTCTATTTTAATCCCACTAAAATTATTCAAATACCGGTACTCAGCTGTCTGTATTTCAAATACCGGTACTCAGCTGTCTGTATTTCAAATACCGGTACTCAGCTGTCTGTATTTGCTTTCTTAGAACGTATAGAATATAGAACATGTCCTGTCCTATAAAACAATTATTTAACTAAAAAATCAGAATTTTTTTTTCATATCTAAACTGTCATTTGTTTGCCTTTTAGTAGGATTACACACGGTGCAAATAAAAATTCCGAAAAAATGTTTTCATCTTCCCTCAGCGTTAATAGGAATAAAGCTAGGGTTAATAGGAATATATCTATTGTGAAAATATGATTTGCAGTCCTTGGCTGATAATTCATTTTAAACACAAAATGCAGGGAAAAATGTTTTTGTTTTTTATTCGTTTTTCCCGGCAACTTTTTTTATTTGTATTTAGATATTATAGTAGATTCGTTTCCAACCTTTAGCCTTAAGTGGATGTGTCAAACATTTATCTATGATCATTTTGTCCCCGACACGAAGTGGGGGATATTTCGTGTTTACCCTGTTTCTTCTTATTATTAATTACTTTTTTTCTTCCGATTCATAGTCTTGCACTTCTTCCCCTTCCGGCATGAACATATCTATCACATTTCTCGATAGGTAATTGTAATTGTCGGATCCTTATGATGAAACCTCACATGAACATTGCTGGTTATGTGCAGATGTGTACTCCGAATTGATTGGTGGATGATTCAAAGTGCTGGTTGCCATGGTAACCAAATAGTGGGTCGTCGAAATTTAGATAGTGTTCGCTTTTGTTGAAAATAGGCATGTTTTGGATATTTTTTCAGTCCAAATTGATTGATTGTTGTTCTGAAATTATTGGTTGTTATAGTAACCGAATGTTTCGCTCTAATTGGAAGAAATTTAGATATTGTTTGATTTTGCTGACAATTGATATGTAGGATGGTTTGGAAATCCCGAACTCAGTCAAAGGTGTTTTGAAATAGTTATTGTTGCCATGGTAATGATGTGATGACCTGTAATTCCAGTCGAAATCTAAGATATTTTTTTCATATTGTTGAACATTTGAAGGTCGGAATATTTTGTTATGAAAATATTGGTTGCCATGGTAACCAAATGTTTGACTCAAGATAGTGTTCGGTTAAGTTAGATGTTCAAGTTTGCTGATAATTTGTGTATCAGGATATTTGACTTGATTTGTAGGTGTTTAGAAAGTATTTGTTTCCATGGCAACCGAATGGATCTGATTGATTGAAATTTAGTTATTGTTTGATTTTGCTGAAATCTGGGATATTTGGATACTGTAGGTGATTTCTATGGTAATGGAGTGGTTACCTCTGTTTGGTCACAATTCCGATATTATTCGTTTTATATTATTCATTTATATTATTCGTTTTAGTTGTAAATTGGTAAGTAGAGGTACAATTGGTACCCCGAACTTAATGACAGGGTATTTCAGAAACGTGTCTTGCCATAGTAACTCAGTGATGGCCTGTGATTGGTCAAATTTAGATAATTGTCTCATCAATACCTGTTTGTTTCGTTTGGAGAATATTCTGTAACGGATTCCGTTACAATTAGATCGTGTTTAAACACGAAGTTGATGTGTTTCCTTATAGAAATTTATATAATATAGAATTGTACATCAGCAACAATACAATGTAGAATCTCATCTCACAGAAGCTTTTAGAATTTACAACATTTTAGTATTTATGTAAGGTGTTGCATGCTAGTCATTCTGGTAACATTTGGTGCTTATTGTATGCGATTCGCTCATTTTAGAATTGGATTTAGTGAAATGTATTACCAATGGGCAGAAACATGTAATATGTATAAATGTAATTTTGTGTCAAATCAAAAGTTTTTAAAATCCATCAGGACCAGGATATATATCATTGTTTGTATGTATATATCGGTAATCTAAAGTGTTCACCAAAATTGCCTAATAATTAGTTTTAAACGTCAGGTTGTAGCTTAATGCAGGTCGGAAGTTTTACAGAGAACTCCCACTGGAGTGTTTATCCAGGATACAATTGCCTCTAGTTTTCAAAGAAGCTCATGTTTATTATGTGACCACTTTATAGAAAGCTTATACTGTAGTTTAGATAGTATGTTCAAATTGTGGCTGTAGTAAATAAATTGTAAACCGTTGTTGCTGTTCTTTTGTTATTACCTCTTAGCTTATATGTCACAAAGTGCCAAGGCGTGCTTTAGGAACGGCCCTATGTCAGTAGTTGTGTCTCGTCCGTCGTGAAATAATCATGTCTTAACAGTAGGTTGCTGTTATGGAATTTCGTTTTTGAAATACCTAAATGTACACTAATGTACATGCACTACAATCTAATTCTGGGTTTTCAAATCAAGTAGTAACTTAACCCATTTGCTCCCACGATCCCATATATGGGACATAGGTAAACGGTGGAGACTCTGATCAGACGCCGCATAATGCGGCGTCTGATCAGAGTCCACACTGTTTGCTATAGGAATTTCAATATAAAACAAAACGAAATTTAAAATTTAGGCCAGGTAACCCTTAAATAAAAAATGGACTGATCCTGTAGTATATTTCAGTAGAAATTTTCTTTTTGAGAGCAAACCAATGTAAAGGTAGAGTGAAACCCCTCTAGACCGGACGTTAAATTAAGTATTGGAGGTTTGGAGACAGGTGGCAGCTTAACGCAGGGCGAAAGTCATACAGAATACAGAAAGCTCCTCTATGGAGCTTTCTGCATGACTCTAACCATTCATTAAGCAACAGCCTGCATAGAAGTATCTAAATCATTCTCTACAAGACTTCCGGTTTAGAGGAGTTTACTGTATACATTTCCCGGGCGTCAAATTTCAATCGGCTTCTGTCACAATTGTGAACAACCATGCGCCTTCAAACTGATTGTCATCTAATTCCAATGTATTTGCATAGTTGTGGGTGATACACCTATACTCTAAACAAATACTACAGAATAAAATTTAATCCCCAGCCAATTATCATGGCAGATGCATACTGCAAAAGAAAAGTGTCATTGACATGTACAGCAAACAAAGCATATGCTGGTCATAAGAAACTTCGGATGTCCCATGATCCTGGTCTACACTTTTTGCCTTATATAACAAAAAGTTACTAAATTAAACATTACAGTTCTGTACCTCGTATGTAGATATTCAATCTATTTGTCCTTAGGTAAAAGGCCCACTGAACAAATCATATATTTATTTGGAAATAAATCACAAATTAAGACAACTTTATCTGGAAATGTAGCCTTCAAGACATTGAATTTCTCTTGCAAATGTCAGTGGCTAAATAAAACGATTTGGAACCAGATCAGACGTTTATTTTAATAAAAACAGAACATACTATTAGCATGCAGTCATTCTTACTGGTAACTCTGTTAATTAACACATTCTGATCAGTATCCAAATTGTATTTTTTCTTTGTGTTCATTTTGTTTTTGTTTTTTGTTTGTTTGCTGAATTTGGAAGTCAAACTTTAATTGCAGAACTAATAACGAAATATTAAAGCTATTTTATTGCATTGTGACATATGTCATGTAAATACCCCTATGCCCTGTTGACTGCATTTCCTGACTTAGGACCACTCCTCTTTATTGCAGTAAGTTTTCAATAAACACGTTTTTACTAATTAAATTGGAAGGTCACGACACCAAATCAACACAACATGATATAATGACACTGCTAGACTATTGAGGGGTGACATGTTTAAATCATGGTCATCTTTCAAGGTCAGATGTCAAATATATAGGTCAACTCAACACATTTATCATTGGCCATTTATAACGTTTGAACCAGTACACATAAAGACTTGATATTTGGCATGCATGTGTATCTCATGAAGCTGCTCATTTTGAGGGGTGACATGTCAATGTCAATGTCATCCTTCAGGGTCCAAGGTCTCCGACTTTATCATTGGCCATAACTTTTGAACCAGTACACATAAAGACTTGATATTTGGCATGTATGTGTATCTCATGAAGCTGCACATTTTGAGGGGTAACATGTTACGGTCAATGTCATCATTCAGGGTCAAAGGTCACCGCCTTAAACATTGGTCATAACTTTTCAACCAGTAGAGATGCAGACTTTATATTTGGTATACATGATCTGATGAAGCTGCACAGTTTGAAGGGTGACATGTCAATGTCAATGTCATCCTTAAGGTCCAATGTCACCGACTTTAACATTGGTAACCAGTAGAGATACAGACTTTATATTAGGTAGGAATGTGTATCTCATGAAGCTGCACATTTTGAGGGGTGACATGGTAAGGTCAAAGTCATCCTTCATATCGGGGGCATAGTGTTTCACAAACACATCATGCTCTAAGTAGCCTGCATTTCACCTTTTGTAACGCGCAAATATGACATTTAACCGTTCACTTTATAAATATATGTCTATTTTAAATGCCTTTGATTACAGGGTATACCTAGATCAGAGAAAATCTGCAGGAGTCGTCTGACTATAAAATGATATAAAACTAACGCCATATTTTCTAGCATAGTAAAATATTACGTCGTTCACAGAGCTATTACAAAACATCAGCCAAAGTAACATTTATGCAAATGCTCTATTAATCACAATTGTTTTAGAACTACACACTTCTATAGGTTACCTTTATTCGAGTAAACGCCCAAGGAGGTGTGATCAAAAATAATATATGAAGGAATGGGTTAAATGGTTAATTGGCTTATTTCTAACTTTAGTTTAACTAACTGTCATATACTCTTAGGCAAAAAGGTAACTTCAATGAGATCATTTATCCTAATGTGTGTATATTAAATCTTATTGGTTTGTTAGTATAATTTTCTAGTTCGAAATAAGTTTTCATATTTTTGTTTATTTCATATTTTGTATTAGTTTTGTTACCATTATACTTAAGTACATGTCTGGTTCTGTTTAAACCTTACCTAATGGATATTCATGTAAGAAATAATGACATCATTAATAGTAAACAGCAATTTTTTTATAATGGCATTATGAACTAGGGAATTTAAAACTGAAGAATCATATCTATAATAGTTCATAAGCAAAGAAAGCAGAGCCTAGGCAGATGGCTCTCATCTGATCAGGCTATAAACCGTAAACTCCCATGCTCTCATACATGAGACATACGTAACACTGTAGACCGGTATCTCAGGGCTCCTCATGAAGCAGTACTCTGATTGGGGTGTGCACTGTTTGCAATACAAATCCATGTCAAGGATTTCACCAGCATGTAAGGTTTGGAAGGAAGCCCCTTTACACTAGAAATGGATGGGTCCCAAATTTCAATTTGAATAAGTTTTCCTTAAACTCTTTCCTTCATAGTCACGCCTTTTCGCGCATTTGCAAACAGATAAGATCCAGATCAGACGACTCCTATAGGAGCCGTCTGATTAGGGTCTGTTCTGTTTCTTTATGAAATTATAACATATCTGACTATCCGCTTTCTACCAGTACCAAAATATCCTGCATTCATTTAACATTATATAAATGCATTTAATAAATATTCATGACGTCATTATTTCTTCCAAAGATATTGAACAGGAAAAGGGTTAATACAGGTGTTCCATGGCTAACCTGCTCGCAGCGGTTTCGCTGTCTTTCCGAGGGTTAATTTTGTGACAATTGTATCAGGATGCATGATGAGAGTAGTTAGCCAGCCTGACTTTTGTTCCGTATATGTACATAATGTACCACTTTGAAATCTACTTTTGATCTTGAACTGAATTTTAATTCTTTATTCGAATTCCATTTTATGTATGCTAAGAATATCTAATAATTTACCCGAACGTGCGACTGACATGTGTATGTGCATGTTAGGAGCAGTATACAAATCGTCGCCCGCGATTTCAAACTTTCAGATGTTTATTATCAATACGTATAAATATCTCCTGAAAGTGGGTGATCCTTCGAAAGCAAAAGTAGCAATGCAAAAACAGAAAATTGCAGACTCGGTTTTATTGAGTCAGTTCATGAATAGTAATTAAAAGTGCAACACTACTCACGCCACCTAGCACCAGCTTAAGCAGTATTCAATTTTCAAGACAAATAACATCAAAACTAATGATCCCGAAGGACCAGAAAATATAACAACACTGAGAATGAAGTACGGGCGACTTTTTAAGGCCGCCACACAAGCACTTAACACCTGCTGTTGTGAAGTAAATAACCAAAAAACAAAAGTAGCAATTCAAAAACAGAAAATTACAGACTCTGTTTTATTGAGTCTGTTCATGAGTAGTAATTAAAGCTCACTTCTGTGGACAGCAGTTAGACTCACATGAACAGGAACATACAACATTTCAGCATGGTCATGGGGAACGCACAATCATTCAGCATAATCAATCAATGATATCATGCTTAATGGCGTGACCTCACTTTGTCGGCGTCCGAAGGGTTGTATTATGATATTGCGCGCTCCGTTCTTCTGATAGCAGTTTATTTGCCGGATAACGTCACCTTATTATTCAACGGAATCATTGCATGGTGTATTGCTATTAATATGCGGTTGTGCATACAGTTAATCAACTTGGATTAGCCATTCTTGAGTTATCATCTCTTATTAATTTAACTTTGCATTTTCTTACGAGGATACAACATTAATCATATATACGCCCATTGGAACATGCCCCGTGAGTCGCTTTCTGGCGACCATAGTGCCGAATGAGTCAAAGTGGTATGAAAAGCCCGAGCGTAGGTAAACATTCATGTGAGAAATAAAGTCTTTATGAATATTTATAAGAATTTGATTAACCCTTCGCTTGCTATTCACGTCAATATACCTACCTGTAAATAGTGAAGACCCAGATGAGACAGCTCCTGCAGGAGCTGTCTCATCAGGGTCTGCACTATTTACAAGTTGATTGTGCAACCAGTGCACTCCGCAGCAGTGATTGCACAGCGAAATACTTGTACACAGTGAAGGTATATGTAATTATACAACAGGGCATGGGTAAAGAAGGAGAAATGTATTTTGAAATTCAGCGAGAGAAGGGTTAAACACAAAATAGTTGACCATTCATATCAATATCATCTGATAAGCAAACAGAGTAGACATTGATCAAACGGTTCTTATACGAGTCATCTGACCTGGGCATATTCTATTGAGAAAGTATTTAGCCGGTAAAGGGTTAATAACGTGTCAGGTGTCAAACAGTTTGGCTCCTATTGAGACACCGTCTCGTATGGATTTAACTCTTTCAGCGCCAAATTTCTAATTGTCGTCTGCAATCCAAGTTTGCTAAATCATTCTGTAAACTGTGGAAATGAGATAAATAAATGCAAATTCCACAGGAATAAAGCAGTTTTATAGATATAGAAACTGAGACAAAATGTGAAGTCCCTGATCCGGGACTGCACTATTGATTTTGGTGCATTTTTGCCGACATTGGCGGTGAATGGGTTAAGCCTTTACCTGAGATAGATGCCTCTCCACGCATTTGTAAACTGTCGGAGATGTGTCTGTCAAGGGTCGGTTCTGTTAGCTTATGGAATTTTATAGAGACCATGCGATATATTCTGCCACAGCCAAACCTTCCCCTTTCCATGCTGCCATTTTAATTTCAGCAAAATGATATTCATACATGCATTCTTCTTGCATGAATATTTACGAAGGAAAAGGCTAACGGTGTGTAAATACTTCAAGAACTCACAGTCAATAAAGTTTAGTACTGTTTTTATTCCATAAATATATTTACATCAGATATCAGACTAAGTTACCTGTATATCTGCTGAAAGCGTGTGTAGAGTCAATCAAGTTACATGTATAGCTGCTGAAAGCATAGTCATTTAACCCTTTCCATGTTCTATTTTTATTCCAAATTTCATTACCTTCCGAATATTCATTAACAAAATAATTATAATGAAATTTGGAAGGTGTAACATTGTAGCCATTTTAAAAACTAAAGAAAAAGATTATTCAAATTCCACTAGCAAACAGAGCAGACCCTGATCAGACGTCTCCTATAGGAGCCGTCTGATCTGAGTCAACTCTGTTTGCAAATGCGTGAAAACACGTATATATGAAGGACAGGGTTAAGCTATATGTATAGCTGATGAAACCATGTAGACAGTCAATCAAGTTAACCTGTCTAGCTGCTGTGACCACGTGTACAGTCTATCAAGTTACAATGTACCTGTATAGCTGCTGAAACCACGTGTACAATATATCAAGTTACCTGTATAGCTGCTGCCAAAGGCACGTGTACAGTCAATCCAGTTACATGTATAGCATCTGAAACCATGTTAATAATCAATGAAGCAACATGCATGTATAGTTGCTCAAACTGTTTACAAGTCTATCAAACCACGTGCATAGCTGCGAAATCAGCATAGCTATATGTGCATGTATAGCTGTGAAATCAGCATAGCTACATGTGCATGTATAGCTGTGAAATCAGCGTGCGCACCGATGACGTTCAGTATTAGATGCACTCTATTTACAGTTAACACGCTATGAACATATCCAGGGTAGCCTCCACAATAGGTTTGGAGTCAGATGAGATGCCAACTTGTTCAGTGTCTCTCCCGTGAACTGCTTGATACAGTGAAGTAGCATTTGAAATAAATACATTAAAGTCTGCTTCAAAATCTGAATCAGACATTTTCTGTCGATGAAACGTTGTTCAGCAGACTAAAGGCCTTTTCTCACATCTCCAGGTCCGAGAAATAAAGTTATGTTGTCGTTGTAATACTACCGCTATATCACAATCGTTATCAAACCAATGAACAAGGCGGACAATTCCTACTATGCAATAGCCCAAATAAGAAAGTGCAGTATCTCCCCTGTGATACAGTACATGTGAATATGAAAATGTCAAAGTTAGAGTTTGTCACTCGGTGCAAAAAATCAAACGATAGATATACGTATTTAATAGTTTATTGTCGTTTTTTGTGGTAGACACGTTTTTTTCTTTGACCTTGACCTTGAAGTTGCACAGGAGCAAGGTAGCCAACACTATCAAGCCGTTTTTTATTTTTTGTTTCAACAGGCTTATCATCGTCTGTATTTACATACGTTAGTGGGGTTTCTTGGTAGCCGGAAGTATGGCTGAAACTAAAAGAGCTTTCCTGGTCCTGCTCGGGGACGGATGCTGATTTTGGAAGGGGCGCATACGTGTTGTCAAAGGTTACCACTGACATGCGTTTCTCGGTTTTCACGTATACATCATCATCGTTAATCTCGGCATAAACGTGATAGTCCGAGAGTTTGGACATCCGCATTTCTGTTCCAGACTTTGTCGGGAGTTGCAAGCTGTAATAAGAATGTGATAAATTGCAGTAATAAGCATTTTGTTTTAAATCGGATGACTGAATAATGCAGAATAAATGAATACACATTGGTACCATTTGCTTGAAAACTCGAGAAATCTACTTCTCCTTAGTGACCGTTGTAAATATTTGTTAATGTAGATTTTTTTTTTATTAGACTAAGCTTCGACCGGTTTACCCGGGGAAATAAACTTCCCTTTACTCTTTCGCTGTCAAGTATTATCGTCTGCATGGAATGACAGTTTTACACTGAGCAATAAATCATATTTACGAAATGCATACTCATACTAAAACATCACTTTTAATATGTTCCCTGTTGAATAGTTATGTTAGAAATAATGACAACCTGAAGTGTTTTATAATGGCACATATACATAGGAATGGTTTGGTATTGGAAGAAAATGCAGAATCCAAATCTGTTATAATTAGTTATGCAAACAGAGCAGACCCTGACAAGAAGGGTTCTTCAAGAACTGTCTGATATTTGGTATACCTGGTTTGCAAAGGCTTGAAATAGCGTTCATATGAGGAACAGGGCAAACACCTTGAATATAATACATGTAGTTTAAAATAGCGTTCATATGAGGGAAAGGGCGAACACCTTGAATATAATACATGTATTTTAAAATAGCGTTCATATGAGGGAAAGGGCGAACACCTTGAACATAATATTTTAAAATAGCGTTCATATGACGGAAAGGGCGAACGCCTTGAATATAATATTTTAAAATATCGTTCATATGAGGGAAAGGGCGAACACCTTGAACATAATATTTTAAAATAGCGTTCATATGAGGGAAAGGGCAAACACCTTGAATATAATAGTTTAAAATAGCGTTCATATGAGGGAAAGGGCAAACACCTTGAATATAATACATGTAGTTTAAAATAGCGTTCATATGAGGGAAAGGGCAAACACCTTGAATATAATAGTTTTAAATAGCGTTCATATGAGGGAAAGGGCAAACACCTTGAATATAATATTTTGAAATAGCGTTCTTATGAAGGAAAGGGCGAACACCTTGAATATAATACATGTATTTTAAAATAGCGTTCATATGAGGGAAAAGCCAAACACCTTGAATATAATATTTTAAAATAGCGTTCATATGACGGAAAGGGCGAACACCTTGAATATAATACATGTATTTTAAAATAGCGTTCATATGAGGGAAAGGGCAAACACCTTGAATATAATACATGTATTTTAAAATAGCGTTCATATGAGGGAAAGGGCAAACACCTTGAATATAATACATGTATTTTAAAATAGCGTTCATATGACGGAAAGGGCGAACACCTTGAATATAATACATGTATTTTAAAATAGCATTCGTATGAGGGAAAGGGCGAACACCTTGAATATAATACATGTATGTATTTTAAAATAGCGTTCATATGAGGGAAAGGGCGAACACCTTGAATATAATATTTTAAAACAGCGTTCATATGAGGAAGAGGGCAAACACCTTGAATATAATATTTTAAAATAGCGTTCATATGAGGGAAAAGCCAAACACCTTGAATATAATATTTTAAATTAGCGTTCATATGTGGGAAAGGCCAAACACCCTGAATATAATATTTTAAATTAGCGTTCATATGTGGGAAAGGCCAAACACCTTGAATATAATATTTTAAAATAGCGTTCATATGAGGGAAAAGCCAAACACCTTGAATATAAAATTTTAAATTAGCGTTCATATGTGGGAAAGGCCAAACACCTTGAATATAATATTTTAGAATAGCGTTCATATGAGGGAAAGGGCGAACACACTGAGTGGAATACTTTATGATTATCTACATATATATAAACAAATGAGTCATTTTTTGTTTCGGTCAAAATGGGTTCGAAAATCTGACGCGAAACTAGTTCAGACCCTTTATAGTCAGAAGCGCATTTCCCTTGTTGACACATATAAAAATTAAACCTCAAACTTTGATAAGTGGATCGTTTTTCAGCTGATAGATACTGATGATGTCATATTTTATACACGGGTATTAATGCAGTAGACTGTTAACCATTGTACTTTACCTTTGTCTACCAGGTAGCATTTCCTTCTTTCTCGATCCTAAAAATACAAACAATATTTCTTACTTTTATACTATTTATGTATTTGTAATGTGACGTGCTTATCCCTACCCCGACGTGAAAAAAACATTATCTACTCATATTTGTATATGGTACATTTTTGACCACTTAACCTGCTATGGGCGGATGAGTGAATACCTATGCAAACAGTTTGGATCCAGATGAGACGCCGAGTAACTCGGCGTCTCATCATGATCCAAACTTTTTCACACATTGAGTGCATTTTGGTAGACGAATTGATTAAAGCTTGAATATTGAAAATGAAGTAGGTGAAAAATTCTGTAAAAATAATTTGCTCAGCAGGCTAAAGGTTAATTGATTAAGGTTTTGTGCAACTATTGAGCGAGTGTAAAACATTGGATTCTGATGAGACGTCGAGTTATCTGACGTCACATCTGGATCCAAGCTGTTTGCAAACACCAGTCAGGTGGCGCTTAGCATGATAAAGGTTGGCGTTTGGGGCTCTTGAAAAACAAGAACAATTCAATGCTCTTTGGCGCCAAACAATTCTCGTCTGCAAACAGCGTCTTCTACTTTATCCCATTTGCTCCATATGGGACGTAGGCAAACAGTGTAGACTCTGATCAGACACCGCATGACGAGGCGTCTGATCAGAGTCTACACTGTTTGCTGATAGGAATTTCAATATAAAACAAAACGCAATTGAAAATTTAGGCCATGCACCCCTTAGATAAAAATTGGACTAATCCAATATATAAACATGGAAGAATCCACTGGGAGCAAATGGGTTAAGTATCGCTTCTCTTCAATTTCTTTTCAAAAACTGACGCCGACGCACATAACAGGAGTTGCTGCAATGGGAGAATACGTGAATACCTTTGCAAACAGTTTAGATCAAGTATAATGCTTATAAAGCTTTTTGGTTGAGTCTGAGTTCCTTCTCAAGCTTTTGATTGGTCAGACTTGAGCCTTTGGCCAAAGCTTGAGAACGAACTCAACTAAAAGTTTTAAAAGCATGGATACAAGACGAGAAGCCTAGCAGCTCGAAACTGTTTCATGTATATCTACCATTTATGTTTTGAAACGATATTGAAAGACCATTCATTCGAATGCAAAAATAGTAGATCCAAATCATACAGTTCCTGTAGAAGCCGTCTGACCAGGGTCTGCTCTGTTTTCTTATGAAATAATACAAATATGAGTTTACAGTTTCTGTCATGGCCAAAATGTACCATACACAAAATAATATAATCATTATTCATACTGATATTATTTCTTAGACAAATGTTATAAACGATTTTAATCACCAACCGTGATCTTGTTAGTCTGACTAGAATTTGAAGTCACTTTAGTTTGACTAAAATGACGCCATCTTGCCGCCCCAGCCTACTTCTTCCGTTGCTCTGTTTTAACTCATATATTACTAGATTGACATGGTTTGCACAATAAATAAAAACCAGTAAACTAATTAGCCACAATATAAGGTTCTCCTCAGAATTTCGCTTCAGAGTGGAATGTGATTTAGTTCATTTAAAAACGCATCAAAGTATTAACCCTTTCCCTTATACAAACGCCCTTTCACACATTTACAAACAAAGTAGACCCGGATCAGACGACATCTATAGGAACCGTCTGATCAGGGTTTACTCTGATTGCTTTTAACATAATACAATTCATATTCTACGGTTTTTAGCAATTGTTTATGAAAAATATACATTATACAAAAATCAGCTAATAAATATTCATGATGGCATTAGTTTTTGCATGAATACTGAACAGGGAAATGGTTAAACACTTAGGATCCAAGTAACTCAATGTCTCAATTTTCACATGTTGGTACTTAATTTACTCGGCATGAAGTGTATGCCTAGTTTTCGTGTAAAATTACATATAGATAAGACAAGATTCTGCCATGGGCTATATTTTCTGTGTTCATGTGCATTTGTTTCTTATAAATTCCCCTAATTAATATTCCAGATGTCATTCTTTTTTCATGCATATTTAGAAAGCACATGGATACAAATCCTACATTTAACCCATTCCCTCATAGGCTATTTTAGACCCATTCCCTCATAGGCTATTTTAGACCCATTCCCTCATAGGCTATTTTAGACCCATTCCCTCATATGCTATTTTAGACCCATTCCCTCATAGGCTATTTAGACCCATTCCCTCATATGCTATTTTAGACCCATTCCTCATAGGCTATTTTAGACCCATTCCCTCATAGGCTATTTTTAGACCCATTCCCTCATATGCTATTTTTAGACCCATTCCCTCATAGGCTATTTTAGACCCATTCCTCATAGGCTATTTTTAGACCCATTCCCTCATATGCTATTTTTAGACCCATTCCCTCATATGCTATTTTTAGACCCATTCCCTCATAGGCTATTTTAGACCCATTCCTCATAGGCTATTTTTAGACCCATTCCCTCATATGCTATTTTTAGACCCATTCCTCATATGCTATTTTAGACCCATTCCTCATATGCTATTTTAGACCCATTCCCTCATATGCTATTTTAGACCCATTCCTCATATGCTATTTTAGACCCATTCCTCATATGCTATTTTAGACCCATTCCTCATATGCTATTTTAGACCCATTCCTCATATGCTATTTTAGACCCATTCCTCATAGGCTATTTTAGACCCATTCCTCATATGCTATTTTAGACCCATTCCCTCATATGCTATTTTTAGACCCATTCCTCATATGCTATTTTAGACCCATTCCTCATATGCTATTTTAGACCCATTCCTCATAGGCTATTTTAGACCCATTCCCTCATATGCTATTTTAGACCCATTCCCTCATATGCTATTTTTAGACCCATTCCTCATATGCTATTTTAGACCCATTCCTCATATGCTATTTTAGACCCATTCCCTCATATGCTATTTTAGACCCATTCCCTCATATGCTATTTTTAGACCCATTCCTCATATGCTATTTTAGACCCATTCCTCATATGCTATTTTAGACCCATTCCTCATATGCTATTTTAGACCCATTCCTCATATGCTATTTTAGACCCATTCCCTCATATGCTATTTTAGACCCATTCCTCATATGCTATTTTAGACCCATTCCTCATATGCTATTTTAGACCCATTCCTCATATGCTATTTTAGACCCATTCCCTCATATGCTATTTTAGACCCATTCCTCATATGCTATTTTAGACCCATTCCTCATATGCTATTTTAGACCCATTCCTCATATGCTATTTTAGACCCATTCCTCATATGCTATTTTAGACCCATTCCTCATATGCTATTTTAGACCCATTCCTCATAGGCTATTTTAGACCCATTCCTCATAGGCTATTTTAGACCCATTCCTCATAGGCTATTTTAGACCCATTCCTCATATGCTATTTTAGACCCATTCCCTCATAGGCTATTTTAGACCCATTCCTCATAGGCTATTTTTAGACCCGACCTCGTTACCTCGTTGAATAAATTTACTGAAAAGGAACATTTACTCGAAAAAATGAAAAAAAATGACAGCTGTGTAGTTTTGAAGTCATTTTGAAAAACAGAGCATTTGCTCCTCTGGAGCAAATGGTCTATTTATCAAAATGGTGTCAAAAAAAGACGTCAAAAACCGTCAATATGAGGAAATGGTCTTTTAAGATTGTTTTATTGCACACACCTCTTCTAATATTTGTCACTTTTTTGGACTTCCATCTGAGTAGCATAACAAGGGTGACAATCACGATCAACAATAGAAGAATAAATACGCCTGCAACAGCACCTACAATAGTCGACACGGGCACAGAAACCGTCGCTTCTCCACCAGATGATGCGTCCACTTGCAAAGCTGAAATCGAAATAAAACTTGAGTTAATGGATGAATAGAAATTTAATGAAATTAACTGAATTGAACGGGAAAATAACAAATAATTGTATTATTCCTCATTTCTGTTTTCCCCTTCATTTTTTCTTCCTATATTTCTTTCTGTTTTCTTCTTTCATTTAGTACTTGCTTTGCCCGTCCTTCATAAATGAGTCTAAGGTGCATAGAAATATCTCATAGATATAGAAGTTCATCATTGTTGACACAACTCCAGCGAGACAAAAGCTTCCTAGACAGAGTGTCTTATTTGAGTGTTATATACAGTAAATCTGCTCTAAAGCAACCAAAAAAACGCTCTAATTCTTGGTTGTAAAGGTAGGTAGTAGGTTAATGCGGGACAACAGTAATCCAGACAGTTCCCGCAGGAGCTTTCTGGATTACTGTCCTTCTGCATTAAGTAACTACCTGCTTTTAACTCTTCTCTTGCTATTCACGTCAATATACCTACCTGTAAATAGTGAAGACCCAGATGAGACAGCTCCTGCAGGAGCTGTCTCATCTGGGTCTGCACTATTTACAAGTTGATTGTGCAACCAGTGTACTCCACAGCAGTGATTGCACAGCGAAATACTTGTACACAGTGAAGATACATGTAATTATACAACAGGGCATGGGTAAAGAAGGAGAAATGTATTTTAAAATTTAGCAAGAGAAGGGTTTAACATAGCCTGTGTTTATTTATAAAGATGTTACCTTAGTGGTATCCTACTCTATTGGAAGTTAAATAAGGCAATGACTATTTATCATGGCAGATACTGCAGAGTGTAGTGTTATATTATTCCATAAGCAAAGACAGTAGACCTTGACCTCATCACAATTTAAATATTTTGTTACTGTGGTAATGGTTTTGAAAGAAATTGGGAGTTAACAAACGGATAGTGACGCACGCAACACATGTTACAGCATGCACTATTTTTCACCGAAACACGTGCAGATTTCTGAATTACTTTCGTCTTGCATTAACGTGATAACCTTTGCTTGCAATGCGTTTTAAAATGCCTAAAATTGCATAAAAGTGTGTTTAGATGCTGAAAGGAAGTGCATGTATACCACAAGAAAACAAATCCAATAAACGCTGAAGAAGACAAAATGTTCATATGTTTGATATCGAAGACCCGATGTTATTCGCCAATGTATAAGTATTTATTTTGGTTACGTTTTAGTTTCGTAACTATTCGACATAGACCAGCAAAACATAAGTATCGACGACAACTGTTTATTATGAATCACCGAGGATTTTTTAGATATAAGTTCAAATTGACTATCATCATCGTCAAATACCAAGTGTTATGATTTGCTGTTTTATTGTAGGGACTATCGCTTTAACCCTTACAACGCTGAATTTTTAAATGGACTATTCCAAAATTCAAACCGGCCAATCTTATGGTGAATATATAGGGATTTTTCCTAAAGAAAAGTGTAACATGACAGACAGTGCAGACCCTGGTGAGAGGGCTCCTCCAGGAGCACTCTCATCTGGGTCTACACTGTTTGCAAAGGACATTAGTGACTCGTGTCCCGCACTGTAAGGGTTAAACTACCACATGCAAGAGTTATACCCCCTTCCCCGTTCGATGGTGGCGTTTTAGAGGTTTTACATTATTGGTAAAATATCAGAAGTTCAACAATAGAATAGGAAGTGTTTCTTTTCAATGTTTGTCAAGCGTTACCGTTGCATGCGACAATGGTGCACGTATCATTCTGTGCATTTTGACCTCTACAGTATCCAGGAACCTCTCTGTCGTACTGGTCGAAACACTTTCTGTCACGCACTTGCCAGCCAGTATCACATGACTTAGAACACGTGCTCCATGAGGACCAGGCAGACCAGGAAAACGGCACTGAAAAAATAAAGAGTTGGATGTTTGGTTCCTGTGTACAAGTTTTCAAAGAAACATGAGGAATATTGCAATAGTCCATGACTCGCTGTCATATTGCAATAGTCCATGACTCGCTGTCATATTGCAATAGTCCATGACTCGCTGTCATATTGCAATAGTCCATGGCTCCCTGTCATATTGCAATAGTCCATGGCTCGCTGTCATACTGTAATAGTCCATGACTCGCTGTCATATTGCAATAGTCCATGACTCGCTGTCATATTGCAATAGTCCATGGCTCGCTGTCATATTGCAATAGTCCATGACTCGCTGTCATATTGCAATAGTCCATGGCTCCCTGTCATATTGCAATAGTCCATAGCTCGCTGTCATACTGTAATAGTCCATGACTCGCTGTCATATTGCAATTGTCCATGACTCGCTGTCATATTGCAATAGTCCATGGCTCCCTGTCATATTGCAATAGTCCATAGCTCGCTGTCATACTGTAACAGTCCATGACTCGCTGTCATATTGCAATAGTCCGTGGCTCGCTGTCATATTGCAATAGTCCATGGCTCGCTGTCATATTGCAATAGTCCATGGCTCGCTGTCATGTTGCAATAGTCCATAGCTCGCTGTCATACTGTAATAGTCCATGACTCGCTGTCATATTGCAATAGTCCATGGCTCGCTGTCATATTGTAATAGTCCATGACTCGCTGTCATATTGCAATAGTCCGTGGCTCGCTGTCATATTGCAATAGTCCATGGATCGCTGTCATATTGCAATAGTCCATGGCTCGCTGTCATAACCCTTAACTCTTAGCCTACTGAGAAAACTATTTTTACGCAATTGTCCATCCACAACATTTTCAAATTTCAATCTATTATTAGTATGCCTACCAAAATGCAATCAAATACAATGCTGAGTTACTCGACGTCTCATCTGGATCCAAACTGTTTGCAAAGGTAATAACAAATCCATCCGAAGCATGCTAAATGTTAGTCTTGTTGTAGCCGGGAAAAGGATTACTTAATTTTTACCCCGCTTTAACTATATCGCTGCCAAATGTTGTCGTCTGCAAATTTTGTCGTCTGTTACAATTCTCATTTTTCTTCATTTCGTTTCAAAAACCATAATCACAGGAACAACCCGTTTCGATCCTGCTGAGCCACCAATGTGTCGTATTATATATATTCAAGAGATTTGGCATATGTATCACATTAAATATTCAAGAATTTTTGCATATGTATCACTATGAATATTGAAGATTTATGAAAAGTGTATTACACTAAATATTATTAAAGAGTTATGAAAAGTGTAATATACTAAATATTAAAGAGTTATGAAAAGTGTAATATACTAAATATTGAAGAGGCATGAAACATGTACAACACAAAATGTTGAAGTTTATATGTCACTAGAGTTATTAAAAATTGAAGAGTTTTGAAATGTGTACCACAGATTATTGAAGTGTTATGAAACGTGTATAACACTGAATATCCTTGAGTTATGAAGAGGACCAAAATGTGTACCCCACTAAATATTGAATAGTTATGAAATGTATAATGTATAACACTACATACTGAAGAGTTTTGAAATGTGTAAACCATTAAATATTGAAGAGCTATGAAATGTGTATAACACTATTATTTAAGCGTTATGAAATGTTTGAGTTATGAAACATGTATTCCACTGAATATTGAAGAGTTGTGAAGATTATATAACAGTAAATATTGAAGAGGTACGAAATGTGTATGCCACTAAATATTGAAGAATTATGAAATGTGTACACCACTAAATATTGAAGAGTCATTAAATGTATATAACACTAAATATTGATGACTTAAAATGTATATAACACTAAATATTACTAACATTTTTGAACCAGATGAGACGACGAGTAGTTCAGTATCTAATAAGGATCAAACCTGTTTGATACCTAGTTCTGCATTAAGAAATAAATGACATGTAACAGCCACTCTACGTGGAACATTTCTGTAGACGATGATATTTCGAGGTGTTCCCACTTTGCCAACCTCTATTGTTTAAGTAGTTGGGGTGGTGGAATGTATTGGTCAGCTATAACAATATATTTCAGATGTGATAATTGCTCTGGTTGGTTATACTGGTGTAAAAAGGGTTCAGTTTCACCTTGGATCCTTTATATTATTATAACAAGCCGATATTTCACCCAGCAGCCAAGAAGCTAAGACTGTTTGCAGACTGGCAGTTGCGGCTCGCTTAGTGGTGGAACCATAAAAGGTTTTATTTTTGCATCTTATTCGGGGTTTGAGGCTATAACAGATCCGAGACTGAGCCATTCTCAGTTATCTGATTGGTCAGAGTTTGAACTCAGATTTAAGTAATAAAGTGATGTAACCTCGAGATCATTTCGCTGTACCTGAATGCACTAGAACTTCTCTAATACAACAATCTAATGAATTAACGTGGGTGATTTCAAAGCAGATGCCGGCTTAATACATAATGAAAATTAATCAGAAAGCTTCCATAGGAGTATAACGCTCTTCCTGCATTTAGCTGCCGCCTGATTTTAATACATGTACATAGATCTATACCTCTTTAAAAGTTTATTTATTAAAACATGATATTATTTATGCGGGCTTGGTATAAATTAGATATATACGTATACGCAATTATTTTTTTATATAATCGCATTCCCAATTAGGCTATTTTAGACCCAGACTCTTTGAATAAATCTACTGAAAAGTAGCATTCACTAGAAAAGGGAAACTTTTAGAATTGTGTACTTTTGAAGCCACTGTGGTATATAGAGCATTTACTCCTATGGAGCAAATGCTCTATTTATCACAATGGTTTATAAAAGTGAATTTTACAGAGGCGGAGTCAAAGGACGTCAATTTGAGGGAATGGCTTAAAACAAACATGTACCACAATAATAAATCAATATATATGGAGACAGCTTTTCAGTAGTTTCCGCCCAAAACTAAATTAGTGATTGAAATTATATTTTGTCCAATGGCGTTGCAGTATTTTTCAAATTCTCTGGCGATTTATTTTAGTAAATCAGCCGTTACTGGCCATTTATTTAGTAAGTGTCTATTTACCGAAGTAAGTGACAATTTACCCAGTAAGTCGATCTATTTTATATTGCACCTGTGTTCAGAATCAGTCCAGGGACAGGATACAATAGCGGCTAGCGGCTGAAGCCTGGCGGAGCACATGAAATTGACATGACGCCTCGATATTCCGAACAGTTGTTTAGCAACTGATGTGGATTCAAGCTTTTGGAATGATTTCAAAAAAGGGGGATACAAAGGACACAATTATCACAATAAATATTAAACTGATCTTTATAACTCTTGGCATCATGCTGGGCGTTAGCATTGAACATAAATGAAAAATAAACTAAAAGTAAAATTTGCTGTCCCTTAACGAAAACAATGTTTTATGACACTCTCTGGGATTTGAATTACTAAACAATGTGTGAGTTGATTGTTAAAGGAGATTTGTGAATCTTTAGCTATAATTTGGAACCAGGCCGGTTTGAAGCAGTGTTTAACTCTTTCTCTAAGGAACATTTATAGATCTACACGAATTGATCAATCCAGGAATAATAATAACCCATTTGTTTAATAATGTAAACTTTTCAAGGGAACTTTTGGTTCAAACAAAAACTGTAGGATCAGATCTATATAATTGTATACGGAAATAGAGCGAACCTTGATTAGACGTCTGGTCTTTGTCTATTTTGTTTGCGATAAAGCGTTGATATGAGGGAGAGGGTTAAGACCGGTGTTTCCTCGATCGAATATAGACAGCGTTGATAAACTACTGTTGCTGCCAATTTCGCTATGGGGACACCAAGTTCTGCCTATAGAAGTCGTCTGTTCTTGGTCTACTCCGTTTGCATTTATACAAATAAACTTGAGACTTTGGTCTACTCCGTTTGCAAATGTGTGAAACGCGTTTATATGAAGTAAAGGGTTAAACTATTTGTAGACATGTGCATTGACGAAAATGAATAAATAATCATTCTTGATAATCCAATTGAAATCACGGGAAATCTCTGCAAAGTACAATGTAATTACCTACCGGCTTTATTAGTGAAATTCTGAAGCGGTTATTGAGAACTTGAGTTGCCGTGACCTCATGTATGGACAGTATTGCTACTTACATATTTCAATAAATCAAAATCCTCCATTTATAATTCGCTTGAATATCCACTGCTATTCTCGGAAAACTGTGGTGTTGCTGTCGGAAATATATCGCGTCTCAGGTATATACAAGCGTTTGCCGCACGATTCTCTTATGAAAGAGGTGACGGGTGGTGACAGGTATGTTTATTACATAGGGCGCGCGACATTTTGTGAACAAAACATAATTTCAATCACTAAATTGGTTAGTATTTGTTAGTCAGCATTTACAAAATAAATCGGTCGCGGGGCTGTGCCCCGCTAGACCGATTTACTTTTGTAAATGCTGACTAACAAACACTAACCTATACATAATCGCTTGTTACCTAAGTTTGTCCTGCAGGCCAACAGTTGGCACTCTTGCATGTCGTCTGTTTCACCCTCACACTGGTCGACTGTGCTGTCCACAGTATTGCACTTCCGGTGTCTGCGTTTGTATCCATTTCCACAAGTGACACTGCAACCAGACCATTCCGACCAGGCACCCCATTCTATGAATAACAAAATAAAAAATTCAAGAACTCATTGGACGCAGGGAATGGGTTATAAAATCACTAGTTTTATTTGAAAACAGTAGATCCGGACCAGATGAACATCTGAATCTATTGCACTGTGACACAAAGAATACACACTCCCTTTTAAAACTTCTGTTTTCAAAGGGACAAAAGGCATGCATTCATAAACTAAGGTACAGACCTAGTAGCCCGAAACTCTAAACCTCCAGATATAAGTTTTCTAAAAGCAGTTCGACACCATTGTACCACACCGAAACTTAGGAATCGATATCTCTTTCCAAAATTATAAAACTGTTCATTCTCAAGCATCCGATTGGTCAGATTTTGAGCAAGCTCAAAATCTGACCAATCGGATGTTTGAGAATGAATTCAGACTCAGCCTCAGAAAGTGTGCTCTTATAGTGTCTACCTCTGAGTGTTTGAAAAAATGTATGAGAAATTCCCTTCCAGAACATGTCAATTATTGTTGTTCATATTGATTAGCATTGTTCATTTGAATTATCGTTGATCATTTTAATTATCGTTGTTCGTATAAATTGTTGTTGTTCATATCAATAATCGTTGTACATTGGAATTACCGTTCATATTACGTATTACTGCTTATATTGCTTATCGTTAATCATATTAATTATCGTTGTTCTTAATGACGATAGTTGTTATTTTTAATAATTGTATATGAATTATCGTTGTTTATTAAAATAATGTTTTTTAAACATTAATTATCATTGATCATTAATTATTGTTTTTCATATTAATTGCGTCTTTCTCCTGAATCAATGTCACTTCAGTTTCATCATTCTGACTTACTAGATGTTTAGCACTTTAACTTGTGATGGACTTTACAAACAGTTTGAGTCAAGACGAGTTATCGAGTAACACAGTGTTCAATCAGGATCCAAACAGTTTGACATTTCGACCGAATTTTGTTATAAGAAATTGAAAAAACACAATACGGATGCCGTTGAATTATATAATTCTCCAGAAATAAGTCATTTGGTGACTTTGATATTTACATTTCTCCACTGTGAAAAAAATATTGCCTGCTCAAATTTGAGACACAATTGAAAGAGTGTCAAACAGCTTACATCGCATTAAGACGACAAGTTCATCGCTTGTTACCTAATACTTGTGTCCTGCAGGCCAACAGTTGGCAATTTTGCATGTCGTCTTTTTCACCCTCACACTGGTCGACTGTGTTGTCCATATTATTGCACTTCCGGTGTCTGCGTTTGTATCCATTTCCGCAAGTGGCACTGCAACCAGACCATTCCGACCAGGCACCCCATTCTATAAATAACAAATCAAACATTTCAAGAAGCCATTGGACGCAGGAAATGGGTTATAATAACTATTTTATTTGAAACATAGTAGATCCGGATCAGATGAACATCTGAATGTATTGCACTGTGAAACACGGAAGACACGTTCCTTTTAAAACTTCTAATTTCAAAGTGACAAAATGTTTGCATTCATAATCCAAGGTACAGATCTAGTAGCCCGAAACTCTAAACCTCCAGATTTTAGTTTTCAAAAAGCAGCTTGACACCTTTGAACCACACCGAAACTTAGGGATCGCTATCTCGTCGCATAGTTATAACATTGTCTGCTTAGAATTAGTTCATTCTCAAGCATCCGATTGGTCAGATTTTGAGCTCAAAATCTGATCAATCGGATGCTTGAGAATGAATTCAGACTCAGTCTCAGAAGGTGAGACTATTAATATTATAATATTAATATTATTATATTCATAATATTGCCTGCTCAAATTTGAGACACAGTTGACCGAGTGTCAAACAGCTTACATCGCATTAAGACGACGAGTTCATGGGCATGTCATCTGGATCCATAGTGTTTGCAAATGCGATTAGTGGGATAGTTGTTAAGGTAGCGGGATACGGGTTAAGGTAGTTGGATAAGAGTTATAGCAGCGGGATAAGAGTTACAGTAGCGGTATAATGGTTATGATATCGGGATAAGGTTAAGGTAGCTATATAAGTGTTAAGGTAGAGAGCTAAAAAGGTCGCGAGATAAGGGTAAGGTAGCGAGTAAGGGCTAAGGTAGCGGGATACGGGTTAAGGTAGTGGGATAAGGAATAAATCATCGAGATACGGGTTAAGGTAGCGAATAAGGGTTAAGGTAGCGGTATAAGGGTTAAGGTAGCGAGATACGTGTTGAGGTAGTGGTATAAGGATTAATGTAGCGGGTTAAGAGTTAAGGTAGCAGTATAAGAGTTAAGGTAGCGGTATACGGGTTAAGGTAGCGGGGTAAGGGTTAAGGTAGGGGTATATGGGTTAAGGTAGCGATATAAAGATTAAGGTCGCGAGATAAGGGTAAGGTAGCGGGGTATGGGTTAAGGTAGCGGTATAAGGGTTAAGGTAGCGGGATAGGGACTAAGGTAGGGGGAAACGGGTTACAGTAGTGGTATAGGTGTTAAGGTAGCGGGATAAGGGTTAGTTAAAACTTAATCATTCCTTACCGACTGGAATACTACACGATGGCACTATGCACTCTTCATCTCCCGTCTCCTCCCCTACACACTGATTTAAGGTGCTGCCCTCTGCCGTTGAATCCCAGCATGTACGCTGTCGGCGCTTGTAACCCGTCCCACAGGTGGCGCTGCACTGTGACCAAGCTGACCAGGATCCCCATGCTGTTACGACAACGATGGAAATTCATCAAACATTGGACAAACAGTTTAATAATTTTCTGTATACATGAATGTCTTTCAACGTCTTTTCAAGCACAGCAGACACCAGACCAGACGGCAGACGACAACTATAGGAGCCGTCTGGCCAAGGCGTGCTCTGTTTGCTTATGGAATAATATAGATTTGATTCCACAGTTGGCCAAAAATCTCTGTTCCCATTTGCAATTATATAAATCAGCATCGATGACATTATTTCTTACATTAATATTCATTTAGTAACGGGTTAACCCTTCGCTTGCTGGATTTTAAAATACATTTCTCCTTCTCTACCCATGCCCTGTTGTATAATTACATATATCTTCACTGTGTACACGTATTCCGCTGTGCAGTCACTGCTGTGGAGTGCACCGGTAGCACAATCAACTTGTAAATAGTGCAGACCCTGATGAGACAGCTCCTGCAGGATCTGTCTCATCTGGGTCTTCACTATTTACAGGTAGGTATATTGACGTGAATAGCAAGCGAAAGGTTAAGTTTGAGAGCATTTTGAAATGACGTCATATAGCTCTTTCACCGTCACGGCGAATATGTAATTACCTATGCAAACAGTTTGGATTCTGATGAGGGGTCGAAGTACACAGATTCAAACTGTTTGACAAAAAACTTAAATTTATTGAGAACAAAATGAAAGGAACGTCCACTCTGAAACCAGCAGCAGACAACAGTGTTTGCAGACTAAATTGATTGGCGCGAAAACTGTTGATCGGTAGAAATCCCTGAATGTTCTGACTTGAATGACAAAGAAAGAAGAAGAATGCATTCGATACACGAAAGAATCATACCAGGTAATAGGCAGCTCAACAGTGCAAGTCATTTACCAGTATCCATACTTTAAAAACACTCTGATAACTTTTAAAACATCCATTTCAGTGTCGCACACTTCCATTCTTCCATAGGTAATACAACACTTTCATAAGTTATGATATTATATCTTGTCTAGTATTTTCGATAATGGACAGGTGAATAACCGCGTTATAGCTCCTCTCTCTCTCTCTCTCTCTCTCTCTCTCTCTCTCTCTCTCTCTCTCTCTCTCTCTCCCCTCTCTCTCTCTCTTTTCTCTCTCTCTCCCTCTCTCATTTGTGTCTGTGCGCGCGCGCGCGCGTGTGTGTGTCTGTGAGCGCACCGACGCGCTCGCGCGCGCGCGTGTGTGTGTGTAGGTGTGTGTGTGTGTGTGGGTGTGGGTGGGTGTGGGGGTGGGGGTGCGTGCGTGCTTATGCATGTGCGTGTGGCGGCGCGAACTCCAGTTGTGCTTTTGGGGTTACTGTGGATTTTCCTGTAGCATTCAATTCTAATGTTGTAGGGCATTGGAGTATATGTACATATACATTGTACATGTATATCTAAAGTTGCGTGTGTAAAAGTGTACAAACATAAATCTGCTCATCAGACTTAGATTAGTTTGACACACATCCAGCAGCTTATTCTATAAAACGCTAGCCAAAGCAGACTTTGCAGTCTATTTAGGTATCGAGGTATCGTAGCTGTCCAATATATCCAAATGGTGAATTTCACCACCAAACCCTATGTTTCACCACACTTTAGAATCGACTTGAAAAAGTGCAACACATATTTTCTTGGAGAAATAAAAGAGCTTCAATGAAACTTCAACAATGCGACAACAAATTAATGCATGAACATGGATGCCTTGACATGCATGTGGTTGTTTAATGCACGGCCAATGTATTATAATTAACTTTCGTCCGGTATTAAACTACCACCTGCCTGTAAGACCAAGATTTATTCCTTTCTGTGGTAGCAATAAATAGGTTTTACTGGATCCGTGAAGTAAATCTAAAATGATACATCTTATGTGGGCTACATCTCTCAGTCACACCCGGTTATTCTGCCGCCCACGAGGTTACAAACACTCTGTCAGTCTGAGTGTGCATGTGGAATGAAAGGTCAACTTTAATCCACAACATATTTCTCAGTTACAAACATCTTTGAACAAGACGAGACGGCGTCTCATTAGAATCAAAACTGTTTAACACCCAGTCAATAGTTTCTGAAAAGCTTAACGTTTTACTCCATGAATATTCATTATAGAGATAATGCCATCATGAATATTCATTATAGAGATAATCTATATCATTAAATCATTTTTATCATGCAACAAGGACACAGGAAATGATGGCCATGGTAGAAACTGCAAAATCGTATAGATCTATATTATAGGAGAGGTCATCAGACCTCTCCACTGTGTTGGAATTGGATGCCGGCATATTTTGGGATGGTTTACAATTTATCTTGAGAAATTTATAATGGGGGCGGTAAAAAGAGAATCACCATCTGTCTTCGTGGCTATAAGCATGAGCGAGTTTTGGTTATTTAAAAAAAACACGCAGTCATACCTATCACTAACCAATAAGGAGTTTGAATATTAAAGTATTTATAGAAAACGTGGTTGAATTTGAAAAATAACACCAATTGAATCGAGAATGCCGCTATATTAATTCAAATAAACATGATTATTTTATCGCCAGACGCTCTGTGAACAAAATGCAATGATTATTTTATTTCGGACAAAGTTCTAGTTACGGACGTCTCAGTTTCTAATTTTAGACATGTCTACTGATAATCGATGGAGCTGAACAGATTGTTTAGGTATATGCCGTTCCCCGACCCCGTCAGAGCTTCTTAAATCATATTATCATGCGAGTGAACTTTATTTTCTAGTGTACGTATGTCTGGGTATACACTGTTAGATTTCAAAGAGTACTTTATACAGTTAAGCTGGTTATGTAATTGTCTGTTTACCGTCGCTATCGAAATAATGTTCTCTGCACCTACCGTAGAAAAAGCATTCTGTGACCTGATTTTCGCATTGTTGACGGTCTCCATGGTAACAATGCCCGGGGATCGTACACTCTCGTGTTCTAGCCCTCAGTCCTCGCCTACATCTGGTGACGTCATCACAAGCTGACCATGGTCCCCAGCTCAACCAGTATGCTCGGTCGTTAACTACAGTACAGTAAACACCTTCTCAATCGGACAATCATACTAAAGCATCAAATCCGGTCTGTAAGACAGGTTGCAACTTAACATATTCCCTCATATTGACGCCTTTTGACGCCTCTGTAAAAGTCACTTTTTGAAACCATTGTGATACATAGAGCATTTGTTCCATAGGAGCAAATGCTCTATGTATCACAATGGTTTCAATATTATACAATTCTAATATGTTCCTTCGCTCTAGTAAATGCTCCTTTTTGTTAGATTTGTTCAAAGAGGTTGGGTCTAAAATTAGCCTATGGGGTAATGCGTTAATGCATGGCGAAAGTCATGCAGATCCCAAAGACGTTTACTGCATGCCTTGCATCCTGTAATAACCCTTTCAGCGCCAGCATTATCGTCTGCTGGACACATTGTCGCCTCATGTCTACTCAGCGTCTGATCTAAACCAAAGCTGTTTGCATACGTTACTACAAGTATGCGTTTCTACGTTTTCTTTATCACATAAATTGGATCTTATTAAATTGTTTAAGCCATTCCCTCATATAAACGATTTTCACACCTTTGCAAACAGAGAAGACATAGATCATACGACTCTGTAGGATCCGTCCCATGAAATGGCTCCTGACTCTACAATTACTGTATTCCATTTTAAAAGTCAGCATTGAAATATTTAGATATACGATAAGGAAATTGGCTGCCATGACAACTAGTAGACTATGATATACATGTATGTGACATATGAGCAAAGGGAGCAATCCCTGATGAGACGAATAATGCAGGAACAAGTTCCTGTCTTTGCCAAAAATACTGTGTGTATATACTAATACAAAAAGTGGTGCAGTTTATTTTCATGTCATCAATATTAAAACAGGAATTTCACGAGTTAAATATTAGCCCTTTACATCATAAATCCGCCACTCTTCGCCTTTGCAAACAGAATAGACCACAGTTGTGTAGGGTTTGTTCTGTTATAAATAGAATAATATGGACCTGATAATACAGTTTCTGTCATGGCCAAACTCTTTTGCGTTCATTAGCCATTATAAACAATAATCTATAATCTAATTAATATACATGATACATGTACCATTATTTCTTACATGAATATCATGGAGTAAAGCTTAAGAGATTAACTGTTTAACCCATTTGCTCCCACGAACCCATATATGGGACATAAGCAAACAGTGAAGACACTGATCAGACGCCGCGAGGCGGCGTCTGATCAGAGTCTACACTGTTTACTGATAGGAATTTCAATATAAAACAAACCGAAATTGAAAAATGAGACAATGCACCCCTTAGATAAAAATGGACTAATCTAATATATAAACATGGAAGAATCCACTGGGAGCAAATGAGCAAACAACTGTAGTAGAGAGGATTACTACAACATATAGGCAAATAGAGAATACTACGATGAGACAACTCCTGCATGAGGATCAGGTTCCATGCTTATAAAAATCTTTATAAGCATGGACCCAGGACAATGTAATCAGAAGTTTGAGGCACGTACAATTTCTTTCCAATTCTAGCGAGAAGACGCGCCCACATTCATCAAGGCCGACTCCATCCGATACCTCTAGAAAATACGACCCTTCATCCGAGTGTTCCACACTTTTCAAAGTATAAATAACTGACCCGTTGGCCAATGTAAGTTCCGATCTGTCGATCACGTGATCACTTATCCTGGGACTTGAGTTCGTTACTGTCAGCAGAAGGACGTCCTTAGGGTCAGAAAGTCTGAGGTTTGGACAGGTTTGGAAAGACGGAAGGTGAAACAGGACATCTGATCCGGCTGTACTTTTGATGTCTATTGCGTCTAAAGAATACAACAAAAAAGATGTTTCTCTCTTAGATTGCCAGAATGAAATTACTGCTGTTACTACTACTACTACTACTACTACTACTACTACTACTACTACTACTACTACTACTACTACTACTACTACTACTACTACTACTACTACTACTACTACTACTACTACTACTGTTACTACTACTACTGCTACTACTACTACTACTACTACTACTACTACTACTACTACTACTACTACTACTACTACTATTACTATTACTACTACTACTACTACTACTACTACTACTACTACTACTACTACTACTACTACTACTACTACTACTGTTACAACAACAACAACAACAACTACTTCTTCTACTACTACTACTATAACTACTGTTACTACTACTACTACTACTACGACTACTACGACTACGACTACGACGACTACTACTACTACTACTACTACTACTACTACTACTACTATACTACTACTACGACTACGACTACTACTACTAATATGAAATAGGCACAGCCTATAAGCGAGCACAGCTGTCATAAGTAAAGAACAATTCATTCAACTAATTAAAATGAAATCATAACACCAAATATATGATGAATTTGATGATTTATACATCGGATACAGATGAAATTAGTAACAGCCATTATAACTCATTTAAATAACAGAACAATAAAGAAATACAGTACAACTTAATAAAAGTTGAAACCACAACTTCAAACAACAAACTTAAACCAACAATCTCTTACTTTTCTTTTATAAATATCCAAGTCATAAAGTGGTTGATAGATCTACTTTTGGTCCAAGACTGTGACATCTTATGGCTGATGTTGTGTGTTACAGACTTATATAAGTGACTGTCCTACTGCAATTTATTTAATGTATGTTTAATTTTGGTTTTTATTGGTTAGCGACGATCATGTCACCCACTATTCAATGTTAATTTTAAAAAAAATGGCTTAAACTGAACCTTGGCAATCAGTACTGTAATATTGATGTGAAATAGTTGTGTATTGGTTAGCGACGTTCATGTCACCCGCCATACTTTATTCAATTTCTTATAAACAAAATACTACTGTTAGTAACAAAGTGTATATATGTTGAATATTGTAATGTATATGTGAAGTAGTTGTGTATTGGTTAGCGACGTTCAAGTCACCCACCAATGTTTTACAAGTAAAATAAGACACTATTCTGCGATGTGATGTTTAAAGTATTGACATAGTCTAAATCACGAGACAGTAGATTAGAGATATTAACCCTTTTCTCCATTGCCAGAAGGGCATTACATGTATAATGTAATACTGCTTAAAGCAAGCTGACATTAAGGCGGGGTAATGCTTAAAGCAAGATGAAAGTAAACCAGAAAGCTCAGGGAGCTTTCTGCTTTACTTTCATCATGTATTGTATGGCATGTGAATAAGCATCATGAAGAGAAACAGATAAGGAATAAAAAAACTGTTGCCATCGCCAGGCACGTTTTGAACAATGTAATGATGTCCTTGTATTGACATTTGATTAAGAAGTGAAGTCATGTTAACAGTTCAAACTTGTTCTGACTTCAATTTGAAAATTAAGAGAATATGTATGCAGGCCTGTATGTCTGGGATGTTAGATGTTGTGGTTGTGTGTGAGACAGACAGACAGACAGACAGATCATGCAGACAGGCTGATTTTTGTCAACCAGTAGGCCTATTTAAATAAGACAGGTAGACAGATAGGCTGATTTACGTAAAACGGTATTTAAAGAAGGACAGACAGACTTTTCAGAGATAAACGAAACTGCTCAGTACTTAAACAGTACACTGACAGACAGACAGATAGGCAGACTGGTCGGACAGAACAAGTCAGATTTCACCAAGATTTAAGCTATACATATCTAGATTTAATTCAAAGATTGCGATGTTTTGTATTCACATCTGATTCAAATGAAAGAAAATTTAAGAATAAATATCTAGATCACTCACGTACGCAGTTATTGACAGTAGGAAGTAACAGTCTTGTTAGTAAACAAAATTCACTGCAGACGATAAATGTAAACAGAGCATGACATCATTCCACATTCACTCGGCATTTTCAGCTATAACTCGATCTTGGACGGAGATGTTTACCGAACGGAAAACATTAGCCATATTCGACTGGGCCTGTATCAATAAGCAACGAAAACAATTCCCAGTCGAATACAATACACGTTGAGCAACGAAAAAAAATCATGCAACGCGGGTTGAAAATCGTTGAGACTGTTGAGTAATGCAAGGTAAATTAATCCATAAACTATAATTTGATTGGTTGAATTCAATAGGTGGAAGAAGTTCATATGACGGAATAGCAAGATAAGGCCCTGTCGAATACCGGTATTAATTTTCTGGCAAATAAATAGCGATTCCAATAGTTCAATCTAGATCTATACAGAAACGAAATGCAATTTACATTTTAGTAAGTTGTAGAAAATTGATTTTCTTCGTAGACAAAGGTTTAAGGTTTTTTGCGATTTGTGTGGACTGTCGGGTATTTTGTTGATAAATTTGACATTAGCCGTTTTGACTGGCCCTGTATCAATAAGCAACGAAAACAATTACCAGTCGAATACAGTATACGTTGAGCAACGGAAAAAAATCATGCAACGCGGGTTGAAAACCGTTGAGAGTGTTGAGTAACGCAAGGTAAAGTTAATCCATAAACAATAATTTGATTGGATGAATTTAATAGATGGGAGAAGTTTATGTGACGGAATAGCAAGAAAAAGCCCAGTCGAATACGACTAATTGAATAAGATGGTTAACCCGTCAACTTCCGGTAATCTCTACTAGACCAAACCGGAAACCGTAAATGAGCTGAAACGATTCTAGGTGAACAATGTACAGCCTAAAGAACCAAAATTAGGTCCTACGCGTTACCAAACAGCTCACTCCGTTCGCTAAAATGGGAAGGTCATTCTTGAAAGCTGTGCTCGCTACTACTACTACTACTACTACTACTACTACTACTACCTACTACTACTACTACACTTACTCCTCCTCCTCCTACTACTACTACATGTACTACTACTACTACTACTACTACTACTACTACTACTACCCACTACTACTACTACTACTACTACCTACTACTACTACTACTACTACTACTACTACTACACTTACTCCTCCTCCTCCTACTACTACTACATGTACTACTACTACTACTATTACTGCTACTACTACTACCACTACTACTGCTACTGCTTCTATTACTACTGCTGCTACTACTACTACTACTACTACTACTACTACTACTACTACTACTACTACTACTACTACTACTACTACTACTACTACTACTACTATTACTATTCTACTACTACTACTACTTATACTACTACTACTTCTACTTCTACTACTACTACTACTACATGTACTACTACTACTACTACTACTACTACTACTACTACTACTACTACTTCTACTTCTACTACTACTACTACTACATGTACTACTACTACTACTACTACTACTACTACTACTACTACTACCCGCTACTACTACTACTACTACCTACTACTACTACTACTACTACTACTACTACTACTACACTTACTCCTCCTCCTCCTACTACTACTACATGTACTACTACTACTACTATTACTGCTACTACTACTACCACTACTACTGCTACTGCTTCTATTACTACTGCTGCTACTACTACTACTACTACTACTACTACTACTACTACTACTACTACTACTACTACTACTACTACTACTACTACTACTACTACTACTACTACTACTACTATTACTATTCTACTACTACTACTACTTATACTACTACTACTTCTACTTCTACTACTACTACTACCACTACTACTGTTACTGCTACTACTATTACTACTACTACTACTAATACTAATACTACTACTACTACTACTGCTACTACTATTACTATTAAAGAGAAGAAGAAGAAGAAGAAGAAGAAGAAGAAGAAGAAGAAGAAGAAGAAGAAGAAGAAGAAGAAGAAGAAGAAGAAGAAGAAGAAGAAGAAGAAGAAGAAGAAGAAGAAGAAGAAGAAGAAGAAGAAGAAGAAGAAGAAGAAGAAGGTTATAAGATTCTAATAATAGCAATAACAACAATGATAAAAATAATAATAATAGTAATGTTAATAATAGTAATAATAATAATAATAATTATATTAATGATAACAATAATTATTATTATTATTACTGCCATTAGTATCATTATTATTATTATTATCATTATTATTATCTTCAACATCGTCATCATCACTATCATCATCACCATCATGGCTATCATAATCAAAAGTACAATCATACTAATAATTATAATGAAATAATGATGATGAGATGATGACGATAATGATAATTGTGATGATTTTATTGACAAAACATCAACATAATTATTATTTACATGTACCTGTTTCGATTAGAGGAATAAAAACTCCTACAATTATCCAGTACATTTTCTCCAACAAATAACAAATAACCTCGAAAGACGGGTCATTACTAATGTTGATTACATGGAGATATATTTTTATCAATAGGATCCACAACCGGACATGTTTGAATCAGATCAAGTGATTAACCCTTTCACTGTTGAATATACTGAAATAATGACTTAATCACTTTTTATGATAATGACATAATATTATTATGTTCAAAGAATATTTTGGTGTTTGTATAAGCTATAGAGTCAGATATTTTATCATTTCATAAGCAAATAGAGCAGATACTGATCAGAGGGCGTGAACATGGAGCGTATGATTAGGGGTCTAGTATGTTTGCAAAAGCGTGAAGGATGGTTTGCATATAAGTTTGATTGCAAAACGTATCGTCTGCTACACAATTTGCATTATAAGTTCCCTCCACTTTCATTCAAGTTTGGATCCTGATGAGACGTCGAGTTATTTGGTGTCTCATCTGGAGCAATACTGTCTGCATAGGTAATCAGTACTCATCACTGATCCGCCATTAGCAGAGAAGGGGTACATTACGTGTTGATATCTTTTTGAGAGAAAGTCGAATAAAAAGACTAATAGTGGTAGACTAGATCAGCTGCACCTTGATGAGGATCTATCACGTTTGCCATGTTAACTATTTCGTCGCCTCAGGCGAAACCGTTATGATCTTTGCAAACAATTTGAATACAGATGAGACACCAAACCAAACTGTTTGATACCCTAATTAAGATTTAACCCTTTTGCGCCTAATTTCTAATTGTCGCCTGCAAACCATTTTGTTAAATCATTCGGTAAACTGAGGAAATGAGATAAATAAATGCAAATTCAAAGGAATAAAGCCGAGATGTATTAATAGAGTTTTAGACAAAAAGTGAAGTCTCTGATCAGACGCCGCCTTGAAAAGGCAGCGTCTGATCTGTGACTGCATTACTTGTCGTGGTGCATTTTTTGCGACATTTACGGAGAAACGGTTAAAAAGAATTTAAGACATTTCCAATCAGAAACTTTCAACAGACGATAATCTCAGCAGACGACATTTATTTGATGGATTTAACCTTTATCACTGGGCAAATTGTTTTAGGCAGAAAATGTCTTCTAATTCAGGTTTCCAAGTACTCTTTCTTCAAACTAATTTTAGGGAATCAGAAGAGACACTGAGTAACCCGGTGTCTCATTTGTATCCATACTGCTTGAAAGGAGTATGGAAGATCTAACAATCTGTAGTAACATGACTGGTAATACCGTCCTAGTATTGTTTGCGTCAGTGTCATGTCTGCCATTGTTGTTTGTAATATCACGTGTTTGTTCGGTTTTTTTTCTATGGGCCAGTTATAAAGTTATGCCACAGCCTGTGATAGTTTTCTTCTAAATGTCGAGGACGACTTTTTCGGTTCCGTGTAACATAGGAGAAAAACTACAAAGCTATTGAAATAAATAAAGTAAGCCAGCATTCGTGTGTAAATTTTCTTTATATTACTTGTTTAGAACTAGATTTTATTTCTAAAGTTATTGCAGATCATTTTTATTGCTATTGATCTGATATAAACACAGAATAAAGCCAGACTAAGACATACAATAGAACCTGTCCTGGGCGGCCATTCATGTTTTGGACATAGACGTCTTATATTGCTCATGCGTTCAGCATTACTTTACACCTGTATCTAGCTGTCAACTCGAGAAATTCGCCAGATTAGAGATTCGATAACTCGAACTTCGTTATCTCGAACTAATTTGAATAGTCCCTCGGAGTTCGAGATATCGAAGTACAACTGTATATAGATAATACTCATTATATCATAATTTCACAGAGTAAATGTTTAAAGGGACGTTAAACTTTATAATGCATCGAGAACTGAGCACTGCTACGTCATATCTGCTACCTCAATACTTGCTTCCGTTTTTATCTTTCGAGTCACGATTCATGAGTTTCTGATTCTGATTAGAGCTCCGAAAGATTTAGTCACTGAACAATATACAAAACATAAACAGTAGCAATCCCTCTGAACAGATCATTTCATAAATACACATACATTGTACGTGTCTTCAAAAGCAGATGGCTGTTTAATGCAGAATAAATGTAATAAGAAACTATAAGAGTATCTTTCTGTATTACTTTAATCCTGCATTAAGCTACCACCTGCCTCTAAGAGCCGGAATTATATAGTTT